>JANAVB010006998.1:1249799-1605178 GCA_029216955.1 Iris pallida
GAGAGATCACAGGTCCTCAGGGGACTAGCAAGATATAATATACATGCCTACTGTATAGTAACTCATGTAAGAGATATAGGAATAACCAATCAAGGAAAGAATAACACAAAAAGAAACATTATGGATGTGACATGTCATGAGAATATAATATTAATCATGGCTAAAAACCGTAGCCCAGGAGGCACTAACAGTCCTAAATAGGGTTCTATCGTAGCCCGGGGAGGCACTAATAATAGAGGTATAGCCACGACTAATAAAATGTTCTCTCCTAAGGTACTAGGAAACCAAGTCTATCTAGTCAGGTCCAAGTCAAGTACAAGTCAAACAGGTCAGGAAAACATGGCACAGCATAACAGTATTATCACTAGACATGGATAGATAATAAAGACAGAAAAGTAATATAGAAAATGAGTAAAAACTACGTGCACGTAAAACTAGAAAATGACCATGATATGAAATGGAAGAGAAAAATATATACCAAGTGAGTCATAAAAGAATAAAAGTATATAAAAGCATGTAAGTACGTAAAGTTTGGCAAGGTGTACTTGCTTGGTTCCGTGATATGAAGATGAAGTCTCGCTCCCGTGTCCACGCCTCCGGAATCCAATGCTCCTAAATAATTTATTTAACTACTTATGAAACTATAGCAGAACTTAATTAACTAAATTAGTGTTTTAAATTACTTTAACTATATTCAAATATCTCGTAGGACTACTTAAACTGTATAACATACATACATGTCCAACGAGACCTCGGAACACAGTTTTTAGGGTTTTCGACCTTCCAATTAATCGGTTATGACCCCACTTCAATAACACACTTAAAAAACATAGAAAATTCCTAAAAATAATATTTAAAACTATTTTCTACAGTATTAACACTGAAATTCTAGAATTATGATTTATAAAGAATTATGTGACTAGTTGACTACTACGTTAGCTAGTCTACCCGAAACTCGTCCTGAACATGGTTAATTACTCAAAATAGCTAGTATACCCAAAATATATTTATACAGAATTTAAAGTACATTATATCTCTAAATTAAGACATGAATACAAACATTCTAAGTCGGCAGTTACCCAAAAAAGCTAGTTTTGACCCCTAATTTTCTCGACCAGATTTGAGTTGCTAAATTCGTGGAAAAGATACTTAAAAATCCTAATTTATATATGTGAACACATATAAAATTCAGTTTCGAAAATAACCACCAATAACTTATAGTTCCTTCACAACGGGTTAAATCTGATCCTACCGAACATGAATATTACGACTATAAATCATAAAACTTTTATGGGTGAAAGTACATATAAAAAGGACCAAAATACTATTTTTACAGATTTAATAGTAGAAATCTATAGAATTATATCATAGGTTTGAGATAGAAAAATTAGGGTTTCTTACCAAAAGTCCTTGCTAGTTGGGTTGTTGAGGCTTCTCCTTGCCAAAGCTCCCACCTTTATTGCTAACCTTGCTTGCTAATCATCTCTTGATGAGTTTGGAGGGGTTGGCAATGGCTCCAGATGGTTGGATGGAGAAGATGGAGTTTTTATGGTTTGTTTGGTGGAGTTTGGATGGAAGAAGGATGAAAGAAAGAGTTTTTATGGAGGAGAAAGAGTTGTATGATGGAGGGGATGAAGATGATGGATTTGGATGGAGGATGTGCTTCCAAACTTTGGAGAGGAAGAGGGGGTTGGTCGGCTATGGAGAGGAAAGAAAGAGAGTAATTAAGTTAGGGTTTGGGTTTAACTAAAAGTAGGTATATATATGGGCTTTTTGGGTTGCATGCATGTAGTATAATAGGAAACCTATTCCTAGTGGGATGTTGGCTGAATATTATAGGGTGGGGTCCACTTAGTTTGTTTGGTTATTTGGTGAGTTAGCTAATTAATTGGATTGAGGATTAAAAAGGTCTTTCCTAATATAGACTAATTAAATCTATCTTATATAAATACAATCCAAATCTGAATTAAATATAAATGCCCAACATGCCTACATATGTTTGGGTTGGACTTTGGGTTAAATATAAACTAATGCCAACTAGGATTACACTAGGATTACGCGTAGACACTTTCTACAAATAGAAACTTTCTAAAATTAAAAAAATATTAATATTAATAAAATATATATACAAAATATATATCAACATGAAGGTATTTGAGAGTACTACATGTCTATTTAGATTTGGATTT
The DNA here is from genome assembly GCA_029216955.1 of Iris pallida. Taxonomy (NCBI): domain Eukaryota; kingdom Viridiplantae; phylum Streptophyta; class Magnoliopsida; order Asparagales; family Iridaceae; genus Iris; species Iris pallida. The sequence continues at coordinate 1,251,989 of JANAVB010006998.1, forward strand.
GGTTTGGGTCAAGTCAGGGCGAAATTGGTACAACCGGATCTCCTAGAAAGTCAATAATCTAATAATTAAATAAATAAATCATCGGTGGGGGTTAAGTCGCAACTTGGCCTGGTTTTCCTAGTTAGAACACACCTATGGCTCGACCTTCCCTACCGTGGCTAAAACAATAATCAAAGCACACGTGTACACTATCCGTGTTACAATTCTTAGTCGTCTTGTACTCCAAATCTTAACCATGACTAAGGTTATCTATAATAATAACTATTTAATCAAAAATATTCATAAATTCCATAAAATCTTATTTAAATCAAATAAAAAAATAATTCCAAAAATTTAGGGGTGTTATATTCTACCCCCCTTAAAAGTATTTCGTCATCGAAATTAAAATAATTCACTAAGGTAAAGGAAAATATGTCTATGGTTCTAAGATGTCTCTAAAGTGTGCTTTGTCTCTATGGTTATTCCTAAGCAAACATGCACCAAACTAGCGTAAACTTATAATCTACTTCTATTATTAATACAAAATCAAGTTATTACCTTCCGTTGTCTCTTGTGTCGTTGTTCCGTCTTCAATCCTCATGGCAAAGGCCTGTCTTCGTCGTTGTGCTACTACCTGCTGTCTAGCTTGCACAAACTGCATCGCCTGGTCGGAAAACGGTCCACGCGGATATCCTCCCTCAAACACAAGGGTTTGTCTTCCCAGAATAGGTGAAGACATAAAATAATAGAGAGTTCAAGGATCGAATACAATTGCGGGGTTTCAAAGGTGATTGAATAGTTCGAAAAAAGAGAGTTATTAAGGCAGTTGTGGATGAGATCCTATAGGGCAAGTATTTGTTAACTATATCTCAATCCATGTAGAATAACCATAAGAAGAGCGAACTAAGTGCACTAGGTTGATCAGACCATAATACCCTGATTCTAAATAGACAATATGTTAGTGGGCGTCCCCAATAAAATATACGTCCTGAACAAGCTCGATAAAGAATAAGCTTACAAAAATAGGCTATAATAGCAGCATCAGTCAAGATAGTCAAATAATATAAGTACGCGGGAATATGATTTGAAAGAAAGCACAAGTAGTTCAAGTTCATCAAGGTCTAAGACTCGTCCGGTGTTTGTGTCTCTACAGTTTCCCTACTATCATTTTGTCTAAGGGTGTGGTCGTCCGATTGGGATATTGGCCTCTAAGACTCTAGAGTCTAGGTAAGCCTATCCTTCTATACTATCTTATATTTAATGTCATTCAACTATACTTCATTAATTGGGTCATAAGGACATTGGAAGCTACTTGGTGAGGCTTTCTACCCAACTTTCAAGAGTTTAACTAATAGTGTAACTGAATTAATAGAGCATATATACCTAGGATGAGTCATCTTCCTAAATTCTATCGCACGAGAAATAAGACTCGCGGTAGAAAAAAATCAAGTAAGATGCAATTCAAGGCAATCAAACGAGAGTTCGAAAATGGAATCAAAGAAGGAGATCAAGTATGTGGATGAGTTCCTATGGGTCCTTTCTATCCTATTCGCAGGCTCGCGTCGGTAAAGTAATGCAACCGAAGTGATTAACGTAGACCTACATGGGCCACCACAAAAATATGTAACGTCCCAGTCCCAAAATACGTATAGGACCAGGATACGGTACATGCCAGCAATACTTCACCAATGGGCCAAATCTCAGAGTAAGCCCATTAGAGAAATGCTTAAGCTGTAAATCTTGATAACAACCCAGGAATACAATACAAGTCACAGGTACACAGCTAATCTCATCCACACAGAAAATAAGACACGAGATATCAAGTCCATTAAAATGATATTAATGAGAAAGATCTGTCCAACATGAATTAGAAATAATAACTGTGCGGGTAAGACATCCCGAAACCACAGTATAAAGAAATAAATAATCCACTACATGTCCAACGAAAAGAAAGAAATAAAGTATCAAGTATAAAAGAGACATGTCTCAAGAGAAGTCTTCAGCCGCTATCTCGTCCTCCTGCGAAGGTACGTCACCAGTCTCGACTCCAGAACCGTATACCTCCGGGTAGTCCTCGTCTCTAACTAAGCCTGGAGAGATCACCAGGTTCTCAGGAGACTAGCAAGACACATAATATACATGCCTATTGTACAGTAAACCTCATGCAAGAGATATAGGAATAACCAATCGAGGAAAGAATAACACAAAAAGAAACTCTACGGATGTGACATGTCATACGAATATAATATTAATCATGGCTAAAAATCTTAGCCCCGGGAGACACTAACAGTCCTATAATAGGTTCTCTATCGTAGCCCGGGGAGGCACTAACAATAGAGGTATAGCCACAGCTAATAAAATGTTCTCTCCTAAGGTACTAGGAAGCCAAGTCTATCTAGTCAGGTCCAAGTCAAGTACAGGTCAAACAGGTCAGGAAAACATGGCACATGCATAACAGTATTATCACTAGACATGAACATGATAATAAAGACAAAAAAGTAATATAGAAAATGAGTAAAAACTACTTGCACGTAAAACTAGAAAATGACCATGATATGAAATGGAAGAGAAATATGTACCAAGTGAGACATAAAAAAATAGCAGTTTAGAAAAGCATGTAAGTACTGTAAAGTTTGGCAAGGTGTACTTGCCTGTTTTCGTGATGTGAAGATGAAGTCTCGCTCCCGTGTCCACGCCTCGGGAATCCAATGCTCCTAAATAATTTATTTAACTGCTTATGAAACTTATAACAAAACTTAATTAACTAAGTTAGTGTTTTAAACTACTTTAACTATATTCAAATATCTCGTAGGACTACTTAAATTGTATAACATACATACGTGTCCAACGAGACATCGGAACACAGTTTTAGGGTTTTCGACCTTCCAATTAATCGGTTATGATCCCACTTCAATAACACACTTAAAAAATATAGAAAATTTCTAAAAATAATATTTAAAAACTATTTTCTACAGTATTAACTCTGAAATTCCAGAATTACGATTTATAAAGAATTATGTGACTAGTTGACTACTACATCAGCTAGTCTACCCGAAACTCGTACTGGACATGGTCAATTACACAAAATAGCTAAAATACCCAAAAATACATTTTATACATAATTTAAAGTACATTATATCTCAGAATTAAGACATGAATACAAGAGTTATGTTATGCTAGTAATTTAGAACATTCTAAGTCGGCAGATTATCCGAAAAAAACTAGTTTTGACCCCTAATTTTCTCGACTAAATTTGAGGTGCTAAATTCGTGGAAAAAATAATTAAAAATCCTAATTTATATATATTAACACACATAAAATTCAGTTTCGAAAATAACCACCAATAACTTATAGTTCCTTTACAACGGGGTTAAATTTGATCCTACCGAAACATGAATATTACGACTATAAATTATAAAACTTTTATGGGTAAAAATATATAAAAAAGTACCAAAATACTATTTTTATAGATTTAATAGTAGAATTTCTATAGAATTATAGCATAGGATTACACTAGGATTACGCGTAGACACTTTCTACAAATAGAAACTTTCCAAAATTGAAAACATATTAATATTAATAAAATACATATACAAAATATATATCAACATGAAGGTATTTGAGAGTACTACATGTCTATTTAGATTTGAATTTGGTTCAGGTCAAGTCGGGGCTAAATTGGTACAACCGGTCTCCTAGAAAGATAATAATCAAATAATTAAATAAATAAATCATCAGTGGGGGTTAAGTTGCAACTTGGCTTGGTTTTTCTAGTTAGAACACACCTATGACTTGGCCTTCCCTACCGCGGATAAAATACTAGTCAAAGCACACGTGTACACTATCCGCGTCACAATTCTTAGTCGTCTTGTACTCCAAATCTTAACCATGGCTAAGGTCATCTATAATAATAATTATTTAATAAAAAATATTCATAAATTCCATAAAATCCTATTTAAATTAAATAAAAAAATAATTCCAAAAATTCATGGGTGTACAGGATTATTGCAGGTGACTTGGCATGCTTCCTATTTTTGCGCTATGGACAATACATGTAGAGATAGAGATATTGGAAGTTGACCTTAGATTATAGATTAGATAGTTCTTTTATTTAAACATTTAGCGGGTTTGTTCTTGAATGTCATTTTTATGTATTATTGGATTTGTAAATAAATTAATTATTATGAATGAACAAATAGATATAATTTTTATATATTTGATATTGAGGTCTATATAGCGTACTACCGTCAATACTGCGGCATAAGGTGAACTTGGCTACGTACTTGTATTCCGAAAAGCGGATGCGGGTCGTGACAAATTTTTTTGGTGGCCCATGTAGATCTATTTTTACAAAATTGTGCAAACTCGTGGTAGTACATATATTAGTCACACTACTGCAAGCCTGCGACTAGGAAGTGGTCGTTCACAATTAGAATTTATTTGATTTTTTGGAAGAATGGCTAGGACTATGAGTCCCTTATTCAATTTGACATTAGGTAGTTAAGGTTGCAACATAGGCCATATGATTTAGGTAGGGATTTATTGAATTCTAAACCCTATTAGATAACTTAAAAAAATTTCATAGAAGGATATACTATTGCGTTTTGACACGATGGTAGGATCAAAGATTGGTAGACTATTCACCTGGTAAATTAGGACTTCATAGGATTCAATTACTAATCTTGATCATTTATGCAATTTTACTTTCTACTTTCTCTAAACATCGTTATATCATACGGTCTGTATTGCTTATTTGGTTCCCATTGGCCATAGTAATTATTTTTAAGAGTCAATATTTTATTTCCATTTATTGAGTTTTGAGCCTAACTGATTCAATTATTCAAGTCATCTTTTTTATTTTTTCGATCGTTTTATTTTTAAAATTGATACCTTCACTTCAAGGACAGATACATACACTTTCCTATCATGATCGATTTGTTTGAATTTCTAAGAAGCTTCTTTAAAATTTTTATGGATATAGTTGAAAGAATATTCGTTGACTTACAATGGCAAGGCAGATGCATACTGTCGTCATTTATTTGAACTATGGAAAGTGTGGGTTCATTACAGCCAGCAACGTATTGGCAAGACATGACCCCTAAGTTGAAGTAATTTCAGGCAAGTGTAGGTTATCGAATATTATTAAAACTATGTCCTAGTTCCCCTAGTTTGATATTTGAGATATTATGATAGAGTTGATAGAGTATTCGATACTATATCATATTTGAGTCGTGTAACCAAGGGTTTAATGCAGCCAGATGTACATTGGTGAGGCATAGATTCTCGGTAAAACGACTTCAGATATGCATACAATTTTCGAATACTATATAGGCTATATCTTTTATTTTCATATGACTATTGACTTTTTTATGATCGGCAAATCTTGCACTCTCACCCCCAAACTAATTTGATATTATATTTTTTATTATAATATTTTCAATAAACTAGTAGTTCTTTATTTCCTATCTTTCCTAATCGAAAATCACCATTTAGTTCCTCCTAGTAATCATTTAGAACCAATAACTATATTTGATTTTATTCCACTATATTTATAATTGTACCTAGATTTTGATTCTATGTTTGTGCCTAAATAATTGATCGTGCTTAAACGACTTCGATGATTTTGATCGCGACTAGACTATTTTGATTATATTTCAATCGAGTCAATTTGCATTTTTTCCTAGATTTTGATTTTATAATCGTGCCCGAATAATTTTGGTTAATAGTGCCTAATGACTTTTCTTGTTAAGCAAATCCTTTTTTGAACTAAGCCTGGACTTTGACTAACCCTTTTAACTATATTTTGATCATGTCAAATCATATCTTTCTTGAGAAAAATTATATTCACGATCATGCATGACCTATTTTGATCGTTAATCATATCGTTTCTTGATTATATTCTTAGTTGTGCATAGTCGTATCCTTTGAAATTTCGAGGACAAAATTTTTCTAAGGTGGGTAGATTTGTAAGCCCACTTTCTGAATTTTAAAAAATTTATTTTATTTTATTTAATTATGATTAATTTTATGATCATTGGGAGTCATGCCGAAGTTTGTATGTGAGCTATAACCTATTAAGGTCATATGACCCATAGATAGCTTATATATGTATTATTTAGCTATTTTTTTTTATAATTTTTGGATTATTTTTAGGTATTTAACATTTAAGGATTTATTATTTTTAAGGACTTCCAAGATTTACTGTAAGGTCATTCGGGGATATTTCGGGACCAAATATTTTTATTTGGACTCTAGATGACTACAAATATTTTCTAAAATATTCTAGGATTTTTCTAAATTTTTTAGATAATTAAAACATATAAAATTTACTTTCATAAGCTTTTTAAATTTATTGTGGGGTCACATGATAATATTTTGAGTTAAAATATGTTTATTGAGATTCAAGACAAGTAAAAATGGTTTCTAGAATTTTGTAGGATTTTTTGGATTTTTCTACAATTTATTTGAATTTATTTGGAGTCAAAAATAATTTTCTGAATTTAAATTAGCATTTACATAGTCAGCAGCCCAGTCAGCCACACCCAGGCCCACATGTCGGCACCAAACCGCCTCTCTCTCATATATATATATGTATATTCAATAAACCATAGTTTATTATTCCATCCTCCTTTGTGGTTTGATTTTGGAGATCCTCCAACTTCACGAGCCGATTGCGATCAACCCCGACGTTCGTTTCAAGTGCCGATTTTTTGTTAAAAGCATATCGAGGTTAGCTTTCCAAAAATATTTTTTTCTGTAATTATTTACATTAATTTTTGGAGATTTATTTGAGTATCGGTTGTCCAAAAATTGACGCGTCGTACTGTTTTCGAGATTTCGGGAGACCAAACTCCATTTTGCGATCCGTTTGAAGTTTTAGAAAGCAAACATGAAGATATACAATATATAATTTTTCTAGAAATTCATATATTAGTTTACTATTTTAGTTATTACTTTGAACTCAGATTTGATTGATAATTTACTCATTTGGTCACGGATAGCTATAACGACGATAGCTTTTGATGAAACAATTATTTTGCGGCACGGTCGATTCCAGTGCACTCGTGGCACTGAAGTTTATCAAGTTGCACCCTTAAATTATTGAGTTCATAATATTTGACTAGTTAGTCAATGGTACGCCTCGATTGTAGGAACCCTAGAGGGGGGGGGGGGTGAATAGGGTCAAGCTAACTAATCAAGCACTAAGGGATTACTATTATGCAATTTAAAAATATAAGTGCAAGAGAAGAAGCAACAACAATACCGACACCCGATATATCCTGGTATCCTCCCAAGGGGCACTCCAGTCCTGAAACTCTCTCCGGCTTTAATCCACTATTATCGCACATAGTACAATGTGAGTTTTCATACGAAGGCTCACCAACTTCTTACACGAGAGCTTTAGTCCGAAGGCCTCTCCGACTTCAACCGAGAGTTTGGATCTGAAGTCTCTCCAACTTCAACCGAGATTTTGGATCCGAAGACTCTCCAACTTCAACCGAGAGTTTAGATCTGAAGACTCTCCAACTTCAACCTTTCATAATAGGTTTTGATCTCCTTATATAACAAGATGAAGATCTCACATTTTAACTCAATAACTCTAACACAATTTGTGGATGGCAAATAAAAGCTTTATAGAGTTATTTGTGGATAGGCTTTGGTAGTTTAGAAATTTTTAGGCTCAAAGCATCAACCTTGAATGAAGGGGGTTCAAGGCTATTTATAACCAAAGCAAAGGAAAGTGCAATAATGCAACTTTCAGCAGGCTGACGGATAATCCATCAGATTTCTGCAAAAGTCTGCTGGATCATCCGCCTGCACAGTCTAACGGCTATAAATATAGCCGTTGGCATCAATCTTCGACAAAATTTGACTATTGGAATGCAAACGGTAACATGACGGAATATCCGCCAAAATTTCGCAGCTTTTCATCGGATAATCCGAACAATCACATAAGGTATTCTGTGAGTCCATTCGGATCTTCCACCGAATTTCCGTGGAGATCTGCCGGATCATCCATCAGGATTTCGAAGATTGTCCTGGGTTATTTTCTACCATAGCTTTCAATTTTGCCATTCATTTTTGTGTTTACAAATATTCCTAAGACTCATTACAGACTCCAGATATACTTAGGTAGTGTAGAAGCATAGAAAATATGGGGTTCATACAGATCATAATTTGTCGCATATGTACTTTGGGCCAAACAGGTCAGCATAAAGGAGAGTCGCATGACAGATTCAACACCTTATGCGGCCCGTCGACAACCAGACTGATTCGAGCCACAGAAGAAAGATATGCGGCCAAGTGTATCAGTTTGTCTGTTAAAGCTGACAAGTTCGGTCAAAAATGACAAAAATGACAGCTCTGACACTCTGACAAAAAGATAAGATATGAGACATCAGCAAAAGTAGGATTCATACGCTTTCATGTGGCCAGAAGGAGTGTTACCCAAGCCGCATGAACCTTACACGGCTCAAACATATGCGGTCCCAAAGTCTCCGAACTTCATGCGGCCAAGGGTGACTGTGACCCAAGCCGCATGAGCTTTATGCGGCCCAAAATACAGAATCTATGCGGCTTAAAAGTCCTTAAGCTGTATGCGGGCTAAGGAAGATAGCGACTTAAGCCGCATGAGTCTCATGCGGCCCCACATGGTCAAAAATTGAGAGACTCATGCAGCTCAAAATGATTCCTATCCTGCGATAGGACACATGGCAGGCTGATCAAGTCTCAACCACCCAGATTTGCTGCAACAAAATCCTAACAAATCAATAGCTGGCGGCCAAAGAGCGGATCTTCCCGTGCTGATTAGCCACGTGGCCACATGCCATCTATACGGCTCAAAATACATACCACTATAAATAGTAGGGTGCCACACCCCTGCAAAAGGCTGGCAACCTTCGAAATACAATTTCTTCAAGAGCTAAAGACTGTGTCAGATAGTCCATGGAGTAAGGCAGAGTTGATACACTTTCCCGAGCCTCCACCGTCACCCACCAGAATAAAAAACTAAATAATTGTACTTAGATTGTTTCCTAGGAATTTTTTTCTAGGCTTTTCTTTGTACAAGTGAGTTTGCAATCAATTTCGGTGTTTTTGTAATACATGTCGTTGATTTTTAATGGCAAACACGATGGCAACTCTGATGGGGACGTCATTCTCTTCTGATGAGAAGCTGGTGATGTAATCTGATGCATCCAAGCCCATCTCTACACAGCAGATGCTTGTAGTTCATTTTGACCAACAAGCCTTCGAAGAATTGCTCTCTGAAGGGAGCGTCAGCCCGTCACAGAAGCGAGCCAACCCAAAGAGGACTCGCAGGACGTCGGCGTGCAAAACTGTTGCCTCCGACCAAGTTCTCGAAAAAGCTCCTTTTGCAGCCTAAGAGGGTGACCAAAGCTCTCTTGCGGCTTTGCTTCCGACCGTAGAGGACCCCACTGTCCACAAATCTAGCAGAGGAAAACATTACGATGCTAAGTTTTTGGAGGTACAAGGGAAATCCATGCAAAAAAAGAAGAAGTAGCATAGGAGAGATGGGCAGTCTGTCTATACGGTAGACAACTCTGGCCGCAGGCAAACAACTCATGCAACAGCCAACTCTGGCCGCAGGCAGACGGCCCTTGCAGTAGCTAACTCTGGCTGCAGGAAGACGACCCATGCGGCAGCCAACTCTGGCCGCAGGAAGATGGCCCATGCGATAGCCAACTCTGGCCGCAGGAAGATGGCCCATGCGGCAGCCAACTTTGGCCGCAGGAAGATAGCCCATGCGGCAGCCAATCCTGGCCTCAGACAGGATGACTCATGCGGCCCTGTCAGAAGCTCTGTGTTCATCCATCTCTCATGCAAGCTCGACTTCATGTGGCCCATTGAGAATGTGGGATATATCAATCTGGACACTTTTTACTATACGCATTCGGGTGCTAAGTCAAAGAAGTCTAGGGCAGTGTAGGCCAAACAAGCCCAGGCAACTGTCCAAGTTGCTGACTGTCAGCGGACCCCGTTAACTGTTATACGGGCTCATGATGGAAAGTTGTACAGAACCACCCGCGTCCAGTTCCTAGGGCTAACGGACAAGGTGGGTCTTTAAAGTCTTACTCCAACGATCCAGAGCAAGTGCTTTTACTGGCCTCGGATCAGGGAGCAAACATGAAACCTAAGCACCTGTGCGCTCGGGATACCCGAGTCCACAAGTTTGGTGCAAAGGTAGATCAGCTTGCTACTGACTTGCGTGAGGTGATTACTCACAAACGCAATGTGGCAACATTGGCATGCGATGAGTCCCTCTCGGGACGTCATTGCACCCAAGTCATTATCTACTGCTGCTGCGACAAATCGGCAGCACCTGAAGGTCGGCAGTCAGTTTTCCAACGACTGCAGCATCCAGCACCTGTCCGACAACAACTTAAGAAACATGTGCAAATTTTGGGAGACGAGGAGTTTTCTTTTGCCTCCTGTAATTCAACTCAGAAGGTTCCTCCTGGCAAAGAAGAAAAGAAGACGGGCTCTTCCAGTACGACAATCTCGGCTAGTATTGTAAGGAAACTCTCATCTGGAGGGTTATCGCCGACAGCCACAGGGGGTGTCTATTTAGGCACTCGATCCAAAAAGAAGCTTCCAACACCTGGGGATGCATCCTCGACCCCTCTGGGGGTAGATGAAGCCGGGGGTAGCAGTCCCCTCAATATATGCGACAACCCAGTGTACCAAAAGCACACACAGGGGGTAGAGAGCCCCCAGAACTGCATAACAGACTTGGACCCTCCTGAGGGCCACCACCATCGCCAAGACGATGCGGCTTCCTGCACAGGGGGTAGCACCCCTTTCGAGTCCGAGGAAGATAACATTCTGACATTCCCCGACGATTTCTCTGTACAAGGGTACGGCACAGAGAGCACCTCTGCTATGATCCCTTCCAACTCTACCCACGTGAGGACAGTCATTATGGCTGACAATGATCATGAAGTGCCTACTAACCGACAACGTCTAGAAGTACTTGAAGCCATGCTCCTGTCATTGGTCAAGTCTGTAGACGAAATCAAAACCGCCTTGCCAACTCAACCAGCAAGGACGCCCGGGCAAACAAGCTTGGGACCCGCAGTCAACGTGGACTCCAACACAACCGTCCCTCCTTTGGGTGATGATCCTTTAGGAGCATCCGTTCCTTCAGCTGCGGACGAAGCCAAGGAGGAGAGGAGGGAAGTCCAGGGGATTCGAGCAATGTTCAATGCCCGAGACTCCTCTCAGGACCTCAGAATACGGTAGTTGTATCCCGTTGCATGGAGAGATGTGCCCTTTCCACCATGGTATAAGCCGTTCCATATCGATTCGTATGACGGGAGGACCTCTACTAGTCGGTACATGACTTACTTTGAAGTCACAACCGACCACTTGCCGCATAGTGATGCCATCCTCACACGATTATTTATCGGAGCATTGGAGGGGATCGCGTTCGACTGGTACCGTAACCTTCCCGACAACTACATCTATTCTTTTGATGGCTTCAAGCACATATTCCTGGAGAGATTCTATGAAGTGGGGCATGATGTGACGATGTCATCTCTCATGGACGTCGTTCAGGGAGAGAGAGAGCTAACAAGGAACTATATCGAGCGGTTCCGCCAAACCGCAATGAGATTTCCCTAAGGCAATCCTGAGAGCTCCTTGATTGAAATCTGCCAGAAGAAGTTGCTCTCCGTAATTAGCCTCTGGATGGGTGACGATCAGTTCAGGGATTGGACGACCTTCATCATAAGTGCTACCAATGTGGAGGCAAAATTGAAGAATGCTCACCAGCTGGGATTACACATCCCAAATGGAGAAAATAAGGGCAAACGTCCTGGTTCCACCTCCAGCAACAACAACAGTGGCGGCATCTCCAACCGAGACAATAAAGGCAAACAAGCCATGGTTGCTGATGCGACCCAGAAGCCTGAACAAAAACAGACGGAAGGTCAGTGGCCCAAGGTAAATTACTCATTTGAAGATAGTCATGTCAAACCTATCTTCGATATGCTTTTGCAAGGGGGTAGGATCCAGCTCCCTCCACCAAGGCACGAGCCCCGAGCGGCAAAAATGGAGGACCCAAAATATTGTCACTTCCACCGCTATGTCCATCATTCCACTCATGACTGCTTTTAATTAAAACGGTACATCCAGAGTCTTATCGACTCTAAAGCTCTATCGATAGACTTTAAAGAGGTTATCGTGGCGGCGAACATGGTGTCAATTCAGTTCGACGACTTTCTACCAACAAACACTCCAGACGGGGTAATACCTGTCCCGTGGGCAACGATGGAGGTTACCAATCTTTCACCCGTCCAAAACCAGACATCTGGATTGGTACCTCTTACCACATCGCAAGGAGAGATCATATGGGTGCATCCAGATTTAGTGTCCGAAGTTACCAGGAGGTGTCATCTCCTACCAACAAGAATAATGGTAGAAAATCTAGATCCTGCCATACAATTTCTGCCGAAGATGAGGAAGCGACATCCGTTATCACCCGGTCTGGAGTACAAGTCCAACCCACATGGGACAGTTCAGTCGAAGATCCTCAGCCGGCAACGTTGCCTCCCTCTGATGTTCCAAGGCCATCTCAGCCTCCACTGGCGGATAAGTCCAAGCCAAAGGAAACCCGTTTCGACATGCCACTCCGTAACGATGCACCTCAAGGACTGGAGAGACCTTACAACTTTGACATATTAGCACAATTGGCTAATATGGCAGAAAAGTTGTCATTATACGATCTCCTAAGGCTCTCCAAAGATCTTCGTGTCGCATTGAGCGAAGTACTCCAAAATGCTGACGCCTACTTAGCTCAGGTCAAGCCTCCAGGGAAAGACCCGTCAGCAGATCTAGAGGGCAGCAATGGCACAGATGCAATGCCCAACATTATATTTACTCCACATGACATGTTGATCAAGTCCAACTTGTATGATCGCCCCTTGTACCACACTAGATACATAGGCGACATCAAGGTGGATCGGACGCATATCGATCCTGGCTCGTCAATAAGCATCATTCCGAAAAGCTTGCTCCAACTTCTTGGCATCCTTATGCACCGGCTAGCGGCGACCAACATTGCCATTAGCGGTTTCAATTCGGGAAGGAGCTATGCCCTAGGGAAGATCGGATTAAAATATCAGATTGGTGACCTGAAGATGGAGGTTACCTACTACGTCATAGATGTAGACACATCCTACAATATTCTCTTGGGGCGTCTATGGATACATGACTATGTGATCGTGCCATCCACCCTCCACCAGTGCTTCAAGTATGTCAGTAGGTACGGCTTTGTGAATATTGAATTCGCTAACATCGATCTGTTCAAAGGGGTTGAGTCTTATTATTCTTCGGAGGCTTGCCTATATGAAGAATCCAAGAAGTACATCACTGACAAACTGGAGACCATCACAGGGCCAGAGGAACCCTTGATAATTTATCTCCAGGCCTGTAAACCAGGCAAAGCCGCACCCCTGATCGCAACTTTGCATAAAGAGGTTCCCGGTTCTCTCGTCCAAGCTGCATTGTCGGAACCAAGGTCATCCGACTCCCAAAGCCAATAGCCAAAGCCCGTCATAGGGCCGATGGTGATCCGATTGCCAAAATCCACTCAAAGGCAATCGGAAGACACAAAGTCTCTTGTCGAGCCAATTGTCACCCGTCTTCCCAAGATGAGCAGGCAACCAAGTGCCGATCCGACACACTCAGGCAAGCCAATATCACAAGCTCAACCCTTGGTGGTCAAGTTGCCCGAGACAGCATCCCGACCTTTGGGCTCACAGGGGGTAGCCGAAGAGGACGTAGAACTCGCCAAGTACCTGGTGGCACAGACGGATAGTCCCTCTCCTGATGAGGTAATCCCCGGGGACAAAGTTCCTTATTTCATCAATAAGAGGCTGCCGATTAGATCAAAAAAAATACTGCCTTGAGTGTCGAGTTATGTACATCAGGTACCCCTGAACTTACACTCCGTTTCCCCCCGAGGGGACTCGTATTGCATCTCTACGAGTGACAAGTCATGTACACTGATACCTCTAAACTTTCGCTTTGATGTTTCGATTGTCATATATCATGTCCTTATTACCTCTGTTAGGTTTTGTTTCAAAATCTATTATTCGTACCACCAGTGCGCAGAAGGATAATAGGTCCATAAAACTTATCCTAATCTATTACTCGTACCAATCAGTGCACAAAAAGGGTAATAGGTCCATAAAATTCCCTAATGGAAAAAACAACCACGTCCATATTACCTCTGAGTTGTTTTCCCGTCCATCACAAACAAACCACCCAATACGTAGAACTTCCACGTTGATAGCACCTCTGAGTTGTTCTGTGTATCCCTATTAGGCCTACTCCTACCGTGTCCTCATTACCTCTGAGTAGGGAGGCTCTAGACCCATATTTACCATGTCATCATTACCTCTGAGTAAACATGTTGGTTTTCTCTCCACTTATTATCAGTACTCGCATCGCTGTACACAAAAGGGTAATAAATCCATAAAAGTTATCCTAATCTATTACTCGTACCATCGGTGTACTAAAGAGTAGTAGGTCCATAAAATATTATTCAAATCTACTTGCTCCCATTTCCAAATGCACAAAAGGGCAATAGGTCCACAAAAGTTCTCCAGTGGGAAATTCTTGATCAAAATGCTATATTAAACCCTCTAGTACAAGCTCATCAAAGTGGAGTGAATGTATCCTGCTTATTCAAAATCAGTTACATTCACAACATCATATCTCAAAAAAAGAGAAGGGGAAAGGAAAGTCCACTATTCATCAGCAACACTTAGCTTGATGAGGATGCCTTCCAGTTGCGCAGTTGAGCGCTCAATTCTCAGTCTGGCTCGGCATTCAGCTTCCTGGGATAACTTTTCAACATCCTCAAGATGTGCATGAGCCTGCCAATTTTTCTCTAGTTTCTTCAGTGCACCCTATAGAGCAGCAGAGGTTCGTATGACCTCATCAGTCTCCTTACAGATCTTTTCTCTCTCCTAACGAGTGGCTTGGAGCTCAGTCCCCAGAGATATCAGCCTGGCTTGGAGCTGGAGGAGCTGCTCGTTAGTTTCGATTATAGCATGAACAGTGGTCTCCTCGCGAGTCAAGCAGATCTCTCCATCTCGGCTCAGCTTGTCATATTTAAGGGACAACTTTTGGAGGTCCTTCTCCAAAGTGGGCTTGGTCGTCTCTTGAACATCCTTCACATTTTCTACTACTTTTGTATGGCAAGCGCGCTTCTGCTCCACCGCAGCAGACACATCGACTTGTCACAGTTTTTGCAACTGGATTAGGCACTGATTAGCCTCTGCCAGCTTGTGTTCCAGAAGGACAGCCACCCCTTCTTCACCCGAAAGCGTCTTTATCAGGTCAATCTAGCCTTGGGCACAGTGACGGGCCACAACAAATGAAGTCCCTCTCCTTGAAGTAGCTTCAACCCCTCATTTTAGATGACGGTAGAAGCTGTCAACTATATTCTTTGATGATTCGTCTAGATTCTCCAAGGATGACGGCGTCGAAGGAATATCAGCTAAGGAACCTGAAGATGTGTGAGAAGAAGGCACAGCGGAGCTTGACGACCCTGTCAAAAGGGAAACAAGCTTCGAGCGACGAGACTCCCGCAAAGCAGCAATCTCCTCTTTCGCAGCCCGAAGAAGCTGAAGACTAGGCAGAGCGGAGAGTTCAATGTCCAAGGAAGAGGCAGCTTCAATCAACCCTGTATCTACCGATGCGGGTATAGGAATCACCACCTCTACCATTGGTACTTCTGGTATAAGCGGCTCTGAACTCGGCTTAGCGCGGTTCTTTTCGATTTGAAGGAGGGGAGGTCCATTTCTTCTCTTCAGCAAGAGGTCCGTCCCGACATCATCCGCTATCTCCTTCTCCGCGGCAACATCCGCCATCGGTAGTGGAGAGACAGGTCCTATAGGTCCGGAACAACCAACAATCAGCTTGACTCGAAGGATTTGAAGAAAGAGCGAATGAACCTCCTTGTCGATAAGAATATGACATAGCTTACCAGGAGAGGGCGGTGGAGACAGCGACTCGCTCTGGACAGTCATAATTCCTCCTATTGCCCCCATACCTCATCTACAGCAATATCCTAATCACCTGCATCTGTCACTCCAGCCCCGGTCAACCCGAAAGGAGATGTAGCTGGGTCGATTGCGACCAATTGAGACCTTATAGCCTCGATATTTGATTCTGTAAGGCTTGTACCTTCTTCGACCAGAGTGCCCGTAACTGGAGGAATCTCGAAAACAGCATCGGGGTTCGGAGGGTTTGTCTACCAAAGCCTGCACAAAGAAAAAAAGAGAAGAGAGAAACAATAAGATAAAATCCCAAAAGTAACATGGAGATCGGCCGGAATGAAACTTACCTCCGGGAGTGTTTCGGCATCATTGCCCTCTCCCGCGAGGTCAGAACCTCAATTTCTAAATGCAACCCATTTTTAAGAACGAGGCCTAGTAGCAGCAAAAGGTCCGCACTTACTTCGCTTAGGCGAAGGACTCAGCACAGGGGAAGGTAAGCACATCACCAAAGTACTTACAAGGGACAACAGATCGTTATATTCATCCACTTCTTCCGTATCAGTAAAATCAGAGTCAGAGACTTCAACGGCCTTTACTTTCCCTGCCCTGTTCCTCTTTTTGGACTCCTCGCGCTTTTCTGCCAGCTTAGTACTGGTTATAAAACTGGTACTCGCATCGAGGACATAGGGAGGCCCATTCACAGAGACGTGGTAGAGGGCTGCCATGTACAAGATGCGTACCAAGCCCCCGGTATCGAGAAAAGAGAAAATGGTTTGAGTACAGACAACACTGTAATAATGCCAGGCCCGAATACCATCTAGGATGCCGCCCTCATAACCCAAGCAGGGACTCGGGTTGTCAAAAAACAACTGACAGTACCCGAATTATCTAGAGTACCCGCTGGGCAAGTAAGGTTGCAAGAAGGCAACGTTACGGATGTGGTACACCAAATGTGCAGGACGAATATTCTACAACAAGCGGAACATCTTCTCGGATAGAATCTGGGGCGCGAAACTGCCATCAAGATAAAGATGCCTCATTTTCTCATCAGTGAAAGGCGGGACCGACACAAAGAAGGAGTAGCAATCCACCCGCACGAGCGCAACACGGCATTCGAACATGGTCGAACAGGTCCAAGGCATATCATGATATTGATAGATGAATGCATCGTTAATCGTTGCGTTCCCCTCAGGGCCAGGTTGCATCAGAGAGGGGCAATGCATTAGCAGCCACCCCATCAGATAGTGGTAGGATAGCTCAATTAGGTTGAAATCCTTCGTAACATCACGAGTTATGGTTATGGCTGTAAAGATACGAAGGCCCCGATGGATGCTGCCCACCATGGCTGGAAGTAGAGCTAGCCAGCCTCCGAAAACTAACTTGACCGAAGGGAGGATCATGTTACGGCTGATTCTCTTAATCGAACCAGCACCCCCCGAGACCACACAGATCCTCAACTATATCATCAGAAATCCAGCCAAGATGGCCTTATTGGACAAGGGTTGAGTATCTTGATAGAAGTAGCTGAATGTGTCGGACTGGCTTCCGAATCTGTCACCAGAAGCTTTAGTCCTCTTGGCGCTTTGCACCTGAGCATCCACTCCTGCATGAGCCTGAAGGCTCCGAAGGAAAACCCGACCGAGGCGCCAAGGTCGAACAAGTAACTGACCCAGGCCTTGGTGTGAGGAAAGGCCCCCTCAGAACTTTCATCTTCTTCTTTGACATTTGTTGACAAGTGCTATGATAACATAACACCTCCCGGTAAACGGCAAGAAACCCGGGAAACCGCCGCTCTAATCCCCCAAACTCCTCATTCGTGGGGGTATACTCTTCATAAACTTTATCTCCCTAGGGCAGCTTGGAGACGTCATGCATCTCGTGAAGGACGAGCCCCATCTCCCCAGCAAGTGTATAGAAGGTCCCCGTACGACGATTGTACATCTCGAGGAGCGCTATGAACAACCTTGCGTTCATAGGTAGACCATAGCAAGTGCCCCTTATGGCATAGTAGAGACTGAGATGCTTTAAAGTATCCCCATAGGTCGACATAATCCAGAGAGTCAAGTTGACCCATGGAGGGGAACGACACATCCAATTATGCAGCGACAGTCTACCCGTGGGATATGATCCTTACGGGCAATCTGGTTCAGGAAGGTGTTGTCCTCAGAGAATCGGTTATTGGGCCTCAGGTCATTTATAAAACTAACGGGGGCTAGCCTGACGATAGAACAACTGACCGACTCCCTGGTCACGACCACTGACCGCACTCGTCTATTATAATAGATATTGCCTACGAAGATTGCTTGCCGGTACTGAGTTATGGGGTCCGCCATTCGCCTCTCGATAGACACCATGTTGAAACTTGACAAAAAGAAATGGCGTTCCATCTAAGGAAGGTGAATCGATAGCCCGTTGGAAAGAAAATCCCAGCTCTCAAATATCTCCAAGGTGCGAGGGTTCGAGACAACTATAACATATCCAAACAAGAACGCGAGCTTCAGATGAATGTCCCCTAGCTTTTCGGAATTCATCTTGCCGAGTAAGTAAGAAAAGATTGATTCCTGATCTCCCTTAACCTGGCCTCAGGTTGATTGCGGATGATCTGAGTCGATACATGTTCGGCTATCTGGTCAAGTCTCACACCTAACGTAGATTGGGCGTATCCTATCAAGAGCTCCCCCGATGGATCTACGGGCAAGTTCACTGCAAAGGACAAAGAAGAAGTAAAGTTAGAAGAAGTTCATCTCTTCAGCCATGCGACCTAGCCAAACAGAACCTATGCGGCTTAAAGAGCATGAGCCGTATGCGGCTAGGTCATACACTGCTCATATGGCTCAGTCGTGAGACACTTATACGGATCAGTCATGAAGTGCTCATGCGGCTCAGTAATGAGGCACTTATGAGGCTCAGTCATGAAGTGCTCATGCGGCTCAGTCGTGAGGCACTTAGGGGGTTCATGCGGCTCAGTCATGAAATTCTCATGCAGCTTAGTCGTGAAGTACTCCTGCGGCTCAAAACATGAGACACCCATACGGCTCAATCAGAAGGCACTTATGCAACACAGTTATGCAGTATTCATACGGATCAGTCCTGGGTTACTTATGCGGTTCAGGTTCGAATAAGCAGCGCTTATGCGGCTCAGCCTATGCGGCCCTATCATACAGAACACATGCGGTCCAACTGAGATAGGGCATGCATCGACCAGGCTTAAAGCACAGAAAGCGATATAGCACAGGCCCGCGCATAAAATATACGATATAGCCATCCAAAATTTCAGTCGTCGTCTTCCCACTTTCCTTACCTTTGATAGGGGTGCACATCGGAATGAATGGAAGGAGTGCCCGCTGCTCTCAACGGAGAGGCAAGTCCCTTCCCTTTGGCCGTAGCACCAGTCGACTTGGAAGCTTTTGGAGCCATTGAAACAGGAAGATGAAGACGAAAGAGAAGAAGGTGAAAGAGAAAAATCTCTCTTTAAACGACCCATATTTATAGAGTTTCTAAAGGGTGCCGCTTCGATTCTCAAAATCATTAAAGATAATGATGACGTTTGGGGATTTTTTTTTCTAGTAACCGTCGGCTTTATCTCGAAATGAGAACCCAAATCCAAAATCACATCAAGAAATTAAATACAGCTGTGTCAGCTGGCAGTCTAGATGGTCTCTCTCTACGGCTCAAGATTTTCCTGCGGCTCAAGATCCCTCTGCGACTCAAAGTTTTCCTGCGGCTCCAGATTTCCCTACGGCTTGACATATTTCCATGCTTCTTCTTCAAAGTATTCCAAATTTGCAATTTAAAAACTTTGAAGGGGGTCTTGTAGAAGCATAAAAAATATGGGGTTCATGTGGATCACAATTTACCGTATATGTACTTTGGGCCAAACATGTCCGCTTATGGTAGAGCCGTATGATAAATTCAATACCTTATGCGGCCCATCGACAACCAGACTGATTCGAGCCACAGAAGAAAGATATGCGGCCAAGTGGATCAGTTCGTCTAATAAAGCTGACAAGTTCTGTCAAAACTAACAAAAATGACAGCTCTGATAGTCTGACAAAAAGATAAGACATGAGACATCACCAAAAGTATGGTTCATATGCTTTCATGCCGCCAAAAGGAGTGTTACCCAAGCTGCATGAACGTTATGCGGCTCAAACATATGCGGCCCCAAAGTCTTCGAACTTCATGCGGCTAAGGGTGACTGTGACCCAAGCCGCATGAGCTTTATGCGGCCCAAAATACAGAATCTATGCGGCTTAAAAATCCTTAAGCTATATGCGGGCTAAGGAAGATAACGACTTAAGCCGCATGAGTCTCATGCGGCCCCACATGGTCGAAAACTGAGAGACTCATGCGGCTCAAAATGATTCCTATCCTACAATAGGACATATTGTCAAGACCCGCACCCACTGTGAGGGTACGAGAACGTAACAACGTCCAGCCTATGCCGCAGTGTCGGCGGTAGAATATTATCCTAGGTCAATCATCTAACAATATAACAGTATCTATTCAGTACATACACTCCGAATGGAGGTGACATAGCAATATACAGTCTCAATCACATCTAAGGCAGAATGATAAGATAGAAAGATAGATAGATAAATACTGAAATAAAAGAATCCACGTAAATACAACCAAAGAGTCTATGTTTCAAAGATAACATCTCATCAAACATCCAGAAATACAAGTCTCAACTACTGAATATGAAAGAATATATACAATCTAGATCTCAAATGACAGAATAGTAAAACCTAGACTAGGGAGCCTCAGTCTCTATAGCTAGTAGATTCGACTGGAAATTTGGGTCACAAGAGTCATCTACAGCTGTCCCATAGTAGGTGTCTACGCAGGCCTCATCCTCATCCTCTGTAATATTTTTAACAGGTCCAGTCAGGACATGAGCGATCGTAAAACATCTCACGCAGTTCATATCAAGTTAGGAAATATAAAGCATGCAATAGAGTAAGGTACAGGAAACGCTGAAAGAAGAATGTATATGAAAAATAGCAGAGGTTTGATAATAGGAAATATCTATATATGATAAGTAAGAACTGTAAGTAACATGTGGTTTAGAGCACAATATGGTTATGTAAACGGTTTAGGACAATGCAATGGTAACACCATTGTACGTGAGTATACAATAGACATATACAATAGTTATACAATGTTGTACAATAGGATTTGATTACATAACCAATTCTACTCCTCCTCTCCAATTAATACACAAGGATCTACTCCAGTTACGTTATCTTATACAATAGTGTATAATGTTATAAAATAGATGTACAATGTTATACAATAGTTGTACAATGGTCTATCCCTGGGACTCATATGATAATAAAAGTACAATATGCACAATAAGTATACAAGGATAAGGGTATTCAATAAATACAATATGTAAGTGAAACGCATATCACAATATGTATTTAGTGAATACAAGGGGATAACATCTCAAAAGAAGATCCATATAGTACCAATCCATGATAACAATCGTGTCAGCATCAAGTACAGTAATCTAGAGCAAGAATGTAAATCCAGACAAGTATGAAACGGTCAGAGAATATACTCGCCTGATCTCATGAATGTCCGAAAGAAAACTACTGCCTGAGGAGTGGTGTCTGCCTCCTATCAGAATAGTACAAGTCACTACATGTCAAAAATGATAATAAGATGCATTATAATGCATTCTATATGAATCTAGATCAATCTAGGTCAAACTGAGTCATACTAGGTTATACTGGATCATACTGGATCATACCAGGTCACAGGAAGTCAATCCAAGTCAAACTAGGTCAAACGGGGTCAACGGTTGACTTATAGTTGACTTTTGGTCTACTGGTCAATCCTGGTCAACTTTGGTCAACTCTAGGTCAAACTAGTCTAATGTTGATCAACTGTTGACTTTCAATCAACTGGTCAACTCTGATTTGGTTTCGATCAAATCTAGTCGCTTAAAGGCTAACTTTGACTCTCGGTTGACTTTTGTTAACTTTTGGTCAAAATAGTCAACCGACATCAAAACTAGTCTAGGAGCACTACATTTGATCATTACCAACCAAGGGAACCAAGTTCTAACCATATCTTAGACTCTAAACTCAAATACCCTATTTCTAGGTAAAATCTACATTTCCTTACCAAGGTAAATTACGATACCTTGCCCAATACAAAGGAAATCCTGCTAATACCCAAGATACTAGCCTAGGCTCCTTAGGGTAGCTAGATACTATCCTATCTAAGGTTTACCTACCAAGAATTATAGGTATCCTAGGTATCTAGCCTATTTTAAAACACATGTTGGTTTACCCTCATTACCCTACCATGCTATCATATACCATTCTCACATTTACCCAACACTCACATACACACCAACTCACTCACTCTCTCACTCACACATGGTTACATATAGGCTCTACCTATAGGTTCAAGTATAGGCTAACAACTATAGGCCACTAACTATACATATATAGGCTCACACACACACACTAAACTCATCTACACACATACACATAGGCTTTATATAGGACTGGTTTAGGATTACTAATAGGCTGATTTTTGTGGACTGGATTTGGGGCTACTAAGGCTGAACAAGGGGCTTGCAATGGACATGGTTAGGGACAGGTTTTGGGGGGTTACAACTGTCCATTTATGGACTGCACAAGGCTAAATTTGGGTTGTTAATAAGCTAGTTTTGTGGAGCCTGCATTGGGCTGAATGTAGGCTGGAAAATGGGGCAGTATATAGCTGTGTATATGGAACAATTAAGGTGGTTTGATGGGGCAATACAAGGGACTGAATAGGACAGGAAATGGGCTGATATGGGGGTGTGTTTGGGACTGTTAGGACAGGATTTAAGGACTGGGTTTAGGGTATTTTGTGGCTGAACAAATGGGACAGGTTTGGGGCTTCTATGGACTGCTATGGGGTGTTTTAGGACAGGTAAAAGGGGGTTTGTAGGGGCTGTCATGGCTGACATGAAGGCTGATTTTTGGGGCAACAAAGGACAGGTTTGTGACATCTATTGCTGCTGTCATTGGGGGCAAATGGACAGGTAAGGGACTGGGTTTTGGGGGTGGTTAAGGACAGCAATGGACTGATATTTAGGGGCTAAATGGGCAGCAATTGGGGACCAATATCTTGGTAATCCCCTCCTCTCAAACTTGCTATCTAGCAGTGCAAACTGCTATTAAACCACCAGTTGCAACTGTCCCATGGGGCCGCCCTGTTCTAAGAATCAGTCCCCCTGTGTGGGGACTGATCTCACAAGGCTGCTGTCCAAGCACAGCCCTCTCCCCCTCTCTATCACTCCCATCACTCTCTCAAAATCTCATAAAACAAACACACACACCACTCTCAATCATTTTCTCAAACACTTCCTATACACAAACTCACACATACACAACCACACCAACATTCCCTCTCCCTTGGCCGAATTCTATACCTACTCAAACACAATAAATGCACACAAACACACCATAATATATATACATATACATATAAGCCAAAATATATATACATTTTATATATATATATATATATATATATATATATATATATATATATATATATATATATATATATATATATATATATATATATAATAATATATATCTAACCCATATATATATATACAATATACAGGTAAGTAGAATATGATACACTATGATACCAAGGAACAAAATCTCTAAACAACATAAAAACTGAGATTAAAACTCTAATAAATCATTTAAACAATATATGGTAAAATACATGTGTCCAATAGGAATTTTCCCACTAGGACACAAACCTACACATAGGACACTCCTAAAAGTCTCCAAAAGGACACGAAACAGACACAAATGGAGACACAACCATGGGGGTTATTCCTATGGGTCAAAAATCAACCTATATGCATGTTGGAGTGGTTTAGAGGAGAGATTATACCTTCCGGGAGAGAGATTCAAAGGAAAAAGCCTTCCGACACCACACCGACACGTAGAGATTCCAAAAGGACACGAACGAGCTCCAAATCCTCTCAAACTTGGATAGCTTCTTCCTTGGCTTGCATGGAGAAGGAAAGAAGAAGGTTGGGTGGAAGAATGAAGGGATTTAGTGGAGAAATCAATGGAGGTTGCCCTCTACAATTTGGGGAAGAACAAGAGAGAGAAAGTGGATGGATAAAAACAAATGAATAATGCTCATGCCTATTCCTAGTGTGGCTGGCCCTAATGGGCTGCTTTGTCCCTATTTTGCAATGTCTAAAATACCTCCCTCTAGACTATTTAATTAATATTAGGAGAAGGGTTTATGGTTGAGGCTAAATTAGTCATTCTAAATCCCTAATCTAACCAAACCCTATCAATAAATAATTAGACTAACCACTAACTAAAATTAATATCATGTGGGCCATGGCTAACTAGTGTGTGGGTCCCACTAGAGTCAACACTATCCCCGGGTCTCCGTTTCAAGTCGGATTGAGCTGAAATTCGAACCCCGACTCAAATAACCCCAAAATAATATTATAAATAAATAAATAATTTTAGAAATATTCTAAAATGAAAAATGGCAAAAATACCCCTATTTCTGAAAACTGGGGGTGAGAAATCTATCCACCTTAAAAAATTTTGTCCTCGAATTTAAAACCAAACAATAGTAAAAATCTCAAAATCACAAGTCATGGCTTAAAATTTTAAAATGATTAAAATCTCAAAAATCAAAGCATGAATTAAATGACTAAAATTACAAAATTTGAAATTACTCTCAAATAGATGCTATAAGTCTATCCACCTTAAAAGAATCATCCTCAAAATTTAAAACAAAGTAAGCACATAAAAATTATGCAAATCGATAATCGTACGCGTCTGTCCAATCATCATGATACTCAGAATCTCCGTCATGCCAGTGAGCAAGGCTACGATAATCATAGAGTCCTCAACTACGGTACTTACCTCTAGAATTATAGTATTTAAAATTTTTGCATTGCCGCATGCTTGGCAGCAAAAACCTTAAATTCCCACACCCGAGAAATACGACCATAATCTGACTATATGTCCTCACTATGCCTGCTAGCATGACCCTAGAGGATTCAAAAATCTCATAATCGAGGCGACCTAGCCCATACGACTTATCTCAGGAGAAAATTAAATCATAATGAAACACCAGATCAAAACTTATCAACAATGAGGAAACAGATAGGAATAGATGAAATTGAATTTCAAGATAGGTATAATGAGGCAAGTTGGAAATAGAATCGAGAAGATCAGAACCTGTAAGCACCTCTCCTACTGCCTGAGCATCCTCGGCTGTCATGGCGAAAGCTCGCCCTGGCTGGCTTTCCCAGGCCTGCTGCTGATGCTGTACGAACCTTTGCTGCTGAGTCTGCAATGGAGGTCCCCTCTGCTGTCCTGCCAGAGCCCTAGCTCCTGGTGCTACCTGAGCCAATGGTGTCGGGTTCTTTGGACACTCTCTACCCTGATGCTCCGCTGAACCGCAAAGTAAGCACATGCCCAGCCTCTTCCTACAGTCGTCCCACCCATGGCCTTGCTTCTTGCAGAAGTTGCACACAGTGTTCTGCTGCTGCCTGGGTGCCTGCTGATACAGTACCTGTCTCCGTCCCTGATGCTGAACAGGACTCTGCTGTTGCTGGAAGTGGATCATCGGCTGCTGATACTGCTGCTGAATCTGTATGTGAGGCCTGTTGGCCTGGCCTCCGCTGCTACTGGCTCCGACAGTGTCTCGCCCCCTCTTGATCTGTAGCTCAAGATCGTCCTCAGCCAATAAAGCTTCCGTCAAAATCTTCTCAAAAGTGGTATCCCTGTTGCCCTTGGTCAAGGACTTGACTTCCTTGACCAGACCCTTTCGGAACCTCTGGGCCTTCGCCGTCTCGCTCAAGACCACTACAAATCTGTCGAGGCGACCGAACTCCCCAGCGTACTCTTCTACTGACAGGCTCCCCTGAACTAAGCTCTCAAACTGCGACTCCAAGGCTCGGAGCGCTGCATCTGGAAAAAACTTCTTCTTGAAGAAGCCCTTGAACTCCTTCCAGGTCTGTCCAGCTACCCCCACCCTGGGGTCTGACTGATACTAGGTGCGAGCAAGATCTCGCATCCGGCTAGCTGCTGCCTCTATCTGGAGATCTACCGGTATCCGGGCCAGGCGGAAGATCTCCTCTATATGCTCGATCCACTCGTCAGCATATAAAATCTCCTCCGTCCCCAGGAAGTCTCTGGGGCTCATCTTCTGGAACTGGTCTATCCCAGGTGTCTTCAGATGCTGAACTGCTGGTCGAGCTGCGACTGTCGTAAGGGCCAACTCCATGCTCCTAGTCTGCCGGTCCTGCTGTACCTCCATAAACTGCTGAAGGTAGGTGAACATTTGTGCCGCGTCCACGTATTCTGTAGGCGACGGCTGCTAGAAAGGCACCTCTGGGATGACTGGATCCTGCCTCCGAACTGGTGGAGGTATACCCCCTGCTGCTGGTGGAGGGGTCCTCCGAACGTAGTTGAAATGCCTACCCCAGCTGGCATGACCGGGGCTGCGGTACCAGGGGCTGGCTGCTGAGTCTGAGAGGTGTCAGGCCTCTCATCGGCATCCCCCTGGCCCTGGCGATGTGATCTCGTCTCAACCATCCTGGAGACAGATCAAAGAAACAATTGCTGAGAATGAGTTAAAATAGCAAGGGAGGACAGTTATATTCAAGGGAAAACAATATCAGCAAGAACTGAGATGGTATGAATTAGATAAGAGTTTTTCTTAATGTGATTGAGTACCTTCAAAATATTCTAATCCTACTGTAGGTTGTAGTGATACTCTAGTTCGAATACCACTACATAAACTCGACCTGCATGGGCCACCACTAAAAATGTGTCACAACCCGTACCCACTGTGAGGGTACGAGAACGTAACAACGCCCAGCCTACGCCGCAGTGTCGGCGGTAGAATACTGTCCTATGTCAATCATCTAACAATATAAAGGTACCTGTACAGTACATACACTCCGAATAGAGGTGACATAGCAATATACAGTCTCAATCACATCTAAGGCAGAATGATAAGATAGATAAATAAATACTGAAATGAAAAAATCTACGCAAATACAACCAGAGAGTCTAAGTGTCTAAGATAACATCTCAGCAAATATCCAGAAATACAAGTCTCGACTACTGAATATGAAAGAATATATACAATCCAGACCTCAAATGACAGAATAGTAAAACCTAGACTAGGGAGCCTCAGTCTCTATAGCTAGTGGATCCGACTGGAAATCTGGGTCACAAGAGTCATCTACAGCTGTCCCATAGTAGGTGTCTACGTAGCCCTCATCCTCATCCTCTGTAATATTTTTAACAGGTCCAGTCAGGACAGGAGTGAGCCTAAAACATCTCACGCAGTTCATATCAAGTTAGGAAATATAAAGCATGCAATAGAGTAAGGTTCAAAAAACGTTGAAAGAAGAATGTATATGAAAAATAGCAGAGGTTTGATAATAGGAAATATCTATATATGATAAGTAAGAACTGTAAGTAACATGTGATTTAGAGTACAATATGGTTATGTAAAAGGTTTAGGACAATGCATTGGTAACTCCATTGTACGTGAGTGTACAACAGACATATACAATAGTTATACAATATTGTACAATAGGATTTGATTACATAACCAATTCTACTCCCCCTCCCCAATCAATACACAAGGATCTACTCCAGTTACGTTATCTTATACAATAGTGTACAATGTTATACAATAGATGTACAATGTTATACAATAGTTGTATAATGGTCTATCCCTGGGACTCATGTGATAATGAGAGTACAATATGCACAATGAGTATACAAGGATAAGGGTATTCAATAAATAAAATATGTAAGTGAAACACACATCACAATATGTATTTAGTGAATACAAGGAGATAACATCTCAAAAGAAGATCCATATAGTACCAATCCGTGATAACAATCGTGTCAGCATCAAGTACAGTAATTTAAAGCAAGAATGTAAATCCAGACAAGTATGAAACGGTCAGAGAATGTACTCTCCTGATCTCCTGAATGTCCGGAAGAAAACTACTGCCTGAGTAGTGGTGTCTGCCTCCTATCAGAACAGTACAAGTCACTACATGTCTAAAATGATAATAAGATGTATTACAATGCGTTCTATATGAATCTAGGTCAATCTAGGTCAAACTAAGTCATACTAGGTCATACTGGATTATACCAGATCACTGGGAGTCAATCTAAGTCAAACTAGGTCAAACGGGGTCAAAGATTGACTTACAGTTGACTTTTGGTCAACTGGTCAATCCTGGTCAACTATGGTCAACTCTAGGTCAAACTAGTCTAATGTTGACCAACTGTTGACTTTCAGTCAACTCGTCAACTCTGGTTTGGTTTCGGTCAAATCTAGTCGCTTAAAAGCTAAGTTTGACTCTCGGTTGACTTTTGTTGACTTTTGGTCAAAATGGTCAACCGACGTCAAAACTAGTCTAGGAGCACTACATTTCATCATTACCGACCAAGGGAACCAAATTCTAACCATATCTTGGACTCTAAACTCAAATACCCTATTTCTAGGTAAAATCTATATTACCCTTACCAAGGTAAATCCCGATACCTTGCCCAATACAAAGGAAACCCCGCTAATACCCAAGATACTAGCCTAGGCTCCTTAGGGTAGCTAGATACTATCCTATCTAAGGTTTACCTACCAAGAATTATAGGTATCTAGCCTATCTTAAAACACATGTTGGTTTACCCTCATTACCCTACCATGCTATCATATACCATTCTCATATTTGCCCAACACTCACATACACACCAACTCACTCACTCTCTCACTCACATATGGTCACATATAGGCTCTACTTATAGGTTCACATATAGGCTAACACCTATAGGCCACTAGCTATACATATATAGGCTCACACATACACACACACTAAACTCATCTACATACATACACATAGGCTTTATATAGGACTGGTTTAGGATTACTAATAGGCTGATTTTTGTGGACTGGATTTGGGGCTACTAAGGCTGAACAAGGGGCTTGCAATGGACATGGTTAGGGACAGGTTTTGGGGGGTTACAACTGTCCATTTATAGACTACACAAGGCTGAATTTAGGGTGTTAATAAGCTAGTTTTGTGGAGCCTTCATTGGGCTGAATGTAGACTGGAAAATGGGGTAGTATATAGCTGAGTTTATGGGCCAATTAAGGTGGTTGATGGGGCAATACAAGGGACTGAATATGACAGGAATTGGGCTGATATGGGGGTGTGTTTGGGACTGTTAGGACAGGTTTGAAGGACTGGGTTTAGGGTATTTTGTGGCTGAACAAATGGGACAGGTTTGGGGCTTCTATGGACTGCTATGGGGTGTTTTAGGACAGGTAAAAGGGGGTTTGCAGGGGGCTGTCATGGCTGCCATGAAGGCTGATTTTTGGGGTAACAAAGGACAGGTTTGTGACATCTATTGCTGCTGTCATTGGGGGCAAATGGACAGGCAACGGACTGGGTTTTGGGGGTGGTTAAGGACAACAATGGACTGATATTTAGGGGCTAAATGGGCAGCATTTGGGGACCAATACCTGGCTAATCCCCCTCTCAAACCTGCTATCTAGCAGTGCAAACTGCTATTAAACCAGCAGTTGCAACTGTCCTATGGGGCTGTCCTGTTCCAGGAATCAGTCCTCCTGTGTGGGGACTGATCTCAAAAGGCTGCTGTCCAAGCACAGCCCTCTTCCCCTCTCTATCACTCCCATCACTCTCTCAAAACCTCATAAAACAAACACACACACACCACTCTCAACCATTTTCTCAAACACTTCCTATACACAAACTTACACATACACAACCACACCAACATTCCCTCTCCCTTGGCCGAATTCTACACCTACTCAAAAACAATAAATGCACACAAACACACCATAATATATATACATATATATATAAGCCAAAATATATATACATATATATATATATATATATATATATATATATATATATATATATATATATATTTTTTTTTTTAATATATATACATATATATATATATATATATATATATATATATATATATATATATATATATATATATATTTTTTTTTTTTTTATATACATATATATATATATATATATATATATATATATATATATATATATATATATATATATATATATATATATATATATATAATATATATATATACATATATATAATATTTTTATATACATATATATATATATTTTATATATATATATATATATATATATATATATATATATATATATATATATATATATATATATATATATTTATATACACACATATATATATATATATATATATATATATATATATATAATATATATATATATATATATATATATATATATATATATATATATATATATAAGTATATAAAATATATATATATATATATATATATATATATATATATATATATAATAACATATATATCTAAAAAAAAAAAAAAAAAAAAATATAATAACATATATCTAACCCATATATATATACAATATATAGGTAACTAGAATATGATACACTATGATACCAAGGAACAAAATCTCTAAACAACATAAAAATTGAGATTAAAACTCTAAAAAATCATTTAAACAATATATGATTAAATACATGTGTCCAATAGGAATTTTCCCACTAGGGCACAAACGTACACATAGGACACTCCTAAAAGTCTCCAAAAGGACACGAAACGGACACAAATGGAGACACAACCATGGGGGTTATTCCTATGGGTCAAAAATCAACCTATATGCATGTTGGGGTGGTTTAGAGGAGAGATTATACCTTCCGGAAGAGAGATTCAAAGGAAAAAGCCTTCCGACACGATACCGACACATAGAGATTCCAAAAGGACACGAACGAGCTCCGAATCCTCTCAAACTTGGGTAGCTTCTTCCTTGGCTTGAATGGAGAAGGAAAGAAGAAGGTTGGGTGGAAGAATGAAAGGATTTGGTGGAGAAATCAATGGAGGTTGCTCTCTACAAATTGGGGAAGAACAAGAGAGAGAAAGTGGACGGAGAAAAACAAATGAATAATGCTCATGCCTATTCCTAGTGTGGCCGGCCCTAATGGGCTACTTTGTCCCTATTTTACAATGTCTAAAATACCCTCCTATTTAATTAATATTAGGAGAAGGGTTTATGGTTGAGGCTAAATTAGTCATTCTAAATCCCTAATCTAACCAAACCCTATCCATAAATAATTAGATTAACCACTAACTAAAATTAATATCATGTGCGCCATGGCTAACTAGTGTGTGGGTTCCACTAGAGTCAATACTACCCCCGGGTCCCCGTTTCAAGTCGGATTGAGCTGAAATTCGAACCCGACTCAAATAACCCCAGAATAATATCATAAATAAATAAATAATTTCAAAAATATTCTAAAATGAAAATGGCAAAAATACCCCTGTTTCTAAAAACTGGGGGTGACACACGTGGCAGGCTGACCAAGTCTCAACCACCCAGATTTGCTGCAACAAAATTCCAACAAATCAACAACTGGCGGCCAAAGAGTGGGTCTTCACGTGCTGATTAGCCACGTGACCACAGGCCATCTATTGGGCTCAAAATACATACCACTATAAATAGTAGGGTGCCACACCCCTGCAAAAGGCTGGCAACCTTGAAATGATGATGGAATGGCTTGGCTTTGAAGATGTCGTTGGGCGGTTTAGAGAAATCTTTGTGGAATACCATCATCTTTGGCCCACCATGATTTATTTATTGCATATGTCTATATTTGATCATGCTAATTGCTTTTCTGTAAATATATGTTAAACGAACAAAGTAATATACATGTAGCAAGTATGGTAAGATAAAGCACATTAGGACTATGCAAAGTTTAAGTTTCAATGCTATAGAGATAGCATAAATATTAGTGATATCATAATATTAAACTTAATCGAATAACCACAATCGAAAACATAGTTAGATCATTGGTTTAACATCGATTTGCGTGTCATAAATTCTAAAATTTGAACTGTAACATTCTATAGCCAAAATTTCTTATTTAGATTATATTTTAGATTATAATTAAATCAAATTAGGTTTTTAGATGATTTATTCTAGAATTAAATAGAATTAATTAGGTTAACCCATTAGCCACTTTCTATGACTTTTAGAATGAGATTTTAGATCTAACTTATGGGTATTCGTGCACGGGTTCATGGTACGATGGTATGGTATGGTTTGATAGTTTCTATGTCAGAGTTCATCTTGTTATTAACTTGTGAAACCAGTTCATTCAGAAATTCAGGCAAGTACACTATTGTTTTATGTGCCTATTACATTATAATGCTATCTTTCATTGTGTTCCATTGAGTATTTTGTTGAGACACGACTATGACATGACAGGCTTGATTGTATCATTGCTCGTTTATTAACTGTTTAGTAAGTCGGGAGGGGAGATGCTAGGTAGGTATGTGAACAAATTCCAATGAATGTTAATGTTGATAGCAAATTCATACACCCCACGTATGGGTTAGCCGTACCAAAAATGTGGATAGCCATCTTTGATATGCCGTATTAGTCCAGCCGTTCATATGTCAAAAGGTATTTCAAAGAAACTGTTTATTTCTTTATACTTGTTCATTACTAGTTGTCTTGTTCATACATGTTCTTGCTTGTGGTTTCTTGTACATGTTTATCGTTTCCAGTTCATATATATGTTTCTTTATTCTCTACTGCATCTTTGCTGTCTAAATTATTTTGTATTAAGTTACATTATTGCAATAGTATTGTACTTTGCTTCTTTCCTGACTAGATCGTTGCAGGTGACTTGCATGCTTCCAAATTTTTAGCTTTGGACCATACGGATGGGGATAGAGATCTTGAAGATTCTCGATTAGATAAACCATACGTGTAGAGATAATCTTGGAGGTCGATCTTAGATTCTCGATTAGATAGTTATTTTATTTAAACATTTAGCGGGTTTGTTCCTGAATGTCATTTTTATGTATTATTGGATTTGTAAATATATTAATTATTACGAATGGGCAAATAGATATAATTTTCTTATATTTGATATTGACGTGTAGACATCATATTACCATCGATGCTGCGATGTAGGCTGGACTTGGCTACGTACTCGTATTCCAAAAAGCGGATGCGGGTCATGACATAAAGGAACTTCACAAGTGAAGGAATCCAAGATCAGTAGACTAACATGAAATTATGAGGCTTTCAAGATGAAGCTAAATGAGTCAATTACATAAATGTTCACACGTTTCCTTGATATAACTAATCAAACCTCTATCTTCTCTTGGTAAAGATTACAACAACCATGAAAATATTAGGAAGGTGCTCAGGGGACTGACCAAGTATTGGAACCCGACGGCAATAACAACCATTTAAGGAAACGATCTCACCACAATGTCATTAGAGATGCTAATGGGTAAACTCATTACTCATGAGCTTGACCTACAAGACTTTGAAGAGGCTACCCCAAAAGAAAAATCTATCGCCTTCAAAGTACAAGCTAAGAGATTCTCTAGTAAAGATACTGATGACGAAGAATCAGATGGTGATGAACAAGTCCTACTGGTTAAAAACTTCAGGAAGTTCTTGAGGTTTGAGAAATCAAATCAAAAGAAGAAAGATGTATAAGAAAGCAATAAAGAAGAAACTATATGATACGGATGCAAAAAGACGGTGTATATAAAGATGGACTGCCCAATAGCCAAGAAAAGCAGTCGATATGAACGATCAAGCCGAAAGTCAACAACTGGTCGAAAGTACACAAATACTAGCATATGACACGAAATTGAGGCCAGTGAATCAGAAGAGGAAGAAAGAGACAACAATTCTGCAAATGTTTGCTTAATGACATTTGTTCAGGTAACAGATAATCCACTTTACGATGAGTTTACTTTTGATGAACTCTCTGATGCTTTTAGCGATTTACTTGATAAACACAAAGGTGTGTTAGACAAGTATAAGCAATCTCGAAAAGAGATATAGGCATATACAACCGAAGTGGTTAGACTATCTAATTTGTTGTAAGAAATAAATGAGACATCTACCTCAGGCAACACGAAAGAATTGGCTAATATTAAGCTGTGTCTTCATGAAGTCCAATGCACGGTTGATCAAAGAGAGAAGGACTATGCAAAAGTGCTACTTCTTTATGATTCTGAGAAGAGACTAAGAATAGACACTGAATAAAAGTTGAAAGACGTGACTGAAAAATATGTAGCAGCTTGTTCAATCTCTAAAAAGTTAGAGGTAAAATTAGGCAAATAGGTTGCTCCTGTTACACAACCTAAGATATGTCTTATCACGCAGTATATACCAAATAGGACAGGATCAAAGAAAGCACGCAAATCACATATTCCACATAATCATGCTTTCATGTACAAGTATCTACGGAAGACACAAAAGACTCATGTATACACAAAACTAAAAGACACTCACTATAGAAATATCTGCACATACTGTAGTCAATACGTGCATATATCACAGTATTGTAGAATCAGTAAGCTAGTAGACATGAATAATTATACCTGATACCCAAAGCTAACCATGCTAGACCCTCAAATAAATGGGTACCAAATGTCACATCTACTTGTCTTGTAGGTGGGCCAACCCTCTCATGCTAGAAGCAAATGGATTCTCGATAGCGGATGTTCGCGACACATGACAGGTGACGCATCTTTATTCGTGATGCTATCGATGAAAAGAGAAGGATAAGTAGCATTCGGAAATAATCTGAGAAGTAATATAAGGTAATGGTATATCCCCTATCCAGTAATAAAAGACGTTTGTCTGATAGCAGAATTAAAACATAACCTGTTAATCATTAGTCGTCTTGCCGATAATGACTATGGTATTAATTTTATTAAAGACAAATGTTCTATATATGATATGCCACTAGTAATCCAGTTTATGAAGGAATCAGGAAGGACAATATTTATATGTTCTTTTCAAAAAGTATTAACAGTGCAGGTAAGTGCCTAGTAGTCAACCAAGATGAAAGTTGGCCAATTCATATAAGACTAGTACATGCAAACATGGATACCAATTCAAGACTATTAATGAAGAAATTGGTAAAAGGACTGCTAGAAATATCATTCAAGAGAGATATGGTATGTGTTGAATTGAGAAAAATAAAGCAACTAGATCTTCTTTTAAATCAATCAATGTTGTAAGTACTTCTAGACCTTTGTAGTTGATTCATATGGATTTATTTGGACGTAATAGAGTCGCCAGCCTTGGCGGTGAGCTCTATGCTTTTGTCATTGTTGATGATTTCTCTCGATATACTTGGGTTTTCTTTTTATCAAACAAAAGCAATACACTTTTCAAATTTGAAATTTTCTACAAAAAGGTCCAAAACGAAAAAGGTTTCCTGATTACTCGTATCTAAAGTGATCATGGAGGCGAATTCATAAATTCAGATTTCAAATTTTTTTCTATTCAAATACTTTTTCTCATAAATTTTTTTGTCCTAGAACTCCTCAACAGAATGGTGTTGTGGAGCGGATGAATAGAACTCTAAACGATATCGCTAGAGTCATGCTAAATCAGCATAATCTTCCAAAATACTTTTGGGCTGAAGCTATAAGTACAACTTGTCATATTTTGAATAGGGTGCTGATTCAACCTATATCGAAGAAGATACCATATGAATTATGGTTTAATCGCATTCCAAATATTTCTTATTTTAAACTTTTTGGATGTCACTATTTTATCTTGAACACCAAGGATAACACTACCAAAAAATAGTCAATTGGCGGCGGACGAATCCGTCGCTAAATGAGATTAGCGATGGATTAGCGACAACTTTTTGGCCAAAATTGGCCGTTGGTAAAATACTTGTCGCTAAAATAATCCATCGCTAGATAGTCGAAGCTTCGACGAAAACGTGGCAGAAAAGCAACGGATGGGTAGTGGCAACTTAGCGACGACTTAGCGGTGGACTAGTTCGACGGATTAGCAACGGAATTTCGTCGAACATATTCGACAACTTAGCGAAGGCTTACCGAACGACCCCTGTCGAAATTTGCGTATCAGAAATTTTCTGATACACTATAGCGACATGTTAGCGACGGACAGTTCCGTCGCCATGCTCTCGCTATTCCGTCACTATCTATCAAAATTTGTGTATCAGAAAATTTCTAATATGCTATAGCGACATTTTAGTGACGGATGATTCTGTCGTCATGCCATCGCTAATTCGTTATTATCCGTCGCTGCATGGATATATGTAAATTTCAGAAGCTTGGCGACGGAATTTCCATCGCTATTCTGTCAGTATGCCGTCGCTAACTGGATATATGTAAATTTCCAGAAGCTCGACGACGGAATTTTCTTCGCTATCCGTCGCTAAATGGATATATGTAATTTTTTAGAAGCTTAGCGACGGATATTTCGTCGCTTGTCCGTTGCCGAGCGTCGCGCTTCCGTCAGAAATCCGTCGCTAACTGGAAATTGTTTTAAAAAAAAATCATGAATTCACAACGCCCTATTTACACATTAGTCATTAACAAAATCAACAATCCACAAATAGAACAAAATATTTATAATCAATAATCCACCAACAATCCACAAACAGAACAAAATATCCATAATAACAACAATCCACAAACATCAAAAATATCCATAATCACAACAATCCACAATAACTTAAAATTATCCAAATTATCCATAATAACAACAATCCACAAGGGGCACAAAATATCCATAATAAATTAAAAATATCTAAAATTTGATACATTACAAATACAAAAAACTAGGAAAGATCGGCTGCATCGGCTGATGGTGCCAGCTGCGCTTTATGAAGATACACCTGAAGGATGTGAGCCGGCAGACCATCAAATATCTGCGGTGGAACTCGGCATAGATCTGCCGACGACATCAGGTCTAGAAGAGCAATCGTAGACGAATCCGGTATAAAAGCGGCAGTAGCATCAAAAGAAACGCGTCCGACGGAAGAATGACCGGCACCATCCGTAGGACCGGGAGCAGAAGGACCCGGGTACTGCGATGTCATCCGAGTCATCTCCTCCCGAATGGACGTTACCACCGAGGTTAGAGTCCTAAGCTGTGCCCTCACATCCTCGTCGACCTGAGTCGCGGGAGCAAGAGGTGGCGGCGGCGGTGGAAGTCTCGAAGACGTCTGTGACAGTGCTATGGATCCAGCATCGTAGACGCACCCGTATTTCCCTATTCCTCCGACGGCTTGTACGAACAAGTCGTCCAAGAGAGCGGCCATGGAAGGGAACGACTCGGCGGACGTCGATTCACCGATACCCTCGTCAGAAGTGGGCTCAATCGTGCTACCGGCCGCACAATACTTAGCCTATTCAATGAATGTGTTTAGTTTACTATGAGTTTTCCTAAGTTATAGTCTAAATCCTAAGGCCTCACACTATTGTCACAAAAATCGTAAACTAAACTACTTACAATTTTAAAAATACATATCATAAACTTAAATACTTACATGAGTGTGCTTAGTCCTTTCGTCGACGAAGCCACTGTCCTTCTTCCTCTTATGTGTACTCTCGAATACATCACCCAAGGTGACCGAATGGGGATCTTTTCCCTTCTTTGTCGCCTGCGTACGAAACTTTCATAGAATAAAGTTTTTTTTTTCGATATCAAGTAATTAAAAAAATAATTTTTTTTCGATATCTCACCAGATCTCCAAGCGTCGCTACGTGGGGCCTCGATCCCCCTGTATGCAGACCTGCTGCCTGTCGATTCGCCTTCGTCGATTTATTCTTGAACTCGAGCGTATTTATCTTTTCAAGCATTTGCACATAGAAGTCCTCCAGGAGCCAGACCTTCCTTCCACTGCGGATGTCATCCTTCACGCCCGCATCTTCTTCTCGGCAACTTTTTTGTAAGCCTGATGATCTCCGCCTCGCGATGGGGGGCCACCAGAACGTCAACTGACATACAAATTATGATATCAAGTAATTAGAAAAATGGTGGATTAAAGAATAATTAATAATTAAGTAATCAAAAATATGTATAGATACCCCCATCTGGTCGAGCCAGATGTACTACGACTCCGGGGATCCTCACTAAAATTGAGGTAGGGGCCATGAAAGTTTTGCCTAATAATGAGCCCTAGCTCCTTGGTAGCATCCCACAAAAAAACCTACAAAGAAGCAACGACTGGATTATTTACTTGAATAAATGATACAAATTAAAAAAGTAACTTACAAAATACAAATTAACTTACAGTTCACCTGCAGGCCATAGCTCCCGTCTGAACTCCCCTATCGGTCTCTCTGGTGGCGTCGAAGGATCCATGGGTCCACGAATATACTCGCCAGTAACCGGATGGAACTGAATTCGTGGATACTCCGGGGCCCACCATGTAGTAACTAGAGGATCTGCTGGCGGAACGGACGATGGATCGGTATCTGGCGTCTTCCCGGAGCCAATGGATGGCGGTACCCCTGGGGTAGATCGATGGCAAGATGAGGACGTCTCCGGGGTACTCTCCAGGTCGGTCTCGGTAGATGGGGTCATATCCTGGTGAAGGCGACCACGACCTCCACCACGACCACAACCTCCACCACGACTACTGTCACGCCCCAGAACCAGAATACTGGAGAGCGGGGGCAGACATAGCCAGCTACGTATATGAAATGGAATCCATCTCGCTATACGGTCACGGCTGTCTAGATATATGAGGGTTTATCTACAAGCCAACAGTCTCTTAAGGTCATGAATAAGCCTAGTGTCTCAATCACAAGCAAGTAAGTAAAAGTCACAAGATGTATGATCATTAAATATACAATAGTAAGGCGTCCCAAACATTACATATTCAGTTGATCATGAAGCTAGTCGTTACAAAATGTCAGGACTAGCAAGAGTTTAGTCATACATGATCAATCCTAGGATCTGTTAATCATGTTACAGCCCGTAGGCAGACAGTAAGTAAGTACAATGGAGCTAAACAGGTGCTCGTCGGCTAAACGCCTCAAAAGAATATTTTTATAATAGAGTGGGAGAGCCAAAATAACCCACTCGTTGCCGGGGTTCCGTCTAGTGGCCACCATCTGGCTGGATGGTCGGTAGATCCTCTGGAGCTGCTCCGAAATCTAGCCACACAAAACCAGCTGGGTCAGACCCCAGAAAGAGCAAGTGCCACAAAGGAGGCTTCACTTAAGAACCAAAACCAGCAATCAGCACAAGATATAAATAAAAGTAAGAACTGGAAATAAAAAAATACACCAGGATGATATACGACGAGATAACCAAGGAACTATTCAGATAACCAGGTTACAACCCGTAAACCAAATAAGGACCGGGGTTGTAACCCTTCGTCTGAATAGAACTTGGAATTGTCACCATTTATCGGTAAAATAAATACAAGCATTCTGGTCATTCAATAATCTGGAACATGATCAGGGCAAGACAAGACTGGTTAGACTCCGTCCAATCACTTCACGGCCAAGCAAGAATTACGGCTTGATACTTTAACTAACTAGGGTTGTCACAAGCCTAATTACTAACAAGATGCAGTGAGATTATTCTACAGCCACAAGCCCTGCAGACCATCCAGGTTACCCGGGTTAAAAGATTAGAGTTGAATTCAGGTGGGTACATCGTCCCGGAAACGAATGTACCCTTAGGTAGCTTGAAGGGTGCAACACATGACAGTGTGCTAGAATTGTGCCCTACTCGACGGCAGGCTACAGATCCCAAGGCGTGCCCAGGTAACGGGATTGCTTGTAGCTGGGAAATCTCGTCATGACTAATGTATTAATCTAGTTATTAGCCTTAGTCCATTTTAGTAGGTACTCTTGACCGTGGTACTCAGGAGTCCCTGTCCTAGACATGATGCAAGACAGGACTGGTTTATTTATACAAACACAATCGCCCACGGTGTCCAGATTAATTATACAGGTCATGTCATGTCAGGTAGCCGTCGCAACAGCTATTCGAGATAATCATGTCAGGTTATCATGCCAAGTGTACTTGTCCGGAGTGTGCCACGACGGGCCACTATCTGGTCATGTCAGGTTATTATGTCAGGAGTGCACCACTATGGGTCACTATCACGTCATGCTCAATTACCAATTCCAAACATATCAAGTAAATTTATGATTATCAAGTTCAGGACAAAAGGCGTAAGGATATAAAATGGACGTTAAACATCTAATAAAATATTAATACAAGGCTATAGAAGATCCAGGGTAATCAGGCTACGCTCAGGTCAGCCAACGCTCAAGCCAGGCTACGCTCATGCCAGGCTACGCTCAAGTCAGGCTACGCTCACGCCAGGCTATGCTCAAGCCAGGCTACGCTCAAGTCAGGCTGCGCTCAAATCAAGCTGCAAGACATACGCCTCCAAAAGGCAGCGTATGTACTCCATACGACTCCTCTTCCAGGCAGCGTATGAGGTCCATACGACTCCTCATCAAGGCAGCGTATACAAGACATACGCTTCCGAAAGGCAGCGTATGTACTCCATACGACTCCTTGTCAAGGCAGCATATGCAAGACATACGCTTCCAAAAGGCAGCGTATGTACTCCATACGACTCCTCATCAAGGCAGCGTATGAGGTCCATACGACTCCTTGTCAAGGCAGCGTATGAGGTCCATACGACTCCTTACCAAGGCAGCGTATGCAAGACATACGCCTCCACAAGGCAGCGTATGAGTCGGACTGCCATGCGCTAAAGAGCGTGCGTAACTCAGTGGCGTAAGCTAAAAAGCTCGTGTACTGCTCACTGTCTTCTCCAAATCAGCAGGAACTCCATGGTTGAACCCGAAGCTTCAAAAGTCCATAACTTGGTCAAGATAATTCCAAATCCAACTTTTTAAAGGTCAAAATTGGGTAGAATAAAAT
Organism: Iris pallida; assembly: GCA_029216955.1. Taxonomy (NCBI): domain Eukaryota; kingdom Viridiplantae; phylum Streptophyta; class Magnoliopsida; order Asparagales; family Iridaceae; genus Iris; species Iris pallida. Next base: position 1,292,825 of record JANAVB010006998.1, read on the forward strand.
TCTCTACAACATGGAACCATCAAAACTTGAAAACAAAGAAGTTTGATAGATCAAAACCACCAAAATCCAAAAATAACTAATTTTTAGATCTACAAAAATTAAAGTCTCAAATGGAAAATGACAAGTTCTAATGTGTCTTAGAAACATGAGGAAAAGCTAATGGAACAATAAAATGGGCTCTCTTGTGGAAGCAAGTTGCACTTGCCTAAGGGGTGTTCTTGGTTGGTGGTGGGTTTAATGGAGAAGGAACAAGAGTTAATGAGAAAGTGGAGGAGAGAGAAAAGTTAGGTGGGTTGTAAAGGGGGATGGTGGTGGTAGGTAGGGGGTTCACCCCTTGGTTCATGATGAACCAAGAGCAATCCCAAACCGAACCAAGCCAACCCAAACCAAGAATAAACCAAGCCCAGGGAGGAAATTAAGCAAGGAAATCATGCAATACAAGAATAAATACGTACACGTATTCCAGAAATACGTAATACGAACCATAGGCATTACAACTCTACCCACCTTAAAAGAATTCCATCCTCGGAATTTAATCAAGAGGCTAGAGGAGCAATGACAAGCTATATTAATCACATGCAAGCTATAACTAGGCAGACAATCACCCATTCAAGCAAAGAATCGAAGGCATGAGACATAAGAAAGACATTATACCTCACGAGTCAAACAAGTCGGGATATCGTGATCGGATATCATCCTCACGCTCCCACGTTGACTCCCCCAAAGAGTGATGACCCCAAGCAACTCGGACTAACTTGATAGTCTTGTTCTTGAGGATCTTCTCTCTCCGGTTCAATATAGATACGGGCCTCTCCTCATACAAAAGGTTGGTACCAACAACCAATTCCGAATGATCCAGGATGTGGCTCGGGTCTGGGATATACCGTCGTAATTGGGATACATGGAACACGTTATGCACCTCGCTTAGCGACGGTGGAAGAGCGAGACGATAGGATACATCTCCTACTTGCTCCAGAATGTCAAACGGTCCTATATACCTAGGACTATGCTTGCCCCGTACGCCAAAATAAATGACGCCACGGTTAGGCAAAATCCTCAGGAATACATGATCGTCGACCGAAAACTCGAGAGGGCGCCGATGAGAATCGGCCTAATGGCGCTGGCGATCTTGGGCAACTCGAAGATGATCTCTGACTCGCCCGACCACTTCAACTGTCTGGGCAATCATTTCTGGACCGAGCATCTGTCTCTCTCCAACATCATCCCAGACTAGCGGGGATCTGCACTTCCTACCATACAGTGCCTCGAACGGTGCTATCTGGATACTGGCCTGGAAACTGTTATTGTACAAGAATTCTGCTAGGTACAAGTGATCTTCCCATGAACCACCGAAGTCAAGTGTGCAAGACCGTAACATGTCTTCAAGAGTCTGGATCGTGCGCTCCGACTGTCCATCTGTCTGCGGGTGATATGCTGAACTGAACTGGAGATGAGTTCCCAAACTCTCTTGCAAGCTACGCCAAAAGTGCGACGTAAATCTTGAATCTCGGTCCGAGGTGATAAAACTGGCACACCGTGCAATCTGACAATCTGCCTGAGGTACATCTCTGCTAACTGAGCCGTCGACTGACCAACTCTGAATGGAAGAAAGTGAGCCACTTTCGTGATCCCGTCAACTATAACCCAGATAGCATCTCTACCAGCTGGGGATCTAGGTAGTCCAGTCACAAAATCTATGGTCACATGCTCCCACTTCCATTCTGGAATCGGTAAGGGCTGAAGAAGTCCAGCCGGTCTCTGATGTTCGGCTTTAACTTATTGGCAAACCAAACACCGAGAGACAAACCGAGCTATCTCCCGCTTCATGCCATTCTACCAGAAATGCTGCCGGATATCACGGTACATCTTCGTACTGTCGGGATGGATGGAATACTGCGAACTGTGTGCTTCTGACATGATCTCCTGCCGGATATCTCCGCTGGGTACACAAAGACGCTTACCATGTCAAAGTGTACCATCCTAATGAATGCATAACTCTGGTCTTCGTCCTGCCTCACACTCTGCTCTGAGTCGCTGAAGCTTGGAATCTGTCGACTGCGCCATCCGGATCCTCTCGACTATAGTGGACTGAACTTGCATACTGGCCATCAAGGCCACACTGGAAGGGAGAACAACTTCAATACCCATCTTCAGAAGATCTGCTAACAGCTCTGGTTGTGCTGTTAGAAAATAAACTCCCGCTCTCCTGCTCAATGTATCCGCAACAACATTGGCCTTCCCAGGATGATACTGCAGGTTGACATCATAATCCACAAGAAGCTCCAGCCATCTCCTCTGACGCATATTAAGATCCTTCTGGGTGAAAACATACTTCAGACTCTTGTGGTCGGTAAAAATCTCCACCCAATCTTCGTATAAATAGTGCCTCCACAACTTAAGTGCAAATACTACTGCTGCCAGATCCAAGTTATGGGTTGGGTAATTCTTCTCATGATCACGAAGTTGTCGTGACGCATAAGCTATTACCTTCCCATGCTGCATCAGAACACATCCTAGGCCTCTGCCTGAAGCATCACAATATACGGAGAATCCTTCGGTTCCATCTGGAAGCGTGAGAATAGGAGCTGTTATCAGGTCTCGCTTCAACTGCTCAAAAGAACTCTGACACTCTGCTGTCCAAGCAAACTACAAATCCTTGCAGGTCAACTGCGTCAATGGCGCTAAAATTTGAACAAAATTCGAAACAAACCGCCGGTAGTAGCCGGCCAATCCAAGAAAACTACGAACCTCTGCAACTGAGCTGGGCACTGGCCATGATTCAATAGCCACAATCTTCTGGGGATCCACTTCTACTCCTCCTCGAGTGATGATATGACCCAAGTACGAAATGCGATCGAGCCAGAACTCGCATTTACTGAACTTGGCATATAACTGGTGCTCTCTGAGGATCTGAAGAACTATACGGAGATGCTGCTCATGCTCCGCCTCACTCTTGCTGTAGACCAGAATGTTATCCAAGAACACAATCACAAACTGATCCAAGTAAGGCATGAAGATGCGATTCATGAGGTCCATGAATACTGCCGACGTATTGGTTGCTCCAAAAGGCATAACAAGGAATTCCCAATGCCCATATCTCGATCTAAAAGCTGTCTTCGGGATGTCCTGCTCTCTGACTCTGATCTGATGATAACCTGAGCGCAAATCGATCTTCGAGAATACTGAAGCCCCCTTGAGTTGATCAAACAAGTCATCTATCCTCGGAAGAGGGTATCTATTCTTGATTGTCACTGAGTTCAAGGTACGATAATCAACACATAACCTAGACGTACCATCCTTCTTTTTCACAAGAAGCATCGGGGCTCCCCAAGGTGATCCACTAGCACGAATGAATCCCTTGGTTCTGAGTTCTTCAATCATCTTGTGCAATATCTCCAACTCTGACGGTGCCATCCTGTAGACTCTCTCTGACACTAGCGCTGTCCCGGGAATCAAGTCTATAGTGAACTCGATCTCCCGCTCCGGAGGCAAACGTGGAAGTTCTTCTGGGAAAACATCTGGAAACTCCTCGACTATCCTGGGCAACTGAACTGCTGCTACTGCCATTATGGCAGTCTATCCTAGCATACTGGTTCCTCAACCAATCCATTCCTAGGACCACATCATAATCGGCCATCGGAAATTCTATCAATCTAGCGGGGAATTCTCTACCGCTAACTATGATCCGACACGAGGAAAACACTCTATCTACTCCCACAAGTCCGTTACCAGTAAGTATATTAAGCCTTACTGATAATGACTCGGGCTCCAATCTTACCCGTGTCGCGAATCGTGCAGACATAAATGAATGTGATGTACCAGAATCAAATAAAGCTGAAGCTGGAAAGGAGTTGACGAGAATAGTACCTGCCACTACCTCTCCTGGTGCCAATCCTTCCTCCACGGTCATCACTATAGCCTGACCGTGCCCTCGGGGTGCTGGTCCCCTCTGCTAAAATCCTTGCTGCCTGCTCTGACTCTGGGCTTGTACTTATGCATACTGTTGGGGGTTCTGCTGCTGGAACACTTGGGTCTGAGGCGGCAAGGGCCTCGGCAATGGATACTGCTACTGTTGGACCGGTGCTGGTCCTCTCACTGAAGAGCTAGAAAGGTTGGACGATGATGAACCACCCCTATTCGGACAGGATCCAATCCTATGGTCTGGTGCTACACAAGCCAGACACAATCCCTGTGCCCTGCGATATTCTGCCACCACATGGCCTGGCTTCCCACAATGAGAACAACCCACTGCGGAAGATTGCTTCTGCTTTTGCTGCTGAGGGTGCATCGGAGTTGAATGCTGAACCGACGTTACTGAGGCCGCTCGCCTCGGAGCTCCAATAGTCAAAGCCCTGGCTGCCGGGGTCGGTGCTGAAGACTGATTCATCTGGCCGTGAGATCTCTTCCGACTTCCGGCCCTATCCACAATCCTCTGGGAGGTATACTCATGCCTCCGGGCTGCTCTCAAGACTGCATCAAAAGTCTGATGCTCAAACTGCTCAACTGCCAATAAGATCTCCAGGTGAAGTTCCTGCTGGAACCGCTGGGCTCTATCAAACTCGGTTGCCACCAAAGTGGGAGCAAACCGACTGAGTCTGGAAAACTCGGCCGCATATCCGTCGACCGTCCAGTCTCCTTGCTTCAGATTGGTAAACCTCGTATGCAGATCATACCGAGCCACGATATTGAAATACTTGGTCTGGAATCTCTCTCTGAATACTGCCCAAGCAATGGGTGCTGCTAATCCAACGGCCTGTGCTGCCCACTAGCTGCGGGCAAGATCTAACAACTGCAGGCGTACAACGGCCACCTTCTCGTTCTCTGGGGTCCTGGCTGCTTCTAGAATCACGTCTGTGTCCTGAAGCCATGCATCTGCCGTAATAGCATCTTCACTACCGTCGAAGAATGGAGGGTTCAAGCGCTTGATGCTGTTGGCCGCGCTGTTACCCTGATGACCACCCCGAGTCAAAGCATCCCTTACTGCCTGGTGCAAGGCATCTCCACGCCGGTCTTGGGAAGCTATCAAGGTCCGGACGAGACCTACCAAAGTGCCATCATCAGGCTCGACAGGCTGAACTGGCTGGACTGGTGGTTCTCCGTAAGAAGGTACGACTCTGGAGGCTACTCCGGAATGCTGGGCTTGATCTCCAGGTTGCTGCTAGTCCGCGGGAGGTGCTCCGCCTTGCTGGTCGGTAGGACCACGAACAATGCCACTGAAGAAGACGATATAGGGAACAATAAGGAAGGACCAGGACAGATCAACGATACAAGCATATGATCAGGACAAGAATCCTGGGATTCAGAAGATACGAGCAGAGATCAAGGACGAATACTGATTGAGACATCTATTCGGTAAACCCTCATATATCTCGATTTACAAGACCTGTATGGGCCACCACTTAAACCATGTCACGCCCCAGAACCAGAATACTGGAGAGCGGGGGCAGACATAGCCAGCTACGTATATGAAATAGAATCCATCTCGCTATACGGTCACGGCTGTCTAGATACATGAGGGTTTATCTACAAGCCAACAGTCTCTTAAGGTCATGAACAAGCCTAGTGTCTCAATCACAAGCAAGTAAGTAAAAGTCATAAGATGTATGATCATTAAATATACAATAGTAAGGCATCCAAAACATTATATATTCAGTTGATCATGAAGCTAGTCGTTATAAAATGTCAGGACTAGCAAGAGTTTAGTCATACATGATCAACCCTAGGATCTGTTAATCATGTTACAGCCCGTAGGCAGACAGTAAGTAAGTGCAATCGAGCTAAACAGGTGCTCGTCGGCTAAACGCCTCAAAAGAATATTTTTACAATAGAGTGGGAGAGCCAAAATAACCCACTCGTTACCAGGGTTCCGTCTAGTAGCCACCATCTGGCTGGAAGGTCGGTAGATCCTCTGGAGCTGCTCCGAAATCTAGCCACACAAAACCAGCTGGGTCAGACCCCATAAAGAGCAAGTGCCACAAAGGAGGCTTCACTTAAGAACCAAAACCAGCAATCAGCACAAGATATAAATAAAAGTAAGAACTGTAAATAAAGAAAATACACCAGGATGATATACGACGAGATAACCAAGGAACTATTCAGATAACCAGATTACAACCCGTAAACCAAACAAGGATTGGGGTTGTAACCCTTCGTCTGAACAGAACTTGGAATTCTCACCATTTATCGGTAAAATAAATACAAGCATTCTGGTCATTCAATAATCTGGAACAGGATCAGGGCAAGACTAGACTGGTTAGACTCCGTCCAATCACTTCACGACCAAGTAAGAATTACGGCTTGATACTTTAACTAACTAGGGTTGTCACAAGCCTAATTACTAACAAGATGCAGCGAGATTATTCCACAGCTACAAGCCCCACAGACCATCCAGGTTACCCGGGTTAAAAGATTAGAGTTGAATTCAGGTGGGTACATCGTCCAGAAAACGAATGTTCCCTTAGGTAGCATGAAGGGTGCAACACATGACCGTGTGCTGGAAATGTGCCCTACTCGACGGCAGGCTACAGATCCCAAGGCATGCCCAGGTAACGGGATTGCCTGTAGCTGGGAAATCTCGTCATGACTAATATATTAATCTAGTTATTAGCCTTAGTCCATTTTAGTAGGTACTCCTGACCGTGGTACTCAGGAGTCCCTGTCCTAGACATGATGCAAGACAGGACTGGTTTATTTATACAAACACAATCGCCCACGGTGTCCAGATTAATTATACAGGTCATGTCATTTCAGGTAGCCGTCGTAACAGCTATTCGAGATAATCATGTCAGGTTATCATGCCAAGTGTACTTGTCAGGAGTGCGCCACGACGGGCCACTATCAGGTCATGTCAGGTTATTATGTCAGGAGTGCACCACTACGGGTCACTATCATGTCATGCTCAATTATCAATTCCAAACATATCAAGTAAATTTGTGTTTATCAAGTTCAGGACAAAAGGTGTCAGGATATAAAATGGATGTTAAACATCTAATAAAATATCAATATACAAGGCTATAGAAGATCCAGGGTAATCAGGCAACGCTCAGGTCAGGCTACGCTCAAGCCAGGCTACGCTCAAGCCAGGCTACGCTCAAGTCAGGCTACGCTCAAGCCAGGCTACGCTCAAGCCAGGCTACGCTCAAGCCAAGCTACGCTAAAGCCAGGCTACGCTCAAGTCAGGCTGCGCTCAAGTCAAGCTGCAAGACATACGCCTCCAAAAGTCAGCGTATGTACTCCATACGACTCCTCTTCCAGGCAGCGTATGAGGTCCATACGACTCCTCATCATACGCTTCCAAAAGGCAGCGTATGTACTCCATACGACTCCTCGTCAAGGCAGCGTATGCAAGACATATGCTTCCAAAAGGCAGCGTATGTACTCCATACGACTCCTCATCAAGGCAGCATATGAGGTCCATACGACTCCTTGTCAAGGCAGCGTATGAGGTCCATACAACTCCTTGCCAAGGCAGCGTATGCAAGATATACGCCTCCAAAAGGCAGCGTATGAGTCGGACTGCGCTGCGCTAAAGAGCGTGCGCAACTCAGTGGCGTAAGCTAAAAAGCTCGCACACTGCTCACTGTCTTCTCCAAATCAGCAGAAACTCCATGGTTGAACCCAAAGCTTCAAAAGTCTATAACTTGGTCAAGATAAGTCCAAATCCAACTTTTCAAAGGTCAAAATTGGGTAGACTAAAATTCTCTACAACATGAAACCATCAAAACTTGAAAACAAAGAAGTTTGATAGATCAAAACCACCAAAATCTAAAAATAACTAATTTCTAGATCTATAAAAATTAAAGCCTAAAAATGGAAAATAACAAGTTCTAATGTGTCTTAGAAACATGAGGAGAAGCTAATAGAACAATAAAATGGGCTCTCTTGTGGAAGCAAGTTGCACTTGCCTAAGGGATGTTCTTGGTTGGTGGTGCGTTTAATGGAGAAGAAAGAAAAGTTAATGAGAAAGTGGAGGAGAGAGAAAAGTTAGGTGGGTTATAAAGGAGGATGGTGGTGGTAGGTAGGGGGTTCACCCCTTGGTTCATGATGAACCAAGAGCAATCCCAAACCGAACCAAGCTAACCCAAACCAAGAATAAACCAAGCCCAGGGAGAAAATTAAGCAAGAAAATCATGCAATACAAGAATAAATACGTACACGTATTCCAGAAATACGTAATACGAACTACAGGCATTACAACCACCACGGTCGCCGTGACCGCCAGTGGCCATGACCTGTAAATAGAACACATAAACATAATTAACAATATATGAGTATAAATAAATAGAAGGCTAAACTAAAATATACTACCAGCAACGAGAAGTGCCGACGCGACCAACAGAAAGACTAGGAGTGCCATCTGTAAGAAAGAAAACCATACAATAAGTAGATGAATCGAACAACAAAAGCACAAAATAAAATAAGAATGTAGAAGTATAAACTGAAATAACTAAACTGCAATAAATTTACTAAGTTAGTTGTAAGTGTTTTTATGAGGCAATAAATTCACTAAGTTAGTTGTAAGTGTTTTTGTGAGGTAAAAGTAAATTCACTAAGTTAGTTGGAAGTGTTTATATATACCGGTATATTTTTAATCTAATCACCATCTTCATTTTCATCCTCATCCTCGGCCTCGTTCTCATCTTCATCCTCATCTATATCCTCATCTTCGACTTTATCTGTATCCTCATCCTCATCCTCATCAAGTTCTTCTTCTTCTTCTTCTTCTTTTTCTTCATCTTCTTCTTCTTATTCTTCTTATTCTTCTTCTTCTTCTTCTTCTTCAGCCTGATCAATAATTGGGACAAGAGGCCTCTTTGTCCCATGGTTGATAGCTAAGTCTTGTGTATCAACATCTTTGTCCCCTCTATTTTCCTTAATAATATCTTCAACATCCATGGTATCCGACTGTTATCCTAAGTCTTGGGGCTTTTCTACCAGGTCCTCTTGGTATGCTGGGTCTCCAACATTGAATGTATTTCTAGCTTTAATCTTGCATACTGTCCACCAGTAAAATCGATCTCTACGTTGTCTTGAGTAGCTTGTATAGTAGACTTGAACAGCCCGACTTGCTATCACAAACGTGTCGGACCCTCTATATCTGCTGAGTTGGTTATATCGACGATTCTAAATTGTTTATCAATTCTCTATCCGATATTTGGTGTTGTATCGAACCACTCACATTTGAACAACACAATATGCATATGATATGGGGCAGGATATTGTAAATCTACAATATCCCGAAGTACTCCATAATAGTCAAAGTCCGGCTCATCATCATGGATGGTGCCTCTAATGCAAACCCCAAAATCCTTTGTACTGAAGCCGTCATTTAGAAATTTAGCATTTATAGAATTCCGAGTTGCCTTAAACTTGAAGCTGTTAACGACAAAGCCTGGCAAAGTCTTTGCTTGCTTAATCGGTCCCAATGCCAAATAACGAAGGCTCTCATTTTTATGGTTATTTCATACAGTAAAATCTGTAAACACATATTGATAATTTAAATATTTTACCTGCATATATTTTAATGGTAGCCGTATAGCATATTATCTTAGTTACTTACGTATTTGCGAAACCATGACAGAAAGTTACAGTCAGCCTCTCTTTGAAGTCCCTCGTCGGTAATATCGGGTGTCCTCATTTTGACTTCATCTCTAAATACACTGATGGAGAGAATAATAATGAGTCAGTATATTTTCTTCACCAAATTAGAGATTATAACGAGTGTAAGTGTAGTCACTTACTTCTCCAAATCTCTCACTTCTTGTATGTCATAATTTAACAAGACATATAGGGAAGCAGCATCAAACTAATTGTCAGTAACCACCATTTCTTACTAGCCCCATTAGGCTTGCCTCTTACATTGAATACGCCTCCATCCTTATCTCTTCGTCACTCCTTTGAGGTCTATTTCGATTTGTCTGGACATGAGTATCGAAATAAATGGAGCAGAAGTTTGATACCTCCTCGATAAGATATGCTTCGTATATCGAAGCCTCTATATGAGCCGTGTTGGCAACTTTCTTCTTTACATGGTGTAGGTACCTAGAGAGACAAATTATCTTAAATTAACAATAAATTATAAAATCCATTTAATTTATATCGATGTTTGTTTACCTTTCAAATGGGTACATTCATCGATAATGAATAGATGCACCGACATGGGCTTCGTATGGTAGATGAATTGGTAGATGCTCCATGTTGTCGAAGAAGCCCAGTAGAAATACTTTCTCCAGCTTACAAATTGTTAAGACAATCTTTTCCTCAAGTTCAACCATATGTTGCACCGACAGCTTAGTTGAACAAATGTCCCTGAAGAATATAGACAGCTCGGCCAACAGAACCCATATCGCAGAAGATAACACCTCTCTCAAAGCAATGGACGGTAATCTTTCCATAAACACGTGGTAGTCGTGACTCTTCATTCCCGTTAGCTTGCATTCATTGGATCTTCCATTACGGTGGGCAAATCCTTTACATCTTTCCAAATATCGTATCACGATAATCTTGCAGGCGGATGAGAAAGTTCTTGCTTTCCAGCTCTGAATGCGTCCCTGTTCTTTCTCTAAGGATGAGTCGCGGGCAGAAATTGACGGTGACAGTCAAAGAAAGAAGTTTTTCCTTCATGCTTAAGGCAGAACGTCTTACTCTTTTCTATGCATATCGGACAAGACATAGTGTCGTGCATACTCCATCCCGACAACATACTGTATACTGGAAAATCATTAATTATCCATATCAGTGAAGCTCTCATCTGAAAATTCACATTCCTGGAAATATCATAGGTCGTGATGCCGATCTTCCATAATTATTTTAGCTCATCCACCAATGGCTGTAAATATATATCGATGTTCTTCGTCGAATTTTTGGGACCGGGTTTGATAGCTGTCAAGAACATATAAGGAGTCTTCATACACATCCATGGTGGCTGATTGTAAAGGGTGAGAATGATCGGCCAGCAGGAGTATCGAGATCCCGACTGCCTGAAAGGGGCGAAGCCATCAGAACATAGCACCAAACATACATTTCTAGGCTCTGCAGCAAAATCTGGATGATACAAATCAACATGCTTCCACGCCTCTCCATCCGAAGGATGTGATAATTCTCTATCATCCTTTGTGCGTTCCTCGCAGTGCTACATCATGTGTTCTGCTATATTCAGAGACATATACATCCTCTGCAAGCGCTTCTTGATCGACAAGTAATGCATATACTTATAAGGACGTTATTTTTTAGTTGACTTTTCTTTTTCCCGAACTGGCTTGAAACGATTCGTATTACAGAAACTGCATATTTCTATGTCCTCGTTCTCCTTATTGTACAACATGTACCTATCTTCTCGTACCCCAGTCCCAGCCGTCGGACCATTATCTTTGACTTATAGAAATTTTTTGGAAGCTTTTTTGATTCCTTCGTAACACCTCCTTGATTAGTTGTGTGATCCGTTCATAGTAAGCTTGTGGTAAGTTAAAATCAGACTTTATGTTCATCAACTGCATCGTCACTGACAGTATGGAATGAGTCTCACAACCAGGATATAGAAGAGTATCTGCATCCTTAAACATATCATAGAACTCCTTCGCCTCGGGATGAGGATCCCCCGGATCAAAATTAGGCCCTGCCACATCGTACACAATCTCTCGTGCAAGGTTCTGCAGGTCTCCATAATCAACAGAGCCTACGTCATCTTCGATGACAAAATTTGTTGCAGCATCCTCATGAAAAGTAGAAGTTGCAGCGTCCGCAACAAACGTAAACTGCCTTTCTGTATATAGTTCACCTTATGATGACCACAGTCTGTAATCACGTACGAAACCCTTACGAGTCAAATGATCTCTCACAGTCACCACTTCTTCGTAATGTCTATTACGATAATTACCACATGGACACTTGATTTTGTTTCCGTCCATGTAATAAGCTTTACTCATGGCATACTTAAGAAACACTTCCACGTCTGCCCTGAAATCGTCACTCACACCAATTCTGCTGTCGTGTTGCCGTTTGTACATCCATGTACGATCAATGAAGTACCGATCCATCACAGGTTGGATGTGAAAAATATGTATCATAAGACAAAGTAAACCGAATTGCAATTAAGAATATATAGTCCGATACCGACCCCCCTCTACTTTGTCGCTCTACTTTCCCTGCTTCTCAAGAAGGCCCCCTCTCTGACCCCCTCTACTTTCCTGCTTCTCATTCGACTCTCCCAGCCTCCTATTTCGCATCATATGAGATCCACCTCAACCAAAGCCTAGAGAAGTGAAAATATTAATATTAACTAAGTTTCACAGTACCGGTATCGTACTACTAAAATATGATCTATTAGCGACGTAATTTAGCGACGGCGTAAAATTACGTCGCTATATATGGAATTCAGCGACTCCTTTATATAAACATCGTAAAACGTCGCTGAATAGCGACGTTCAGCGACAGGTATAAAATTACGTCGCTGAATAGCGACGTTACGTCGCTGGATTATTAAAATATGTCGCCAGTTTACGACGTTTAGCGACGTCCTCACGTGACGTCGCTAATATTTTTACTTAGGGCACAGCGTTTCGTTTTTCCCACTCACTCGAAATTTCCAATTTTTTCCACTACTCCTTCCCCCCTCCGGCGATTCCTTCGGCAACCCCTGCCCCTCCCCCCCCCCCGGCGACTCCCTCCCCCCCGGCGACTCCCTCCCTCTCCGGCGACCCGTACCCCCCCGTCGAGCTCCTCCTCCTCGAGCTCAGGTAAACCCTAACCTAACTCCTCCTCCTCCTCCTCCTCCTCTCCCACGGACACACACACACACGGACACACACGCACACACACACAGAGACACACACACACACACGGACACACACGCACACACACACAGAGACACACACACACACACATACGGATCACACGGACACACACACAGATGGACACACACACACACACACTGGACACACTGTGTCATGTTGTGGTGGACACGAGACACTATGTTGGACACGTACATATAGCCTAGATCCTTTACCAACCATTTATTTTCTATTTTAACATGTTTTTATATATCAATTTCTAAATACCCTATGTTGACTGATACCTTGTTAATTTATTGTATTTTCTAATTTTGAAAACCCAGTTTTGACAACCATTTTAACCTAGTTTAATGCTTTAATTTAGATGTTTAAAACCCTAGTGTAGTGTATCTATATGTGTGCTGACTGAGTTTCAAGTTTGGGGTGATTTGGTTAGAGTTTTGGTTCTCGATTTGGGTTTGAGGTGAATGGGTCTGAAATATGTTATAGGAGTATGTAATGTTGTGTGAAATGAACTGATTTCCTTTCTTTTCCTTTCCTATTTGACTGAACACAGTAAATCCCCTTACTATCCAGATTAGACTGACCTATAGTTCATATCACTCACTCACTCACTCACTCACTCTTGCCTAGGTACACACACGCATATAGCCTAATACAAGCATGTTAGCCTCCCTCATATACACGTATATGTGACTGTCACATGTAACAGTCAACACACTCACCCCCCATTCACATGTGCATGTACACACACCACCCACTCTCTACTTCTCTCTCTCTATATATATATGTTTGATAGATGGTATTGTATACATATACATAACTATATCATGTAACTCATATGTGATATAGGCATATAGCCTATGTTAGAGTGTCTAAATATATGAATGCATGAAAGTTGCCTTGTCTTGTAATATAGGCATATAGTATATACATGCCTATATATATATATTATATGTATATATCTATATAGATATTACTTGTGTGTATGAGATAGCTTGAGTTGACTTTGGTCATTATTGGTACTTGAATTGATTGGAACAAAGACCCCCAATGTCGGTATCGGTCAATATTTGGTATCGATCGGTATCGGATCGGAACATGCCAAACCGTATCGATATCGGCCGTATCGGATCGGTATCGGCCGATACTTTAAAATTATATGAAATAGTATTCACCCCCAAGGTTGACTATTTTTACTGAAAGTTAAAGTAGAGTAAACATCTGACCTAGATTGGACTAAGAGTTGACAAAGTCAACTATAGGTCAACCCTTGACCTAGTTTGACCTTGTTTGACTTTGTTTGACTTAGCTTGACCTTGTTTGACTTTGTTGTCTTCATGTTTGTTAAATGACACCCAGATACTAGTTTTAGTTGTTTAAATGACACCCAGATACTAGTTTTAGTTTCAGTTTGCTTTGGTAACTCACTATTGCTCATTACTTGGTACTAGTTTTAGTTGATTGTGTTTTTTTACGACTAAACAAATGACACCCAGATATTACTTGTGTGTATGAGATAGCTTGAGTTGACTCTGGTCATTATTGGTACTTGAATTATAGGTTAGGCTTGTATAGCCTTGAATGGTGTGTGCTAGCTAGTATTGGAATACCAATAGCGATAAGGTAAAGGGTACCTTGGTAGGTCATGACTAGAAATAGGATATTTGACTTAGATTTGACCTTGTTTGACCATGGTTGACTATTTGACCTAGTTTGACCTTGTTTGACTTTGTTTGACTTAGCTTGACCTTGTTTGACTTAGTACAACCTAGTTTGACCTAGTTTGACCATGTTTGACTTTGTTTGACTTTGTTTGACTTAGCTTGACCTTGTTTGACTTAGTACAACCTAGTTTGACCTAGATTGCATATCATTGTTATTAGTAACTGTCCACTACTAATGTGTGTCCCATAATAAGACATAATATACGAATTTGTGCCTGTTGGATAATGTGTGTTCATCTTTGCAGAATTATTTCCAAATGGATATGAATTACTACTTGCGGAATCGTTCATGGATGTACAATCGTCGTCCTGATGATATGTGTGGTGTACGGGATGAATACATAGCGGGAGTAGAGCAGTTCCTGTAGTTTGCTAAGGCGTTCCCTCATTACATGGACGGCACCAAAATTAAGTGTCCGTGTGTGAAATATCATAACGTGAAATATTATCCAGAAGTGGAAGTGACATATCATTTGTACTCGAGGGGTTCACGCCTAATTACTATCAGTGGACCGCACACGGAGAACTTGTGTCTTTAGCATCAGAGCCGGAGCCTTATGTTGAGCCGTATATGCATGCGGGACCAAATTTTGTTTCAGATAATCATGCATACGACGACGGGTGCATGAACATGGTTTTCGACGCTGCGGGGCCTAGTTTCGTTCATGATGCACCTGAGGAGGCACCGAACTCCGATGCTGCACAGTTCATGGAGTTGTTGGAGAATGCAAGGACTCCATTGTATCCTGGTTGTGAGGATCATTCACTGTTGGAGGTGGTTACAAGACTGTTGAGCATTAAGTCAGATTTTAACATGTCGCAAGAATGCTACAACCGAGTGTTGGAGTTGATTATAGAGATCTTGCCGGCGGGTGCTAAGTTGCCTAAAGACTTCTACCGGTCTAAGAGGATGGTGAGATCGCTCTGGATAGGATACGAGAAAATCGATTCCTGTCGCAATGGGTGCATACTGTACTACAAAGACGACAAGGACGCAGATGTGTGCAGATTTTGTGGTGCTGATCGCTATAAGACAACTAGTATAGGAAGGTCTACCGGTGCAAGAAGACCGACCGATTCACTGCACTACTTGCCTTTAAAGCCGCGATTGCAAAGATTATTTATGGTGAAAGAGACAGCCGAAAATATGAGTTGGCACATGCGAGAACAGATTGAAGGAGTGTTGGATCACCCATCCGATGAAGAAGCGTGGAAGCACTTTGATCAAGTGTATCCAGATTTTGCTTCAGATCCGCGAAATATCAGGTTGGGACTATCTTATGACGGTCTTTTGGTCTTTCGGGATCCAATATTCGTGCTGGCCTGTGATTGTCACTCCGTATAACCTACCGCCTTGGATATGCATGAAGACTCAGTATATGTTTCTAACCGTTATATTTCCTGGTCCGAACAATCCCAAGAGGAACATTGACGTGTACTTACAGCCTTTGATAGATGAGTTGAATCAGTTATGGGCAGTAGGCGCTAACACGTACGATGTTTCCAGGAAGCAGAATTTTCAGATGAAGGCAACCCTTATGTGGACCATCAACGACTTTCCGTCCTATAGAATGTTATCTGGATGGAGCACTCATGGCCGTCTCTCATGTCCGTATTGCATGGACCGTAGTAAGGCTTTTCGCTTGAAATACGGCGAAAAACCGTGCTTCTTTGATTGTCATCGGCAATTTCTGCCAAAAGATCATCCGTTCAGAAGGAACAGGAATGCTTTCCGTGCCGGCGTTGTAGAGAAGGGTGATCCACCGCCAAGGTGGTGCGGAGCCACGATATGGGAGGAGGTTAAAGATTTTCCAAGTGCTATAGAAGATCCTACAACTGGGTACAAGTGCGATGGATTTGGTAGAGTTCATAACTGGACAAAGAGGAGCATATTCTGTGATCTGCCATACTGGAGTACCAATCTGATCAGATATAATCTTGATGTCATGCATATTGAGAAGAATGTGTTTGATAACATAATTAATACTATAATGGACGTAAAGGAAAAAACGAAAGACAATCCCAAGGCCAGATTGGACTTAGAAGAAATATGCAAACGCCCTGCGTTGCATTTGATACAGCAGAATGGAAAACAGTTCCTGCCGAAGTCAATTTTCTCGCTGGACAAGGAGGATAAAGTGAGACTTTGTCGGTAGATCCAGGGCCTAAAATTTCTAGACGGATATGTGTCAAATCTGAGAAGATGTGTCGATCCGAAGGAAAATAAATTGACGGGTATGAAGAGCCATGATTGTCACGTATTCATGGAGAGGTTAATTCCGATTGCATTTCGGGAATTCTTACCGCAGGCAGTTTGGGATCCATTGACGGAGCTTAGCATATTCTTCAGGGATCTTTGTTATAAGAAATTGCTCGTTGATCGTCTAGAAAAGCAAGAGAAGGACATTACGGTAACACTATGCAAGCTAGAGAGGGTGTTTCTTCCTGGATTCTTCGACTCTATGGAGCATTTGCCGATTCATCTATCCTATGAGGCACGTGTTGGTGGACCCGTCGAATATCGATGGATGTACCCGTTCGAGCGATATTTGAATCACCTAAAAAGAAAGGTGAAAAATAAGGCACGGGTCGAGGGTTCTATTTGTGAAGCCTATGTTCTCGAGAAGATTACAAACTTTTGTTCAATGTATTTCAAGCCTCATGTTGCAACTAATAGAACGAGAGCTTCCAGAAACGACAAGGGAGATCATGAAAGTAATGATACAATACTGAAGGTATTCAATGCTCCTGGAAAGCCATCGGGTAAGATGAAAAAGAGATATCTGAACGATGATGAGCTAAGGGCTGCTCAGGTGTATGTATTACTCAACTGCGACGAGGAGGAAGTAGAGAAACTGGAGGGGTAAGTAATTAATACGTCTATATTATTTTAATAGTGTTAATTATTATACTATTATATTAATTGAACGATGTTGTTTTCAGCATATTTAATGATGATGTGAGGTCGGGTAGGCCACACATAACAGAAGAAGAACTAGAACAAGAAATGAGGTATTATTTTCTATCATGGTTGAGTGCATATGTAAGACTTGAGATCTCTGTAATTACCTTTTTGTATATGTACTTGATTGAGAATGAGCTTAATTGCTTCTTTCGTGGTATTTAGGTCGATCGTCCATACACAAGACTTGAGAATGAGTCTATTAGAACGCTAGCCAAGGGACCAATTTATGCTGCAAAAATATGGCCAAGCTACTGTGTTAATGGGTTTAGGTTCAAGTCAACAACTTGCCCGATCAGAGACAACTTTGTGGATCTCGATTCCACCAAAAACAGCTATTTGTGTATCAGATCTTCGAACTACAAAGATGTTGATGCGGGCAACAATTTCTATGGCGTGTTACGGGAGATCGTGGAGCTGACATATAGTTATGGAATAGAGCCTGCTAAGATTGTGTTATTCAGGTGTGATTGGTTCGATCCGATTGAAGGTCAAGGTTGGAAAGTAGACAAGCACGGTCTTGTTGATATAAACTATCGGCGTCGATATCAAGCCTATGAACCATTTGTTCTATCAAGTCAGGCTCAGCTCGTGTACTACACAAGTTATCCTAAACGGGGAACAATAACAAGGTCGGACTGGTGGGCAGTATGCAAGACCAAAGCTAGAAATACCTTTGAGGTTGACGATATAGCTTATCAACAGGATGAACTACCTCTTGTAACAAATATTATAGAAGTGGACACGACGGAAGTTCCCTATTACACATCTAATTGTGTAGAAGAAGTAGAATTATCTGAAGAGGAAGATGCAGATGAAAGTGAAGATGTAGAGGAGGAGGAAGATGAAGAAGAAGAAGAAGAAGAAGAAGAAGAAGAAGAAGAAGAAGAAGTAGATGAGCTAAACGAACTAGATGAATTTTCAGAAAAGGATTAAATCTGTACGTTTGTTTTATCATCATATTTGACACTTTAGTGACACTTCTATCATATAAATCTGTGACACTTCAGTGATACTTTATTGACACTTTTATTGACACTTCAGTGACACTTTTTGACTATGATATTTTTTAAAAATCTGTGATGTCTATCATATAAATATGTTTTTTTGTTTTATTGTCATATATTTTATTGTCAGGTATGACTAGACCATCTGGACGACGCGGAGGATTATATATTAGGCAGCCCCGTCAGCCTCGGGCTGGGGATGGAGAGGGCAGTTCCGTACCCTCATCCTCATCTCCGAGTACGCCAGTGTACCGTTCTGTTCCCGGTCCATTATCGGGACAGGGCAGTTCTAGCAGGTTGGCGACTCCTCCCTCGTCGTCCAGCCTTCCTGATCCCGCGTCCAGCATTCCTGATCCCCCGTCCAGCATTCCTACTGTCGACGGCTCTATAGAGGGAGCCCACGCCGATCATATGGAGGACGGCGATCAGACTGATCCTGCCCAGGCAGGAGGTGAGAGCGACCCTCCATGCGCTCCCTCGGGCGAGACGCGTATGGAGATTTGGACGGACGGGCCTATGAAGTAAGTTAATTAATTATTATATATTTCTCAAATGATTATATGTACATATATATTCATGAAAAATTATTATTGTATAGATATCGGCCTTCTGCAGTACAGAAACAGCTGGGGACATTTGTGAGGCAGAACTATGGTGGGCCTTGGCTCAACTACTCAGATGCTCCCGCAGATAGGAAGGCCTTTTGGTTCACCCACTTCAAGGTAAAAAATTTGTTTATTTTTAAATTTTAATAATCATTTGTGTATATTATACAACTTTTGTATTTTACTTTTTGTAGAGGACCTATTTCTATCCACCACACCGGGCGGCGAAGATCGAGGGCCAATTTTCTGCCGTCATAGCCAAGCTCATCCGTGATGCGATCGACGACCAGAAGCGTCGTGATCGCTCCGGACAGCCGATCCAGGGTTGGATTATGCCAGAGCAGTGGACTACGATGAAGGCTAGATTCAGCGAGCCCAAGTACCAGGAGCGGTCTGAAAAGGCCAAGGTGGCACGGTCGAGCGCCGGTAAGTGGTGTGGTGGCGCCATTCCGATGACAGAGCATTTTCGTCATCTGGCACGTTTCCTATGACGGACATTAATTTATATATATTTCGATATAATGTTTAATACTAATAATAGATAATATATTTTAACAGGTAAAGAAGGGTGAGGACCCGAACATGGTGACCGTCTTCCTGGTCATCCATCGGAGGGCTGGGGACTTCATTGACGAGAGGGCAACGCAGGCATATGTACGTTCTATTCTTTATATTAACTAACTATAATTTAGAAAACAGAAAAATAGATATCAATATAGACTTTAGTAAACACTTATACGTCAGCAAACATGTTCTAGGCCGAGTTTGTTCGGCTACCGAAGGAGGCGGCTGATGCTGCTAGTGCACAAGCAGAGGGAGGGGCTGGTACTTCCTCCCAGCCGCCTGTAGAGCCATCGCCGGACGAGCTCTGGATGACCGCCGTTGGCGGTCTTCAGAAGGGTACGCACTACGGTACGGGATCCTACGGCACGTATTTGGCTTCGGAGTCATCCCGGGCCCCCTCTGTCAGTACGTAGTCTCCGGCTACGCAGGCGTCGTCACGAGCTGAGGATGTTCGTCGTCAGATCGAGGAGCTGCGTCGCGAGTTGCAGCAGCAGATTTTTGATACGGTCGAGCGACGATCCGACCCTCCGATCGTCACCGGACGATTTGATGCGGTCGAGCGCAGTATACAGGACCTGATGAGTCTGCATCAGGCTGCAGCTGCCAACTTGCAGACGCTCACCGAGTCTACGCAGTGCACAGAGCGTAGACAGGTCGAGCAGGAGGGATCGCAGAGGAGCCTATCTGCCTCACTCGCTCAATATATTGAGAAGGTGGTGAGTACCCTTGCTGCGCATAGTGAGCGACTGCGAGAGCTGGAGCAGGTACGTCCTCCGGGTCCATCGACGGCATCGACTCCAAATACAGCACTGCCTCCGGCACCGACTCCAGACATTGTACTGCCTCCTACTGCCCCTACGGTACAGCTCACCAAGGAGCAGTATGACTACATTCTATCCCAGTTACGCGACAGGGGTCCGCAGTAATTTTATTGGTTTTTTTATGACTTGTATGTATTGGCCCTATGGGCAAATTGTTTATTCATACACTGTTGTTTATACACTTGGTGGGAGACTTTTTATCATCTTTTATTTTTATTTGACTCTATTGGATGTTTGTGAGGATGTGTGTCTGTGATATTTACTTTGCACTGCCTCCTATTTTTATTGTGATATTTACTTTGTGATATCTGCGACGGGATGACAAATATATCTACGCTGGGTTATAAGCGATGATCTGATATACAAAGGAGGTGCTGCCGAAATTTTAAAAAAATATATTGTGTATTTTTGTTATGATGTGTGTCTGTGTTTACAGTGAATGTGAAATACAGTGTTCGGAACCATCGACAGTTTTGATTACTGTTGTATGCTTTATCTTGGATAGAAATAGTAACAGTTCAGGGTGCTCTTCTGAGAGCTTCATTTTCACGTCCTTCACTTTCTCGGACGTCGTAAAGGTTCCCGAGAAGGTGAAGGACTTGAAGAGGAAGCTCTGAGAAGTGCACCCTGAACTGTTGCTCTTTCTATCCAAGATAAAACATAGAACAGTAAGCGAAACTGTCGATGGTTCGAACACTGCACTTCACACACACTGTAAACACAGAAACACAGCATAACAAAAATATCAATTATATTTTTAAAATTTTTTTTTTTAACATTAGCGACGTATAGCGACGTACTGCGACGGCAAATAGACGTCGCTATACGTCGCTAACTAGCGACGTTACGTCGCTCGACGTCGCTAATATACGTCGCTAAGTTGCCCACGTGGCCACGTGGATGCCATGCCTCGTCATCATTTATAAACTTTTGAAGCGTCGCTAGTGGTCGCTTTACGTCGCAATGTTGGCGACGTACTGATACGTTGCTCTCTGTCGCTCATTTGGCGACGTCTAGCGACAATGGACGTCGCGTCGCAAATAGCGACGTTCGGCGACGAAAGTATCATCTGCGACTTGCCTATAAGCGACGTACGTTTTTCGTCGCTAAATACGTCGCAAATCATTTTTAGCGACGTATTTTCTATATTTAGCGACGTCTCCTGACGTCGCTAATCTGGGTTATTTTAGTAGTGTCGGAATCGGTTTCACCATGAATCTCATGGCTTCCGCTACCAGAGCATAATGTAAAACCAAACGTGAAGCATAGCTTCATATTCAAAACATTAGAAGAAAAAAGTTTTTGATTGGTGGTAGGGCGAGCCAGAATCCTTTGACGGAGCCGTCAAAGGATTCTGGCTCGCCCTACCACCAATCGAAAACTTTTTTCTTCAAATGTTTTGAATATGAAGCTATGCTTCACGTTTGGTTTTACATTATGGTCTGGTAACGGAAGCCATGAGGTTCATGGTGATACCGATTTCGATACCGGTACTGTGAACCTTGGTTAATATTAATATTTTCATACTTCTCTAGGCTTTGGTTGAGTTAGACATCATATGATGCAGAATAGGAGGCCACATGACCCAAATGAGAAGAAGGGGAGTAGGGAGGCTCACGCTATACAATCTGCAGCGTTATACTAGTTCTTCGAAAAAATTTATAACTCTGATAGGCCCAAAAGACTTGGCATAAGTAAATTTAATTTCCAACACTTACCTAGCTAGTACTGAGATATCTTATATCCTTCTAGGATGCTCATTTTATGCCAAGGTTCGCAGTATCGATAGTATCTAGATCATTGGGAGGAGAGAAATTTTCAGTTACCTGCAGCCCTTTGTCCCGGCCCCAACCTGAATGGATTTGGAGCTATCTGTCATGATTAGCACATTTTCAGTGTACCGTCGAGTGTTGCACCTTTTATATGTTTTAGGGTACATTTGTCTCCTGGGCGATGTACCCACTATTAGATCTTAGGATACATTTGTCTCCCGGGCGATGTATCCACCATTACTTTCTTTTTCTTTTGGCCTGGATAAGTCGGGTAGTCTGCCGAGCAGGTAACTGGATTGGATTTCTCAAAAGTGCATATGTTAGTAATTAGAATTGTGATAACCCTAGTTAGCTAACGTATAAAGCTGTACTCATTTCTTGGCCGTAATTGTTGTATGGAGTCCAGTCTAGTCTAGTTTTGTCTAGGCAGTGTCCGTATTTGTTTATTTCAGTACATTATTGTTTATGCTTTACCTTTGTCGATAAATGATCAAAAACTAAGTTCAGTTCAGGAGAAGGGTTACAATTCCGGTCCTTGTTTGGTTTACGGATTGTAACTTGGGTTCCGAAATAGTTCCTAAGTCATCTTATCATTTGTCGTTCTATATAGTTCTCACATGCTCTCATGCCCTAGTTATCTAACATGCCCACAAGTCCCAGTTATCCTACATGTTTACATAGTCCGGTTACCTTACATGCTCACATGTCCCTTTTGTTTCCTATGGTCATATGTCAAGTTATCTCACATGCTCTCATGTTCAGATATCTCACATGCTCACATGTCCAGCTTATCTTACTTATTCATATGCTTCCATTTACTTTACATGTCCATACTTTACATTATGCCACACGTTAATTACTTTATGCTCCCTGTTGCTTTACTTATTATCTTTCTATTCTCGAGATAAGTGCATTGGTAGTGCACGAGTCTCGATCAACATTTACTTATTTATGTCTCTATCTGTTGCTATGTTAGTTATTGCTGTTTTAGTTCATAGTTTGGCTTCCTTTGTGGTACTTGCTATTGGGGGTCTGACCCCGCTGGTTTTGTTTGGCCAGATCTGATAGAGGAGCCTGAAGGATCTTTCGTACCATCTACTCGAGGTGACTACCCGGAGCACTAGAGTACCTTAGTGGATTTTTTTATATCATTCTTCCACTAGTAATGTACATTTTTTGTAGCGTTTAGCCTCCGAGCACGTGTTTAGCTCGTGTTTTGGATCTTGACATTTAGCCTATGGGCCTAAACATGATTTGCATATGCTAGACTATAGCTAGAGCTTATCATGTATGGCTATTACTCTTGCTAGTTCTTCACTTCGTATTACTAGCTTCATGATCATCCATGTATATATATGTATAAGCATGGAAAATATGGGGTTCATGTGGATCACATTTACAAAGCTAACTGCATGAGTACTTTGGGCCAAGATGGTCCTCATATAGAAGAGCTGCATGACAGACTCGACATGCTCCTGCGGCCCATCTTCACTGTCTCCGATTATATTAAAAAGCGGCCAAACTGATTTGGGCTATAGAAGGAAGAGCTACTTATGCGGCCAAGCTGATCAGCCGCAGAAGCCCCTCTGACAAAGCTGACAAACTCTGATAAAGCTGACAACACTGTCAAAACTGACAACTCTGACGCATCCTGACAAAAAGAAGATAAGATGTGACCTTTCGAAAAAGACAAAAAAATGCCATGTCACCAGACATAGGGCCCACATGCCAGAACATAGGTCCCACGTATGTCATACGGCCAGGAGGACTGCGACCTGAGCCGCATGAGCCTTATGTGACTCAATCTATACAGCCCAAAAAGTCTCCAAACTTCAGGCGGCTAAGAGTGACTGCGACCTGAGCCGCATGAGCCTTATGCGGCCCTGAATGTAGGATCTATGCAGCTCAAAAGTCTCTAAGTTGCATGCGGACTGATGGCACTACTGGAGGGACACGTGGCTAAGGGAGACTGCAACCTGAGCCGCATGAGTCTTATGCGGCCCAACATGGCCGAGCACTAAAAGACCTATGAGACCCAAAATGACCCTAGCAGATTGATTATATTATGTGATAGGGCACGTGGAAAGTTGACCAAGTCTTAACCACCCACTTTTGTTGTAAAGAAATCTCAGTAAATCACTAGCTGGCAGCAAAAGGGTGAGTTTTCGTGTGCTGTTACATCCACGTGGCCATTTATGCAGCTCAAAATATCCATCACTATAAATAGCAGGGTACCACACCCATGCAAAAGTGCTAGCAATTTTCTCAAGAGCAAAGATAGTGTATGACAGTCCAAGGAGCAAGGCAGAGTTCCTACACTTCTCCCGAGCCTCCACCATCTCCCCTAGAATTAAAACAAATTGTACTTAAAATATTTCTTAGGATTTCTTTCTAGGCTCTCTGTTGTACTTCCAAAGTTTGCAATCAATATATAGTTCCTCTTTAGTCCTTGTATTGATAATCAATGGCAAATACGATGGCGACTCTGCTGGAGACTTCTTTCTCCACTGATAAGAAATTGGTGACATAATTCGATACGTCTAAGCTCGGCTCTACGCAGCAGATGTTTATTGTTCGCTTCAATCAACAAGTATTCAAGGAAATGCTCTCCGAAGGGAGCACCAGTCCAGCACAGAAGCGAGCCAACCCGAAAAGAGCTCGCAGGACAAGGAGGCCCAAGACCATTGCTCCTCGCCAGGCTCTGGTAGAAGCTCCTCTCGCCACTCAAGACGGCGACCAAAGCTTCCATGCGGCCTCGCTTCAAACCACAGAGGACCTCGATGTCCCCAAATTCGACAGAAGAAAACACTACGATACTGGACTTTTGGGGGCACAAGGGAAACTCATGTGGTCTAAGAAGAGGCCATATAAGGAAGGTAGCCATAGGCAGATTGCCTATGCGGCAACCAATCCTGGCCGCAAGCAAACTGCCTATGTGGCAGCCAATCCTACCGCAAGCAGACTGCCTATGCGGCTACCAATCCTGGCCGCAAGCAGACTTCCTATGTGGCAGCCAATCCTGGCCGCAGACAAAGTTCCTTTGCGACAGCCTATCCTGACAGCAAGCATGATGCCCCATGCGGCCCTGTCAGAAGCTTTATCTTTGACCATCTCTCATACGGACCAGACCCCATGCGGCCAATTGAGGATGTTAAAGCTTCCAACTTGGAATCTTTCTACTACGCACCTTTGGGTGCTAAGTCGAAGAAGTCTAGGGCAGTACGGGCTCAACAGGCCCAGTCAACTGTCAAATCTGCTGACCGTCAGTGGGTACCGTTAACTGTTACACGGGCCTCTAATGGAAAGTTGTACAGAACCTCCCATGTCCAGCCCTCTAAGGCAAACGGACAGGACAGGTCCCAAAAGTCTTCCTATAATGATCAAGAGCAAGTGCTTTTAGGATTATTTTGTATAAGGGTACCAGGTTTAGAACGTAATTGGACTTTGGGTACTGGATTTGTCCGTTTTAGAGTTTGGGTACTCGAAATTATTAGTGACACATTTTAGTGACAAACTTTCATTATTAAAAGTCTCATTTTGTCACTAAAGGTCCAGTTTTGTCAATAAAATGTGTCACTAAAATTTTTTGAGTATCCAAAGTCTAAAATGGACAAACCCAGTACCCAAAGTCTAATAAGGTTATAAATCTGGTACCCTTATACAAAATAACCCATACTTTTACTTGCCTCAGATCAGGGAGAAAATATGATATTTATGCACCCGTGTGCTCAGGATACCCGGGCCCACAAAATGGATGCAAAGGTAGATCAGTCTGCCCTCGACTTGCGAGAAGTACTCGTCCACAAATGCAAGAAGAGAGAGGCAACCTTGGCATGCGGTGAGCCCTCTCTAGGATATCACTATACCCAGGTTGTCATCAACTGCTGCTGCGACAAGTTGACAGCACCTAAAGACAGGCAGTCTGTCTTCCAACGACTACACCAGCCAGCACTTGTTCAAATTTTGGAAGACGAAGAATTTTCTTTCGCCTCCTGTAATTCAACTCGAAAGGTTCCTATCGGCAAGGGAGGAAAGAAGACAAGCTCCTCCAGCTCTGCAACCTCAGCCAGTACGGCAAAAAAACTCTCATATGGAGGATTGACATCGACAACCACCGGGGGTGTATACCTGGGCACCCGTTCCAGAAAGAAGCTTTCAATACCCGGGGGTTCATCTTCGAGGTACATGGGGGTAGACGAAGCTGGGGGTGGTAGTCCCCTGAACATATGCAACAACCTGGTATTCCAAGAGGATACGCAGGGGTAGCGATCCGCTGGAATTATGCAACAGACTTGGACGTCCCCGAGGGTGACCTCCTAAACCAAGACGATGCAGCCTCCTACACAAGGGGTAGCACCCCTTTTGAGTATGAAGAGAAGGACATTCCGACGTTCTCCGATGATTTCTTTGTACGAGGGTACGACACGGAAAGCATATCCTCCACGATCCCATCCGTCTCTCCCCATGTACGGACATTATTTATGGAATGAGGTGATCACGAAGGGCTTAGTGATCGACAACGTCTAGAAGCACTTGAAGCCATGATCCTAACCTTGGTCAAGTCAGTAGACAAGATCAAGGCTACCTTGCCGATTCAACCCGCAAGGACACCTGGACAAACAAGTTTGGGTCCCGCAGTCAACGCGGACTCAAACACGACTGCTCCTCACCTGGGTGACAATCTACCTGTAATATCCGCTCCCTCAGTTGCAGACGAAGCCAGGGAGGCAAAGAAAGAAGTTCAAGAGCTTCGAGCAATGTTCAATGCTCGAGACTCCTCTCGGGACCTCAGAGTATGACAGCCATATCCTGTTGCATGTAGATACGTTTCTTTTCCTCCATGGTATTAACCATTTTACATCGATTCATATGATGGAAAGACCTCTGCTAGCCGGTACATGACTTATTTTGAGGTCATAACATACCACTTGCCGTATAGTGACACCATCCTCACACGATTATTTATCGAAGCATTGCAGGGAATCGCGTTCGACTGGGGCCGCAACCTCCCGGACAACTGCATCCATTCCTTTGACGGCTTCAAATGCATGTTCTTGGAAAGGTTCTACGAAGTGGGACATGATGTGACGATGTCATCTCTCATGGACGTCGTTTAGGGAGAAAGGGAACTAACGAGAAACTACATCGAGCGGTTCCGCCAAACTACGATAAGATTACCCCAAGGCAATCCCGAAAGCTCCTTGATTGAAATCTGCCAGAAGAAGACGCTTCCCGCAATCAGCCTCTGGATGGGCAAAGATGAATTCAGGAACTGGACGACTTTCATCATAAGTGCTGCCAATACGGAGGCAAAGTTAAAGAAGGCTCGCCAGCTAGGATTGCTCATCCCAGATGGAGAGGACAAGATAAAACGTCTTGGTACCACCTCCAAAAACAACAATGGCGGCACCACCAATAACTGGGACAACAAAGACAAACATGCGATGGTTGCTGGTACAACTAAAATGCCCGAACAGAAGCAAGAAGAAGTTCCGAAGCCCAGGGAAATGACATACTCTTTTGAAGATAGCCATGTCAAACCCATCTTCGACATGCTTCTGAAGGCGGGTAGGATCCGACTCCGTAATGTAGAGCATGAGCCTCGACCAGCAGAGATCGAGGATCCGAAGTATTGTCACTTCCACCTTTATGTCCACGACCCTACGCAGGAGTGCTTCACATTAAAATGGCACATCCAGAACCTCTTCAACTCTAATGCTCTGTCGCAGAATTTTGAAGAGGTTACTGTGGCTGTAACCATGGTATCCGTTCAGTTGGCAACTTTCCCCAACAAAAACTTAAGACATGATAGTACCTGTACCCCGGGCAACGATGGAGGTTACTAACTATCTACCTGTTTAGGACCAGACGACTGGGTTGGTGCCTCTCACTACGTCATGAGGAGAGGTCATATGGGTGCACCCGGACTTAGTGCCCGAAGTTACCTAGGCGGTGCCATCTTCTAGCAAAAAGAAGGATGGAAAGTCCATATCCTGCCACACAATCTCGACCGAAGCTGAGGAGGCGGCGGTCGTTGTTACCCGGTCTGCTGCACAGATCCAGCCCACTCTGAGTAATTCAGTCGAGGATCCTCAGCCGATAATGCCGTCTGCTACTGATGTTCTGGGACCATATCAGCCTCCACCGGCGGACAAATCCAAGCCGAAGAAAACTCGTTTCGACAGGCCGCTCCGTACGGACACGCCTCAGGGGCTAGAGAGACCTTACAACTTTTACATACTTGCACAACTGGCTAATATGCTAGCAAAGTTGTCATCATACGAGCTCCTAAGGCTCTCCAAGGATGTTCATATCGCATTGAGCGAAGCACTCCAGAATGCTCACGCCCACTTAGCTCAGGTCAAGCCTACAGTGAAAGACTCGTCAGCAGATCTCTAGGGTAGCAACTGTGCATATACAATGTCAAATATCGTATTCACCCCACAGGACATGTTAATCAAGACCAACTTGCATGATCGCCCCTTGTACTATACTGGATACATAGGCGATGTCAAGGTGGATCAGAAGCACATCGATCCTGGCTCATCAATAAGCAATATCCCGAAAAGCTTTCTACAACTCCTGGGCATCCTTATGCACCGGCTAGCATCGACAAACACTGCAATTAGCGGTTTCAACTCGGGAATAAGCTATCCTCTGGGAAAAATTTGTTTGAAATGTCAGATCGACGACCTGAAGACGGAGGTTACTTACTACGTAATAGACGCAGATACATCCTACAATATCCTCTTAGGACATCCCTGGATACATAAATATATGATCATTCTATCCACATTCTACCAGTGCTTCAAGTAGATCAGTAAGCACGGCTTCGTAAAGACGGAATTCGTCGACATCGATACCTTCAAAGGGGTTGAGTCTTACTATTCTTCTGAGGCTTGTTTATATGAGGAATCTAAGAAGCACATAACTGATGAATTGGAGGCTATAACAAGGTCAGAGGAACCTCTAAAAATCTATCTCCAGGCCCGTAAACCAGGCAAAGTCGCACTCTTTGTCGCAACTTTGCATAAAGAGGTGCCCGGTTCCCCTGCCCCAGCTGCGCAGTTGGAACCAATGGTCATCAGACTCCCGATGTCCAACCAGGAGCCAAAGTCCTCTGAGGAGCCGATGGTGATCCGATTGCTAAAATCCAATCAAAGGCGATCGGAAGATGCGAGGCCCTCTGAGGAGCCGATGGTGATCTGATTGCCAAAATCCAATCAAAGGCGATCAAAAGATGCGAGGTCCTCTGTCGCGCTAATGGTTATCCGCCTCCCCAAGACAAGCCGACGGCCAAGTGTTGATCTGAGGCCTTAAGAAAACTGATGCCACAAGCAGAACCCTTGGTGGTCAAGCTGCCCAAGACGTCGCCCCAGCCTCCGGTCACACAGGGGGTAGCCGAAGAGGAGGAAGAACTCGTAAAATATTTGGTTGCACATGTTAATAGCCCCTCGGCTGATGATGTAATTCCTCTCGACAAAATACCTTATTTCAACAATAAAATATTATCGTTGAACTATCCTAAGTGTAATAAGCTTATTCTCATGTATCCTATGGAGCACGGTCCGAACATTAACCTGCACACACAGGTGACAACCGTCTATACCGCGAACCGACTTACTCCCATCAGAGGTGCCTACTTCTTAGTCCCATGCAGAAGAAAAGGCGATCATACAATCTTTTTCGACCGAAAAAAAGGTCCTCAACCTTTCACGCCAGAAAAGTTCGATCTCGAACCCGACACTGGAAGATTGCCGCTCTACCTATATAGTTCTCGAGCTAAGTACTTCATGCAAAAGCAAGGGTACAACATGGAGACTACCCAAGGTCTGAATTATGGCAATGGCCTGCGATCGCCTCTGCAGGTGTCAGTCCCGGATAGAAAACCTCAGGATTATTATAGCAAGTCCAAACACCGTCTCGGTTATGTTACACCAGCAACAACGCCCGAAAACTCCAATGAAAAATACGAGTGGCATTCTCACTCGTCCGAATCGCCTACATACAATTTTGATGATAGCATTGGGGATATATTCAGACAGACATTGTCTGTCAACATGGCATCTGTTGATATTCAAGAAGACGACGAAGATCTGCCCGAATCTATTAAATTGGAGCCATGGGCCCAACAGCTGGATGCACAGTGGAAGAAGCGCTTTGATCTACGAGATCCTCCCACTAAAGATGAGGTCATACAAGTTGACCTCGGTGATGGATCCTTCTCGAAGCCAATCTTCATCAATAAAAGCCTAACGGAGGATGAGCGATAGTCGCTCTTGCAACTTGTCAGAGAATATATCGATGTCTTCACTTGGAGCTATGAAGACATGCCAGGGCTAAACCTGGAATTCGTACTTCATAAGCTCAATATTCATCCAGACGCAAAACCAGTCAAACAACAACAACGGTGGTTCCGTCCAGACATCATAAACTCCATCAAAGCGGAAGTAAACAAGCTTATACCTAGCGATTTCATCCACAAGGAGTAGCACCCAGACTGGATAGCTAATATAGTACCAGTCATCAAGAAGAACGGGAAGATCCGAATCTGTATCGACTTTCGCAATCTGAATACGGTATATCCTAAGGATAAATTCTCTCTTCCGATCACCAACATAATGATCGATAATACGTGTGGCTTCGAGCGTATGTCCTTTATGGATGGCTTTTTGGGGTACAATCAAATCAAAATGTCTCCAGATGATGAGAAGCATACGTTATTTAGAACACCGATCGGCATGTATTGTTACACAGTCATGCCCTTCGGCCTAAAGAATACTAGTGCTACATATCAATGAGCTATGAGTGTCATCTTCAGAGGTTACTTACACAAGATGGTGGAGTGTTACGTTGGAGACATCGTCGTTAAAAGCCGCTCCAAAGATGATCACTTATATGATTTGAGGACATTGTTCGACCTTATACGAGCGCATAATTTGAAGATGAATCCTACCAAGTCCTTCTTGGGCGTGTCCAGCGGGAAATTCTTGGGCATTGTCATTAATTCCTGGGGTATTCTTACAGACCCCGATAAGAGAAAAGAAATCATGGAGATGAGTCCACCGAGGAACCTCTGCGAACTCCAAGGCCTTCAGGGAAGACTAGCCTACATCAGGAGATTCATATCTAACCTCTCAGGGCGATGTCAACCATTCACACAAATCATAAAGAAAGGCATCTCTTTCGTATGGAATGAAGAATATCAATGCGCCTTTGATGACATTAAGGAATACCTATCAAATCTGCCTGTTCTGGTAGCCCCGGTCGTCGGAAGGCCCTTCCTGATCTATGTAAGTGTAATAGAACACTCCCTCGGTGCCTTGCTAGCACAGAACAATGATGCAGGGCATGAACAAGCAATCTATTATCTCAGCCGAATGATGGTGGGGCCAGAGCATAGGTACACCGCCGTGGAGAAGGAATACTTGCCTTGGTGTTCGCCATTCAGAAAATACTACACTCTGTGACAGGGCAGACCATCCATGTTGTCTCGCGAGCTAACCCCCTCATGGTTCTAATGACCAAAGCGGGCGCACTCAGTTCTTGTCTAGCCACCTGGGCGATATTGTTGTCCCCTTATGACATGGTTTTCGATTCACAGAAGGCTGTCAAAGGTCAAGCCTTGGCTGACTTCTTAGCAGCCCATCTAAGCTCAAAAACAGCCAGAATCTAAGAAGAAATCCCAGACAAAGTCGTTAAGTCAAACATGAGTTCACATGATGACGTTTGGCGAATGTTCTTCGACGGTGCTTCAAGGACAGGGCCCCAAGGTGATATCGTCGCTGGAGTCGGGATAGTATTAATTTCTTCCTCTAGATTGGTAGTCAATCAGCTATATTCTCTCACAGAATCCTGTTTAAACAATGTAGCTGAATATAATACTCTAGTCATCGAGCTCTGACTCGCAAAAGAAGTTGGGGTCGAATACCTAGAAGCGTATGGCAACTCGCAGTTGATTGTTAATCAAATCCGAGGCTCATACGAGGTTCGCAACGAGGACCTGATTTCTTATCATCAGACAGCAATTACCATCATTACAACTTTGGAGGGGTTCTTAATAGAGCATGTTCCTAGGCTCCAGAATATTGAAGCCGATGCCCTAACAGTCCTTATCACTTCCTTGGCGGTGCCAAACCATGCTCATCATCTAGTTGACGTGATAGGCCATGAGCTGGTTTGTCTGACAAACAATGTTCAACTAGGTATGAGTTATTCTGCTCAGGTAACCAATGATATACAGGACCGGATACTCTTGTTCATCGACTTTGCAGTCTACAAAATTCTTCTAGAGAATATGAAAGAAGCAATTTTAATCAGAAGGCGTTGTCTCTGATTTTTTTATGACACAGAAACAAAAATGCTATATTGACGATCCTACGACGGAC
This sequence comes from Iris pallida, assembly GCA_029216955.1. Lineage (NCBI taxonomy): Eukaryota > Viridiplantae > Streptophyta > Magnoliopsida > Asparagales > Iridaceae > Iris > Iris pallida. Next base: position 1,325,459 of record JANAVB010006998.1, read on the forward strand.
TAGTGCTACGCTTTCTATCAAGTGCAGAAGCCAAAGAAGCCCTACGCGAGGCTCACGACGGCATTTGTGGGGCTCACCAACCTGGCCCGAAGTTGCAGGGCCGTCTCCGTCGGATGTGCTATTGCTGGCCTACGATGGTAGCAGACGTTGTCGATTATGCAAAGAATTGTAGGGCTTGTCATATCCATGCAGACTTCATACATCAGCCATCCAAATTCTTGCACCCAACAGTAGCTTCTTGGCCATTTGAAGCATAGGGAATGGACATTATCGGTCCAATCACCACGCCGTCGTCCAAGGGGCACCGGTTTATACTTGCAATTACCGATTACTTCTCCAAGTGGGCGAAAGCTGTTCCGCTTGCAGAGGTAAAGACATCAAACATAATTAGTTTCATAAAATATTATGTTATCTACCGTTTTGGACTGCCCCGAAGGATTATTCATGACAATGGTCCGCAGTTTGCAAGCCATACTTTCTATCGATTATGTGACAAGTATCAAATTCAGAATATGGCTTCAACGGCATACAACCCATCGGCTAATGGTCCGGCTGAAGCTTTTAATAAGACCATAATCAAGCTTCTTAAAAAATTTGTCTTTAAACAAGTGCGACTGGAATAAAAAGTTGGGCGAATGCTTATGGGCGTACCGCACTATAATTCGGACGGCTATATGAAATATACCGTTCTTTCTGGTTTACGGGAGCGAGGCAGTTCTCCCATTGGAGACCCAGATCCTCTGGCTTCGTGTGGCCCATACTTATCGATTGACGTCGGACGATAACTACCGCCAACGGCTACAAGAACTGGAAGCCTTAGATAAGAAGCGTTTGCAAGCTCAACAAAGCATCGAGCTCTATCAAGCACGCATCTCTCGAGCCTTCAATAAGAAAGTCAAGTAGAGGATGTTCCAAGTAGGCGATCTCGTCTTGGCCATTCGCAGACCGATGGTCATGACTCACAAAACTGCCGACAAATTCTAGCCCAAATGGGAAGGCCCATTTGTCATCGAGTCCGTATTCTCCAACGACGTATATCGGCTAGCAAAACAAAACGAAGACTTACTTATGATGCCCATAAACGACTGTCGAGTTATGTACACCAGGTACCTCTGAACTTATACTCTACTAGCGTCGAGGGGATTCACATCGCATCTCCCCGAGTGAGGAGTCATGTATATTGATACCTCTGAACTTCCACTCTGATGCTTCACCCCGCCGGAGTCCGCCAAGTTCTTTTTTGTTGTCTCTGTGCAAACTTCCTGGTTTTGATTGTCATATATCACGTCCACATCACCTCTGATATAGATAATCTTCTAACTTAACACATGTACCCAATCCGGGATAAAATCATAGTGTTAAGGCCACAGAACCTATCATGTCCATATTACCTCTGTTAGGTTTTGTTTCAAATCTATTACCAGCACCACCAGTACATAAAAGGATAATAGGTCCATAAAAATCATTCAAATATATTACCCGTACCACCAATTCCCAAAAGGGTAATAGGTCCACCTAAAAAATCATTCAAATTTATTACCCGTACTACCAATGCGCAAAAGGGTAATAGGTCCACAAAAATTGTTTAAATCTATTGCTTGCGTCTTCAGATGCACAAAAGGGCAATAGGTCCACAAAAAGTCTCCCAAGTGGGATGTCTTCCGCCAATCAAAATTTTTGTATTAGGCCCTCTAGTACGAGCATTTTAGATATCATGAGCAAAGAATGAAGATAATGTATCTTTTTATTTCAAGAAATTTTAACTACATTGGTGGGACCACATCTCCAGCAACAAAAAAAAGAGGAAAGAAATTTTACTACTCATCAGCAACACATAGTTTGGTGAGTATGTCCTCCAGCTGTGCTGTTGAGCGTTCAATTTTCTGTTTTGCTCGGCTTCCTGGGTTCGCTTTTCAGCATCCTCAAGGTGTGCATGAGCCTGCAAGTTGTCCTCTATTTTTTTTAGCGTACCCGCCAGAGAAGCAGAAGCTCGTGTGACCTTATTGGTCTCCTCATAAATCAGCTCTCTCTTGACGGGTAGCTTGGAGTTCAGTCTCCAGAGATGCCAGCTTAGCTTGGAGCCGGAGGATTTTCTCGTTAATTTTGGCCATCTGACGAACTGTGGCCTCCTCACGAATCAGGCAAGCCTCTCCCTTCCGGCTCAGCTTGTCATACTTCAGAGACAGCCTCTGGAGGTCTTTATCCAAGGTGGGCTTGGTCGTCTCCAGTACGTCCTTCACCTTCTTCACAGCCGTTACAAGGAAGGCACACTCCTATACCACTGCAGCAGGCACATTGACTTTCTGTAGTTTTTGTAACTAGATTAGGCGTCGATTAGCCTCTGCCATTTGAGCTCCAGAAGAACAGCCGTCCCTTCTCCTTCCGGAAACATCTTCAGGAGTTCAATCTGGCCTTGGGCACAATGTCGAGCCACCGCAAAGGACGTTCCCCTACTCAAAGCAGCTTTAACCTCCCGTTTCAGATGGCGGTAGAAGCTCTCGACTATGTACCTTGACAACTCGTCTAGGTTCTCCAAAGAGGATGGCGTCGAAAGAATATCTGCCAGGGGAGCTGAAGGCGCCCGGGAAGAAGGTGCAGCCGAGCTTGACGACCCTATCAGAAGGGAAACAAACTCCGAGCGATGAGATTCCCGCGCAGCGGCAATCTCTCCCTCTGCAGTCCGAAGAAGCTGAAGACTCGACAGAGCGGAGAGTTCAATCTCTGGGGAAGGGGCAGCTTCAACCGACCCTGCATCCACCGATGCTGGTGCAGGAATCACTGCCTCTACCACTGGCACTTCTGTCATAGGCAGCTCCAAACTCGGCCTAGCGGGGGGCCCCTCGATTTGAAGGGAAGAAGGTTCACTTCTTCTTCTTTGTACGAGGTCCTCCCCGATGTCTTCCTCTATCCTCTCCTCTGCGACCATGTCCACCATCGACAACGAAGGAGCAGGGCCTACAGATCCAGAACAACCGACGATCAGCTTGACTCAAAAGATATGGAGAAAGAGCGAATGAACCTTATTGTTGGTAAGAATATGACATAGCTTACCAGTGGAGGGCGACAAAGACTGCGACTCATTCAGGATAGTCATAACTTCTCCCACTGCCTCCATATCCTCCTCAATGGCGACATCCGAGCCGTCTGCATCTTCCACTCTACCCCCGGTTGCCCCAAAAAGTGATGTAGCTGGGTCAGTACCGGCTAACTGAGACCCTACAGTCCCAAGGTCCGATTCTATAAGGCTCGTACCTTCTCCGACCAGAGTGTCCGTAGCTGGAGGAATCTCGGAAGCAACATCGGGTTCCGGAGGGTTTATTTCTTCCAAAGCCTGCAAAAAAAGGAACAATAAGATAATATCCCAAAAGTAACATGGTAGTCTGTCGGGATAAAATTTGCCTTCGGGATGGTTTCAGCATTGCTGCCTCCTTCCACGAAGTCCGGCCCACGGTTCCTAATCGCAACCCAATTCTGGGAACGAGGCCTGTCAGCGACGGAGGGTCCACGCTTACTTCGCTTATACGAAGGAGTCGGCACAGGAGAAGGCGAACGCGTCACCGATGTTCTCGCAGGGAGTGGCAGATCGTCTTATTCATCCTCCTCTTCCATATCAGTAGAATCAGAGTCAGAGACTTCAATGGCCTTCGCCTTCCCTGCCTTGTTCTTTTTTTTGTGCTCCTCGTATTTTTCCCTCAACTTGGTACCGGTAATGAAACTGGTACTTATATCGAAGTTGCGGGAAGGCCCATTCACGGAGACATAGTGGAGGGCCGCCAAGTACAAGATGCACCCCGAGCCCCCGGTGTTAGTTAGACATAAGCTGGTTTGGGTACGGAGGACACTGTAGTAATGCCAAGCCAGATGCCATCCAGGACGCCGTCCTCATATCCCAGGCAGGGACTGGGGTTGTCCAAAAATAACTGGATGTACCCGAATTGTCGAGAGTATCGGCTGGGTAGGTCAGGTTCCAAGAAGACGACGTTACGGTGCACCAGAGGTACAGGGTGAATATTCTACAACCAGCGAAACATCTTTTCGGATAGGATCTGGGGCGTGACACCGCTATCAAGATAAAATGCTCATTTCCTCATTGGTGAAAGGCGTGACCGACACAAAAAAAGAGTAGATGTCCACTTGTGTGAGCGCAGCTCGGCAGTCGGGTATGGTTGAACAGGTCCAGGGTATATCATGGTATTGGTAGATGAACGCATCATCGGCCGTCGTGTTACCCTCAGGACCAGGTCGTATCAGAGAGGGACAGTGCATTAGCTGCCACCCCATCAGATAATGGTAGGGTAGCTCGATTCGGTTGAAATCCTTCGTAACGTCACGAGCTATGGCTTTGGCCGTAAAGATACGAAGGTCTCGATGAATGCTGCACACCATGGCTGGGAGTAGAGCTAGCCTGCCTCTGAAGACTAGCTTGACAGCAGGGAGGATCAGGTTATGGCTGATTCTCTCAATAGAACCAGAAACCCCCGAGACCACATAGATCCTCAACCATATCATCAGAAATCCAGCCTGGATGGCCTTATTGGATAAGAGTGGGTATCTTGATAGAAATAACTGAAGGTGTCGGTCTGGCTTCCGAATCTGTCACCGGAAGCTTTGCTCCTCTTGGCGCTTTGAACCTGAGCGACCACCTTTCTTCAATCTGAGGGCTCCAAGGAGTAACCCGACCTGAGGCCCCTAGGTTGAACAGATAACTGATCCAAGCCTTGGTGTAGGGAAGGTTCCCTTCAGAGCTGGCATCCCTATTCTTCGACATTTGCTGACAATTGCTTTGATGACATAGCACTTCCCGATAAATGGCAAGGAACCCGGGGAACCGCTGCTCTAACTCCCTAAACTCCTAATTTGTGGGAGTATACTCTTCGTAAACTTTGTCTCCCCAGGGAAACTTGGAGACGTCATGCATCTCGTGGAGAGCGAGCCCCATCTACCCAACAGGTGTAAAAAAGGTTCCCGTATGACGGTTGTACATCTTGAGGAGTGCTATGAACAGCCTTGTGTTCACAGGAAGACCGTAGTAGGCTCCCTTTATGCATAGTAGAGGCCAAGATGCTGTAAAGTATCCTGATACACCGTCAGAATCCAGGATGTAAAGCTTGACCCACGGAGGAGAACGATGCATCAAATTCAACACCGCTAGTCTGCCCATGGGATATGACCCTTTGCGAGCAATCTGGTTCAAGAAGGTATCAACTTTAGAGAATCAGTTATTGGGCCTCAGCTCATTTATGAAACTGTCGGGGGCTTGTTCGATAACAGAATAACTGACAGACTCCTTGGTCAAAACCGTCGATCGCACCTGTCTATTATAATGGATACTGCCTATGAAGACTCCCTGCCGGTGCTGAGTTATGGGATCCGTCATTCGCCTCTCAATATGTACCATGTTAAAACCTGATAGGAAGAAATGGCATTCCATCTGAGGAAGGTGAACCGCTATTCTATTGGAAGTAAAATCCCAGGTCTCAGATAGCTCCTGTATGCTTGGGTTCGAGACGGTTAGAGCGTCTCCGAATAAGAACGCATGCTTCAGATGAGTGTCCTCTAATTTCCTAAAATTCATCATGTTGAGTAAGTAGAAGAATGATTGGCCCCTAATCTCCCTTAACCTGGCCTCAAGTTGACCTTGGGTAATCTGAGTCGACATACATTCGACTATATAGTCAAATCTCACAACCAAAGCAGACTGGGCGTACCCTTATCAAGAGGTCCCCCGATGGAGCGGTAGGCAACTTTACCGTAAAGAAAAAAAGAAAAAATATAGTTAGAAAAAAATAAAGTTCATTCTTCAGCTATGCAGCCTAGTCATACAGAACCTATGTGGCCTAGTTAAGAGGGATGCACATGCAGCTTAAAAACATGAGATGCATATGCGGCCTAGTCAGGTAGAGCTTATGCGGTTCAGTTATGTGACATGCATGCGACTTAGTCATGAGGAGCTTATGCGGTTCAGTTATGAGACGTGCATGCGGCTCAGTCATGAAGCACTTATGCGTTCATTTATACAATGCTCATGTGGCTCAGTCATGAGGGGCTTATGCGGTACAGTTATAAAATGTGCATGCAGCTCAGTCATGAGGCACTTATGCGGTTCAGTTAGGAAATAAGGCTCAGTCATGAGGCATCCACGCGGTTCAGTTATGTGGCACTCATGCAGCTTTGTCATGAGACATCCATACAGTTTAGTGACACTTATGCGGCTCAGTCCATGCGGCTCCATCACACAGAACGCATGCGGTCCAGTGAGATAGGACACTCATCGATTATGCCAAAGCATAGAGGCGATAAACGACAAGCCTGCATATAAAGCATATGACATAGCCATTCAAATTCAAGTCATCATTCTCCCACCGTCCTTATCCTTAATGGGGGGTTGCACGTCAGGATAAACGGAAGGAGAGTCCGTAGCTCTTGATGTTGAGGCGGGTCCCTTCCCTTTGGCCGTAGTGCCGGTGGATTTGGAAGCTTTTGGAGCCATGGATGACTGGAATAGAAAGGACGACGAAGATGATTAAGACGAAGGAGAAGAAGTTGAAAGAGAAAATTCTTTCTCCACCGTATGACCCATATTTATAGGTCTTCAAAAGAGCATAAACCGATAGACGCCACTTCAATTCTCGTGTCCATTAAAAGATAATAACGACCCTTGGGATTCTATCCTTTATAACTGAAAAGGAAGCCCCAAATCTAAAATAGAATCAGAGCATTAAATGCAGCAACGACAGCTGGACAGCCCGGATGGGATCTCTCTGTGACACAAAATTTCCCTGCGGCTCGAAGTCTCTCCTTGGCACGAAGCCTCCCTGCGACTTGATATATCTCTATGCTTCTTATTCAAAGTATTTCAAATTTGTAATTTGAAAACTTTTAAGGGGGTCTTGTATGTCATGCCCTGCTTCCGTAGGAGTGATCTTCCTCGGTAAGGCATGATACCGCATGAGCCTAGATTGCTCTCGTACAAGGCGGGTTCCATAACGGCCGATCTCAGCGGCTGCGATGGGGTCGTCGCACAGAAGTCCCAAGCAGAGACATTGAATAATAGCAGCAGAATTTGAAGCAAACACAAGTTATTCAAAAGAAGCTCTTTATTGATATTGAATAAGGATTATAATATGGCACAAGGCCAATATTACAAGTCACTCAACTCTCTCTCATATCTCAAATACAAGTCTTGAGCCAGCGGATGCTTCAGAAGGCGACGTCCATACATTATGTCCCATATAAGTCTTGACTCCATGCAGCCATATGCTTCGAATCGCCAAGGAACTCCGGGACTCAACACATCCACGCGAGCTCCATGCCATGAGCTTCTACCTGTGCCTGTGCATAAAAACTATGTGGGTGTCAGTACTCAACTGTACTGGTGGAATGAGATCTTCGCCCACCCATACAAAACCAATACGTTCGATTTACTTTCGTGCAATATAGTCCCTTCTTATAAATTGTCTTTCTAGTCTTGTCTTAGGATCAGTTTTAGGACAAACGTCTTGGCCTATTTTGTATCTCAAGACCATTTCGTGCTTGCATCAACGTTAACCTATCAAGTCGTGCTAGCCTTTCGGCCCGTAATCAATGATGCAACTACTTGGTGAGCCATTTCCATCTGACCGTGCTATAAATCCTTTTTATCGTGCCTCACAACTCAGTATGACTTAACCATATCGCCGTCTTATGGCCCTTACAACTTTGATCACCAACTGACCCAATCAAAACTTGTGGGTTAAGCGTCACTCGACCAACTTTGACTTGCGATGCTTCCTGTCTTGAACTCAAAACAACTCAAACCAACTTATACAACTTATATGCCAACAAATTACGACTCGATGCCACATCTCGTGCCGAAGCACGCCACCTACGTTGCAAATAAATCTTAGGCCCAATATTGTGTTCTAACTGCACACACACATTCAACTTAACTCAATCCAAAAGCACACATGCAGATTTACCGCCAAGCCGACTCATCTATATGAATTGGTCACTGGCTTCCAGAGCCATTGTGGACTCCCTTTTAGCTGGTATAGGATGGACCGGTCAAAGCAGGTAGCTAATCCAATGAGCGTCCACCGAATACTTTGCCCCAGGCTCAGCTATCCCGCTCACATTCACCCACGATTTCCTTCTAGGTCGGAACGGTCCTGTTGTGGCCCCAGGTTATCGTCCGAGGAAACAAATTTACCTTGTCAACAAGTTGTCCATGACAATGCAGGACTCGACTCAAACTGACATCTCACACAGTCATTCTACCTCTAGTGTTACCATCTCTTTCAGGACCAAGTTCAATACTTCTCACATCTGAGACCTTGCCTCGACGACCCAGACCCGAGCATTCTTCTTTCTTGTCCTATCATTTTATTCAACTGTAACACCCAGTTTTCCAGAAGAGGGTAATTTTGAAATTTTGTAATTATAATTATTAATTAATGATATTTATTTCATATTAGAATTTTTAGTGATTTTTAATTAATTTTAAACTATTTAAATTTATGACTTGTGATTTTGGTGTTGTGCTAGTGATTAGTAGATACTGCCTACCCTAGAGCCTAGCCATGTGATTAGGGTATTTTTGACATTTTTAGGGTTATTTGGATTTATTATAATTTATTAGAATTTATGGGAACTTTTAGGATTTATTTTGGATTTATTTGGACTAGTTTGATTTTTGACTAGTTTTGACTCATGTAGACCAACCTAGGAACTAACCATAGTTAGTTGGGTTTGGTTAGGTCAAGTGGACCCTAGTCTAACCTAGTGTGACTCAAGTTAGTGGTTAGTGATTCATTAGAACTTGAATTAGGAATTTAGGAATCAAGTTATTTGTTAAATGGCTTGTGATTATACAAGTCAGTTTATGACTAAACTAGATAGGACTAGCCAAACCTAGCTCAACCCTAACCCAAAGCCAAGTGGCCAGCCACCCTAGCTGAACCTAGGGATTCCCCCATTATAAATATTCTCCTAGATTTTAGGGCAAGCCTCTTTTTAGGTTTCTTCAAAAGTTCTAAGGAAAGAGGTGAGTCCCATCTTCCTAAAATCCTCAAAAATCCATTTCAAATCCTTTTTCCTTCAAACCAATTCCATTAGGACCTAAATTTCTTCCTCTTGCTGCTGGAATTAATTTGGATACAGGAAGAAACAATTTGTGGGACTTGGAGGCTTGAGGAGTTCATTGCTTTTGGGGACTTTTTCATTGGAAGTTCACAAAGAGGTATCTCCTTCATTTCTCCATGAAACTTCATGTAGTCTTCACCAATAGGAAGCCCTAAGAGTCCCCCTAATGCCTGGATAAGTTTCGTGTCCTGTGTCAGTGGTTTCGTGTCCGTTCTGGACACGTATTAGTCTTGTGTCATAGGTGTTCGACCAAATGCCTTTGAGAGTTCGACTGTGCTATTTTTAAATTTGCTTTGAATAGGATTGTAGATCCTTGTGTGCTCATTAATTTTTGTGAAGACACCATGGTCGTTTTGTGTCCGTGTCGGGTGCAAATCGAGCTGGACATGGCTGTGAGCAATTGGCTCGGGACTGTTCTGTCCCCTGCTACCCAAGCATGATTGCTCACTGGACACGACACTTTAGCACATGATTTTCACTGGACACGTTGGGGCAGTGACTATCATGACACTCCCCAACTGGCATGACCTATGGTGTCATGTCGGACACAAAATCGTGTGTGCACTGATTTTGCACTGTGCATGTGTCATTACATTGATTGTTTTCTATTTTTATTTCAGTTTAAATGAACTAAATAGTAAATTTAATTGTCATATTAATCCTAAATGTAATGTATAAACTATATTAGATTAACTTTCATGATTGGGGTGGGTTTTATGTGGAAGGATGGTTCGAATGGGGTTGATTGGCATGTTAACTATTCACAGGGTCTGATACATGTTGATACATTGTTTTTCTTTCAAATTCCTGAGCTAATAATCTTTGTTATCAATGTTTTTTCAACTATAAAACACTCTCACATATCTATTGCTTCCTATTATTGAATATTGCAATTCAAATATGGGCTTTTGAGCTGAAAATGGAAACTTAGCATTGGTGTTGGATTCGAATGGATAGGATTGATTTCCTATTTAACCTGAGATGGTATTCTTCCTAAATGAACTGATTGTTTTCATGTACTGTCAATCTTTTTTCCATTGTACTGAACAAGTTCACTGTCACTGATCACTCTATTTTATTCCCTATTTCCCTGTTTTCCTGATACACAAACTATATCCATATGTTACTGTTCTGTCCAGGTTTAATTTCGATTTTTGTCTTCATTTTGATCCATTTAACACTGTAAATTGCATGATATTAAATGCCTAATATTTTCTCCTATGTGTTTACTAGTAGTGAGTCAAATTGGGGTGATTTGGATGTGGGTTGATTCAGAAAATCTGAGATTTCATCTTAGGACTGCTTTGGTTCAGTTTGCACTGAGTTTAGGATTGTTTTTGAACTCTTTTGTTTTGGTTTTATTTTAATATGATAACTGATGTTTGATTTAGAACTGAGCCACACACTCTCACATTCATTTCAAACCACACACACATATGCACCTGAAACACAGTCCACATTCTGAAATTCCTGAACTTTTTATTTTCTGTTTGACTGAAATGATTTCGTTTGTTTGGGTGTAATTCCTACTATCCTGAAGTTTAATTAGATGTTCATCAAACTGTTAACCTGTGTACATTCCATTTAAACTGAGAATTGAGTTGTATGTTGAAAACTGAACCTGGGTTTGGATAGGCTGAACTGAATGTGATAACAAAAAGCTGAGAATTTCCCAAATGGTAAAACCTGAGTTCTTTTTGATGAACACAACTGAGATTGAAATACAAATGTTGAGAATAGGTTGAGTTCTAGTTTTGGATGTTCAATCTGAGTTTAATTCTATATGTGTTAAGTGTCAGCTACACAAATTCCGGAGTTGTATTACACCCATCTAAACTAAACTATCATATGCCATGCATTTATGAGAACATAAGCTTCATTATGCATTGATTTATGAACACAAGAAACTTAGTTTTCCCCCTTTATGTATAAATCTGAGAACTGATTTGATCCTCCTGAGTTTTCTATGCAAACCTGAGTTTCATATGCTAACCTGAGAATGAATAGTTGACAGTTTTTCCTGAGATTTAATATGTTTAACTGAGTTCAGTTATTGTATATTCCTGAAATCCCCTTTCACTGTTACACTTATACACACACATATATAACATAACACCCTTGCCTATGTGTAGTCCTATATGCTGCCAATACCAGCCCTTTACACCATGCACTTTCACATGTATAAATTGACACTCACTTCCCTCTACTTGCACTTGACACACATGAGATCACACACACACACATTGCTATCCTGTTACTTTAAACACACACAATCACATTTTCTTTTCCTTGTTTCGTATGTATATATATATATGATATGTGAGATGTTTATATAGATATATACCTATATAGTGGTTGTATAGACTATATGTGATATGTGATAGCCTATAGGGTTTTTGTTATAGGTTACCTATAGGCTATATGCCATATGCTAGCAAGTGTAGATGTAGTATATATTCATGCTATACAGGTATACATGGATATTGATTAGCCTAGAATTGTTTAACTTAGACTTTGTTAAACCTAGTAGAGTTTAGATTAGTCTTGTACAGTCTTGTTAGACTTAGAATAGGCTGGCTTAGCCTAGTTCAGACTAGTATAGACTTGATTAGCCTAGTTTAGACTTGTTGACCTAGTTTGACTCCTAGGATTGACCAGAGTTCACCAAGAGTTGACTTTGGCCTAGATTGACTTAGAATCATGTAGAATGCATAGTAGGGCTTCATTATATCATTTTGGACTTGTTATGACTTGTGCTGTTCTGATTAGGAGCCAGACACCTCTCCTCGGACAGTATATTACTTCAGACATTCAGATACGAGGCGAGTACATTCTCTGATCATTTCATATCCTGCTTAGAATTATTTTCCTGCTTTAAATTACTTTACTTGATACTGTCACATTGGTCACACGGATTGGTACTATATGGATCTTTTCATGAGATGTTATCCCCCTCGGGAGCATCGGATACAGTATGTTTTGTGCGTTTCACGAACCATCACGTATCTTTATGCTTCCTCTGATTCACGAACCGCCTGTGACACATGTACTCTCATGTTCACAGAGCCCCCATGAATCACCTTCACGTATCACTCATTTTATGAGCCATGTGAAGTTTTACGAATCTTAACATAACTTGAACAGATCTTTGTGTATCGATTGGGGATGGGGGAGTGGAAATAGACATGTGAATATTATCCCAGTAGCTGTAGTCATGAATCACTCTCTTAGCTGTAGTCATAAATCTCCTATGTCATTCACATGTTTATATTTTACTCTGACTCACTAGTCACTATTAGCTCTTTACTTATAGTAGATATTTCCATTACAGTTTCTCTCTCTGTTTACATACTGCATTTCTTCAGTATCTATATCTTACTTTACTGCATGATTATATTTTCTAACCAGCTATGAACTGTTGAGATGTACTGTACTCGCTCCTGTCCTGACTGGACCTGTTGAAAATATTACAGAGGACGAGGAGGAGGCCTGGAAGGATACCTTCTTCGGATAGCTCTAGCTGAGGACTTCACCCCACTGCCTAGACTAGTTTAGTTAGGCCTTATCTTATTTTCATGTTGTCTTGAGTCTGTTTAGTTAGTCTTTACTTCTGTTCAGAGATGTTGAGTTGTATATTTTCTTTCCTTCTGTAAGCTGAGATATGTACTCTGGATATTTGCTGGGATATTATCTTAGACTTTTCCATCTTTAGTATTTCCTTGAGTTCTATATCATATTGTGTTCTCTTCCTCCTTAGTTGTGATTGAGTTCATTTACTGCTTATTATTATATTGCTAGATGTATGTTGACCTAGGACAGCGTTCTACCGCCGATACTGCGGCGTAGGCTGGGCGTTGTTACGTTCTCCTACCCTCACAGTGGGTGCGGGTCGTGACACATTTTTAGTAGTGGCCCATGCAGGTCGAGTTTATGTAGTGGTATTCGAACTAGAGTATCACTACAGCCTGCAGTAGGATTAGGATACATATTTTGAAGGTACACAATCACGGTTAGGATTCATTAAAAGATTCCTGGGACGACCCTTGAGAATCTTGTTTAAACTTCAATTTAAATCATTACCCTTGCTTTGTTGCTCTCACTCCTTGATTATCGAATTTGATTTTGTTGGATCGTTGTTGATTTGATTTTCCTATCGAGATGAATTTTTATGGCCCGAGTTATGATATTTTTCTGATAACATATGACGACGGGAATACAGGGATGGTAAAACGTCTACTTGGTTATGGAACCTAGAGTTTATCGCAGCTATATTAGCTGGCGTGGCAGAAACATAGAGACCTGACTTCGGATGTACGTATCTTGGTTATGAGATTTGGAATTCCTCGCAGTTATACTAGTCGGCATAGCAAAAATTCCAGACGACATGATTATAGAGGTGCATGCCCCTGTTATGGACTCTACCGTTTATCGCAGCCTTGCTTACTAGCGTGGCGAGGACTCTGAGTATCATGATTTTTGGACAGACGCATATGATTATCAGATTGTATCTTAGAAAGGTTCTTAAATATATCGTCTCTATCTTCATTCCAGTTATTATAAATTGTTTCCATCATTAAATAATTTAGGAGTAGAGATCTTCTTAGCTTTATAGAGTCTATGCATATGTAGTTCTTTCTTAGTTTGATAATTTGATGACTTGTGATTAGGCCCTTGTCTTAGGATGATAGTATAGCCTGGCTTTAAATAGTGATTTTGTAGCTGGTTCTCCTTTGTTTATATTTACTATTTTTTAGCCTTGATGATTGATTTATATTTTATTTCTTTTCTTTTCTTTCAGTTTGGCACCCATGACCCGAGCCCGTCGCCTGAGAGCAGCTGCAGCTACTGAGAGCGTGCCTCCACCTCCTACTGTTCAGGAGGTAGTTATTCCTCTATCTGATCAGGGGGTGGTGGCACCTCCTGCCATTGAGGAAATGGTGGTAGCCTCGCCAGAGAGTCTTCCTTCATCTCCTGTCGTTCAGGAGAGAGCTGCAGATTTGCCTGAGACCGATAGCCCTTCCCTACCCTCTGTACTTCCTGTTGTACCACCCAGGGGTTTGCTACTTGATGCAGCCCAGGTGTTTGCATTTTTCCAAGAAAGGTTGATGGAGTCACAGAGAGTTCATGAGGAGGCCATGAGGGAGCAAATCCAGAGGTTGCTACTTCTGCGGGACTCTGTGCTTCTAGGAGGAGAGCCTAGCTCCAAGAGGGCGAGGAGCAGTACCTAGTCCTACCCAGAGTTTGAGGAGTACCCATTTATCCAGCCTATATCATCATACCCAGCACAGTCTCCTGTCCAGCAGAGGCCAGCTGAGCTGGAGCCTATCTGTGTCTACTGCAAGAAGTCTGGACACAAGTGGAACAACTGTAGAAAGAGACTAGGATTGTGCCTAATCTGTGGTTCAGCTGCACACTGGATGCAGCACTGCCCTGCTATACCTGCCCCAACCAGGGCCCTGCTCCCAGGAGGGAATTTTGGTTCTCAGACCTAGCTGGAGGTGAGTTGACCTAACCTTAGTATTCCTTTTTGAGAACTTTGATGCATCCCTTGCTTGTATATTTTGATACCTTGTGATTGCCTAGTACTGTAGCATGGTTAGTATAACTAGATGAGACCCCAGACTGATATTGCATGCCATGACCCCATAGGTTACACTTTTCAACTGTATGATTTAAGATAGATTCTGAGACTATGATTGTTGGGGGTTTAACCTAGAAGGCCTGCTACCATCTTAATTTCTAGGACGAAATTTTTATAAGGTGGGTAGGATTGTAACACCCAGTTTTCCAGAAGAGGGTAATTTTGAAATTTTGTAATTATAATTATTAATTAATGATATTTATTTCATATTAGAATTTTTAGTGATTTTTAATTAATTTTAAACTATTTAAATTTATGACTTGTGATTTTGGTGTTGTGCTAGTGATTAGTAGATACTGCCTACCCTAGAGCCTAGCCATGTGATTAGGGTATTTTTGACATTTTTAGGGTTATTTGGATTTATTATAATTTATTAGAATTTATGGGAATTTTTAGGATTTATTTTGGATTTATTTGGACTAGTTTGATTTTTGACTAGTTTTGACTCATGTAGACCAACCTAGGAACTAACCATAGTTAGTTGGGTTTGGTTAGGTCAAGTGGACCCTAGTATAACCTAGTGTGACTCAAGTTAGTGGTTAGTGATTCATTAGAACTTGAATTAGGAATTTAGGAATCAAGTTATTTGTTAAATGACTTGTGATTATACAAGTCATTTTGTGACTAAACTAGATAGGACTAGCCAAACCTAGCTCAACCCTAACCCAAAGCCAAGTGGCCAGCCACCCTAGCTGAACCTAGGGATTCCCCCATTATAAATATTCTCCTAGATTTTAGGGCAAGCCTCTTTTTAGGTTTCTTCAAAAGTTCTAAGAAAAGAGGTGAGTCACATCTTCCTAAAATCCTTAAAAATCCATTTCAAATCCTTTTTCCTTCAAACCAATTCCATTAGGACCTAAATTTCTTCCTCTTGCTGCTGGAATTAATTTGGATGCAGGAAGAAACAATTTGTGGGACTTGGAGGCTTGAGGAGTTCATTACTTTTGGGGACTTTTTCATTGGAAGTTCACAAAGAGGTATCTCCTTCATTTCTCTATGAAACTTCATGTAGTCTTCACCAATAGGAAGCCCTAAGAGTCCTCCTAATGCCTGGATAAGTTTTGTGTCCTGTGTCAGTGGTTTCGTGTCCGTTCTGGACACGTATTAGTCTTGTGTCATAGGTGTTCGACCAAATGCCTCTGAGAGTTCGACTGTGCTGTTTTTAAATTTGGTTTGAATAGGATTGTAGATCCTTGTGTGCTCGTTAATTTTCGTGAAGACACCATGGTCGTTTTGTGTCCGTGTCGGGTGCAAATCGAGCTAGACACGGCTGTGAGCAATTGGCTCGGGACTGTTCTGTCCCCTGCTACCCGAGCATGATTGCTCACTGGACACGACACTTTAGCACATGATTTTCACTGGACACGTTGGGGCAGGGACTGTCATGACACTCCCCAACTGGCATGACCTATGGTGTCGTGTCGGACACAAAATTGTGTGTGTACTGATTTTGCACTGTGCGTGTATCAGTGCATTAATTATTTTCTGTTTTCATTTCAGTTTAAATGAACTAAATAGTGAATTTAATTGTCATATTAATCCTAAATGTAATGTATAAACTCTATTAGATTAACTTTCATGATTGGAGTGGGTTTTATGTGGAAGGATGGTTCGAATGGGGTTGATTGGCATGTTAACTATTCACAGGGTCTGATACATGTTGATACATTATTTTTCTTTCAAATTCCTGAGCTAATAATCCTTGTTATCAATGTTTTTTCAACTATAAAACACTCTCACATATCTGTTGCTTCCTATTATTGAATATTGCAATTCAAATATGGGCTTTTGAGCTGAAAATGGAAATTTAGCATTGGTGTTGGATTCGAATGGATAGGATTGATTTCCTATTTAACCTGAGATGGTATTCTTCCTAAATGAACTGATTGTTTTCATGTACTGTCAATCTTTTTCCCATTGCACTGAACAAGCTCACTGTCACTGATCACTCTATTTTATTCCCTATTTCCCTGTTTTCCTGATACACACACTATATCCATATGTCACTGTTCTGTCTAGGTTTAATTTCGATTTTTGTCTTCATTTTGATCCATTTAACACTGTAAATTACATGATATTAAATGCCTAATATCTTCTCCTATGTGTTTACTAGTAGTGAGTCAAATTGGGATGATTTGGATCTGGGTTGATTCAGAAAATCTGAGATTTCATCTTAGGACTGCTTTGGTTCAGTTTTTACTGAGTTTAGGATTGTTTTTGAACTCTTTTGTTTTGGTTTTATTTCAATATGATAACTGATGTTTGATTTAGAACTGAGCCACACACTCTCACATTCATTTCAAACCACACACACATATGCACCTGAAACACAGTCCACATTCTGAAAATTCCTGAACTTTTCATTTTCTGTTTGACTGAAATAATTTTGTTTGTTTGGGTGTAATTCCTACTATCCTGAAGTTTAATTAGATGTTCATCAAACTGTTAACCTGTGTACATTCCATTTAAACTGAGAATTGAGTTGTATGTTGAAAACTGAACCTGGGTTTGGATAGGCTGAACTGAATATGATAACAAAAAGCTAAGAATTTCCCAAATGGTAAAACCTGAGTTCTTTTTGATGAACACAACTGAGATTGAAATACAAATGTTGAGAATAGGTTGAGTTCTAGTTTTGGATGTTCAATCTGAGTTTAATTCTATATGTGTTAAGTATCAGCTACACAAATTCCTGAGTTGTATTACACCCATCTAAACTAAACTGTCATATGCCATGCATTTATGAGAAAATAAGCTTCATTATGAATTGATTTGTGAACACAAGAAACTGAGTTTTCCCCCTTTATGTATAAATCTGAGAACTGATTTGATCCTCCTGAGTTTCCTATGCAAACCTGAGTTTGATATGCTAACCTGAGAATGAATAGTTGACAGTTTTTCCTGAGATTTAATATGTTTAACTGAGTTCAGTTATTGTACATTCCTGAAATCCCCTTTCGCTGTTACACTTATACACACACATATATAACATAACACCCTTGCCTATGTGTAGTCCTATATGCTGCCAATACCAGCCCTTTACACCATGCACTTTCACATGTATAAATTGACACTCACTTCCCTCTACTTGCACTTGACACACATGAGATCACACACACACACATTGCTATCCTGTCACTTTAAACACACACAATCACATTTTCTTTTCCTTGTTTCCTATGTATATATATATATGATATGTGAGATGTTTATATAGATACATACCTATATAGTGGTTGTATAGACTATATGTGATATGTGATAGCCTATAGGGTTTTTGTTATAGGTTACCTATAGGCTATATGCCATATGCTAGCAAGTGTAGATGTAGTATATATTCATGCTATACAAGTATACATGGATATTGATTAGCCTAGAATTGTTTAACTTAGACTTTGTTAAACCTAGTAGAGTCTAGATTAGTCTTGTACAGTCTTGTTAGACTTAGAATAGGCTGGCTTAGCCTAGTTCAGACTAGTATAGACTTGATTAGCCTAGTTTAGACTTGTTGACCAAGTTTGACTCCTAGGGTTGACCAGAGTTGACCAAGAGTTGACTTTGGCCTAGATTGACTTAGAATCATGTAGAATGCATAGTAGGGCTTCATTATATCATTTTAGACTTGTTATGACTTGTGTTGTTCTGATTAGGAGCCAGACACCTCTCCTCGGACAGTATATTACTTCAGACATTCAGATACGAGGCGAGTACATTCTCTGATCATTTCATATCATGCTTAGAATTATTTTCCTGCTTTAAATTACTTTACTTGATACTGTCACGTTGGTCACACGGATTGGTACTATATGGATCTTTTCATGAGATGTTATCCCCCTGGGGAGTATCGGATACAGTATGTTTTGTGCGTTTCACGAACCATCACGTATCTCTATGCTTCCTCTGATTCACGAACCGCCTGTGACACATGTACTCTCATGTTCACAGAGCCCCCATAAATTACCTTTACATATCACTCATTTTATGAGCCATGTGAAGTTTCACGAATCTTAACATAA
Organism: Iris pallida; assembly: GCA_029216955.1. Lineage (NCBI taxonomy): Eukaryota > Viridiplantae > Streptophyta > Magnoliopsida > Asparagales > Iridaceae > Iris > Iris pallida. The sequence continues at coordinate 1,344,236 of JANAVB010006998.1, forward strand.
CTTGAACAGATCTTTGTGTATCAATTGGGGATGGGGGAGTGGAAATAGACATGTGAATATTATCCCAGTAGCTGTAGTCATGAATCACTCTCTTAGCTGTAGTCATGAATCTCCTATGCCATTCACATGTTTATATTTTACTCTGACTCACTAGTCACTATTAGCTCTTTACTTATAGTAGATATTTCCATTACAGTTTCTCTCTCTGTTTACATACTGTATTTCTTCAGTATCTATATCTTACTTTACTGCATGATTATATTTTCTAACCTGCTATGAACTGTTGAGATGTACTGTACTCGCTCCTGTCCTGACTGGACCTGTTGAAAATATTACAGAGGACGAGGATGAGGCCTGGGAGGATACCTTCTTCGGATAGCTCTAGCTGAGGACTTCACCCCACTGCCTAGACTAGTTTAGTTAGGCCTTATCTTATTTTCATGTTGTCTTGAGTCTGTTTAGTTAGCCTTTACTTCTGTTCAGAGATGTTGAGTTGTATATTTTCTTTCCTTCTGTAAGCTGAGATATGTACTCTAGATATTTGCTAGGATATTATCTTAGACTTTTCCATCTTTAGTATTTCTTTGAGTTCTATATCATATTGTGTTCTCTTCCTCCTTAGTTGTGATTGAGTTCATTTACTGCTTATTATTATATTGCTAGATGTATGTTGACCTAGGACAGCGTTCTACCGCCGACACTGCAGCGTAGGCTGGGCGTTGTTACGTTCTCGTACCCTCACAGTGGGTGCGGGTCGTGACATCAACTCAGAACGACCATTTGATAGCTGTTTTTCTAAACTCGACTTGAATTCAACCGTAGCTCGTGCCTTAAGCACCAAGTCCGTGCATCATGCCTTAAGCCAACTGAACTCTATGCGACACCACCGCCCAAGTCATAATCTATATGACGGGCCTTGAGACCGTAAGACTATGTGGTTATACCCAGCCGTAGAACTCGTAGGACCATGCTTGCTACTACTGCGATAGCCTAACATAACTTGCCTAACTTAACTTTGCAACAACTTGACGAGAAAAGGTTGCGTCAAGCTTTGCCTTGATGGAACGTGCCGTGCACGCGTTCGACTTTGAACGACCAAGTCATTTGGGTGCGCCTAGACTTATGTCACAAGCCGCTCAACGCAACTTAACTCATGGGCAAGCTAAGGCTATGCCAAGCCTTGGACGATGGGACCGTACATGCTTTATGAAGCATTCATGCGGGTGACGCCTATGACTTAGGCTACATTCATAACTTCACCTACTCAACCAACTTTCCTTCTCCCAAGCCCCGAGACGAAGGATCGAGTGTCATTTTCAAAGCACGCCGTGCACCAACTCTAAGCCGGCCGTTGGACCTTTCCATATTCTAACTCAATTCGACCCATCGGGATTATTCCCTTATCTATGTGGATTCGTCTCTTTTATTATCAAGCCTACTTGTGTAAGTTAAAAATATACGATTTATTATGTGAAGGCTAAGAGGAGGCAAGTTCACCGAAACTACCCTACCTGAGCGTGCGGTCGCCTCGACCGAGCGATGTCTCCGAGTCGCCGTTGCAAGGCTAAGTTCAAACGCCGTCGACGTTTCTATTCCTCCGATTGACTGAGCGGGACAGGGCACTACATCATACACCACTCAGAAAAATTTTTGTCCTCAAAACTAACTGAGTACTTACTTACCGACTTATCACTTGTTTCAACATCCTACGTTTGTTGCACATATTTCTCCTATACATTTCTCAAATCCGATCCACGCTCGTGCTACCCTTAATCTTTTTTCAAAGTTTACGATCTCAAAATCCTCGATACCTTTCCATTCCTCAAGTCTTACTTGATTCAACATATCACTTAGTTGGATCGTGTACATATTCTAGGCGTCCCCAAAATACATACATTTCAGCCAAGCCTCGTGATAGAGAATCTGCCATCACCACTCGAGTTGGATCGTGCACATATTCGGGCATCCCTGATATACGTGCATGTCAAACGAGACTCGCGAGTGGTGCCTCCACAAATCCTACCACGTCGCACTCGGACGTCTGCCTAACCGCTAGGCTATGTCTTTCCGTCAGTATTGGAATCATAGTTCCCCAAACAACAATAACAACACTGACCCCATCCTAAGGTCAAACCAAATTGATAGTACGGGATTTTCTACCCAAGCTCGCATCACTCCGATCTCTAAACATCAAGCATCGATTCCCTACACACATCCCAATATTCATCGCATGGGGTCTGAGTCATTCCGCAAATCCCTACGACAACTTACGTTCAACCAAATCCATGATGTATCAATATCGCTCGTTCAAGAAGCCATTTAGCATAGTCTATCTCTTCGAACACATTCGACATAATTCGCCTATCAATCCTTCCAAGTCAAGCATGCTACGACACAATTCATCGCTAAACCATAATTCACATTTCATATTCCCTAAGTCATTCATCCTAATTTACGTATTCGATCATGAGGTCGTCTAGCTTAACAATATATTGCGTCCCGATCTCACGTGATTCAGATTATCCATGGTGGGCATGAATCACCATACACGCTCCTGTGGGTTAATCATCCTCATCAGGATGTAACACTTGTTTTGTGTGTAGACTAATTCATTCTCGATGCGCGGATTGGTCCTACTCAATCCTCAAGTTTTATTCATTCGTCAATCGCAAGTCCAAATATCCTCGAATTTTCATTCACATCAAACCAACAAGTCGAGACAATCAAAGTTGCCACGTCCTGATTTTTCGAGTTCAATCATTCCCGCGACATGAATCACCATGTCAGCGCTCACGCAGAACGATCGCTCCAAATCTGACGTAACGTATGTGCGAGACTAGAGTTACGCTCGCACAAGATAAGAATGTCGACGCTGTGGTTATCCGCATAACCATCAAGACACTTCTATTTTTATCTAAGATTCATCTCAATCAAAATCCTAAGTATAGCATCCAACAGAACAATCATAATTACACGATCGTTATTCGTCGAGTCAGAGTACCCCCGAGTTATCGCATGTCGATCTTTGATACACCTCAATACCATCAATGACATGCATAACCTGACGATCTTCCTTTGCAACAAGTTACGAGTCATGCGAATGATGCTATCGTCAGACTGGATAATCTCCTCGACATTCAAATTCAAGTTCATCATTATCCCTCAAATCATTCACAACATCAATTTCCTCAAACCTAAATTCACGTATCGTTCATCCGTCCATCTTAAGTCATCGACCAACGTATTTCCTCAATTCGCATTATTCCTTGCTAACTCGAATCATTGAGCAACATTCAATCCAATCCTTAGAGTCATTGCGTAACTTCAAAATCCAACTTTTCGTGCACGCTATCTTCCCATAGTGCTAACTTTTTCTATATGATCTACCTATCGATTTCCTCGATTTGATTTTACCTACTCAATCCTTTTTGTATTTCATACTCGCGCCATCAATTACGTACACGTTCCGTGCATGTCAATTCTAGGTTGTTCTAATCAACATGTCAAATCTCAAGACTACTACTTATTCAACGATACTCAATCTACGGCTTTGCATACACGCGACGCTTGCTGATAGACTCATCGACACCCCGTATCCTCAATCGATCGATCGATATCCTTGAAGCTATCGCATACACCACTCAGGGATGAAGTCATTCAACAAATCCTCAACTTACCATTCAAATCAAAATTGACTTCTTCAAATTTTTTGTTCGAACCATTCCTCGAATTCTAAGCACGCACATCTATATCGCATCGACGTTATCGTCGCTCGATAGCACCCCTATCGATAGTCATCTCACTTTACTCAATCGAGTTCAACTTATTATAGCTTGAAACATTACGAATCCTGCACTCGACTTTGCTAGGGTCGACACAAATCCTTGGTGTATATGCCCAGCCCGACTTAGCCAACCGTACTTATGCAAACCATCTTTTTGTTTTGTGAAAAAAGGTTCTCCTATGTTTTGCAAAATAGATAGACTTATTGTATAGACATCCATAGGATATTTGAGAGAGAGAGAGCGCACCAACGATATCAATACTTCAGAGTTTGCGGAAACATCGGAGTTAAAGAATTCAATCGATAGTCCAAGGACGTAAAGTCGTGTTCTGATACCATTATGTCACGTCCCGCTCCCGTAGGATTAATCGTCCTCTCTAAGGCATGATTCCGTATGAGCCTACATTGCGCTCATGCAAGGCGGGTTCAATAACGACCAATTTCAGCAGCTGCGATGGGGTCGTGGCACAGAAGTCCCAAGCAGAGACTTTGAATAATAGCAGCAAAATTTGAAGAAAACACAAGTTATTCAAAAGAACCTCTTTATTGATATTGAATAAGGATTACAATATGGCGCAAGGCCAAGATTACAAGTTACTCAGCTCTCTCTCATCTCTCAAATACAAGTCTTGAGCCAGCGGATGCTTCGGAAGGCGACGTCCATATATTATATCCCATATAAGTCTTGACTCCATGCGGCCGTACACTTCAAATCGCCAAGGAATACCGTACCTTGACGCATCCAAGTGAGCTCCACGCCACAAGCTTCTACATGTTACATAAAAACTATATAGGTGTCAGTATTCAACTGTACTGGTGGAATGAGCTCCTCGCCCACCTATACAAAACCAACAAGTTTGATTTACTTTCGTGTAACATAGTCACTTCTTATCAATTATCTTTCTAGTCTTGTCTTAGGATCAGTTTTAGGACAAACGTCTTGGCCTATTTTGTATCTCAAGACTATCCCATGCTTGCATCAACGTTAACCTATCAAGTCGTTCTTGTCTTTCGGCCCGTAATCAAAGATGCAACTACTCGGTGAGACTCCATTTCCATGTGACCATGCTATAAATCTTTGTGCCGTGTCTCGCAACTCAGTGTAACTTAACAATATCGGTGTCTCGCGGCCGTTGCTACTTTGATCACCAACTGACCCAATCACGACTTGTGGTTTAAGCGTCACTCGACCGACTTTGTCTTGCGGCGCTTCCTGACTTAAACTCAAAACAACTCAAACCAACTTATAAAACTTATATACCGATAACTTACCACTCGATATCACATCTCGTGCCGAAGCACGCCGCCTACGTTGCAACCAAATCTTAGGCCCAACATTGTGTTCTAACTTGTCGACAAGTTATCCATGACAATACAAGACTCGACTCAAATTGACGTCTCACACAATCATTCTACCTCTAGTGTTACCATCTCTTTCAGGGCCAAGTTTAATCCTTCTCACATCTGAGACCTTGCCTCGACGACCCAGTCGCGAGCATTCTTCTTTCTTGTCCTATTATTTTTATTCAACTCAGAACGACCATTTGATAGCTCTTTTTCTAAAATTGACTTGAAATCAATCGTAGCTCGTGCCTTAAACACCAAGTCCATGCATCGTGCCTTAAGCCAACTGAACTCTATGCGACACCACCGCCCATGTCATAATCTATATGACAGGCCTTGAGACCGAAAGACTATGTGGTTATACCCAGCCGTAGAACTTGTAGGACCGTGCTTGCTACTACTTCAATAGCCTAACATAACTTGCCTAACTTAACTTTGCAACAACTTGATGAGCAAAGGCTGCATCAAGCTTTGTCTTAATGGAACGTGCCGTGCACGCGTTCGACTTTGAACGACCAAGTCATTTGGGTGCGCCTAGACTTATGTCACAAGCCGCTCAACGTAACTTAACTCATGGGCAAGCACTACAAGAAAAATGGCTTTTCTTGACGGTTTTTCCCCGTCAAGAAAGACTTTTCTTGACGGTTTTGGATCCGTCATCTAGGCCCCCGTCAAGAAAAGTCGACACTTTTCTTGACGGTTTTTTGTTTGTATCCTTGACGGTTTTAAACCGTCAAGAAACATGCGTTATCTTGACGGTTTTAAACCGTCAATAAAACAAACAAAAAACCGTCAAGAAAAGTGTCGACTTTTCTTGACGGGGGCCTAGATGACGGCTAATAACCGTCAAGAAAAGTCTTTCTTGACGGGGAAAAACCGTCAAGAAATTGTTTTTTGGTGTTTGCAAACCGTCACGAAATGAATTATTTTTTGACGTTTTTGCAACCGTCAAGTTAAAAACCGTCAAGGAATAAAAAAATTTGCCGTTTTACAACCGTCAAGATAAACATAATATATTCCAGAAATCCAATTACCAAATACACATAATTACACAGAATCCAATTCCAGAATCAATATATAATATCACAAGCATCACACAACTATAATACACAATTTTTATATTAAAAAATACGTTGTTCGTACATCCAAACATCCAACAAGTACATCCAACCACAAACACGTTCGTACACCATAAATATCCTAAACATTTATAGGAGTAAATTAACCAAAATATCTCTGAACCCAGAGCAGCATGCAACAAGTACATCCAACAAGTACATCCAAACGTCCAACCACAAACACGTTCGTACACCATATATACATATCCAAAACATATTTACAGGAGTAGATTAACCAAAATATATCTGAACCCAGAGCAGCATTTCCTTTAGGTTAATCTGCAAACAAGGTGAACATAACATTATAAGTCAGCAACACAACTGAAATTCAATCAAATTTTGAATGGACAGAACAATCTAGGGAGGACTCAAATGTTGCAGTAGTTTAAATGTGCAGGAAATCAGTTGGGGAAAAAAATACAGAAATAGAGAGACAGTTCAGTTTAACATTCAATTCCCAATTAACATCAACAACAACCCCCAACCATCTCAGATATCACAGCATAGAAAACAACTAAGGTTAAACCCAGTTGAGTTATAACATTCAGTTCTTACTGAAAACTCAAATTATTTAGCAATTTCAAACCCAGACTAAACCCATATTCCCAGATTTGCAGTTCATAATACCCCCATATACTAGTTAACATAGGATACAATCTCAGATTTATAAAATGGAACCCATTCTCAGGTTGGGGTCATATCTGTCAATACTCAGTCCATTAGAAACCTATGATATCACAAACAAATGCAATGTATAAAACTCCCAATTCTGGAAAAGCACAACTAATATACATAGGTAACAGAAATCAAGCAAAAGTATCATGTTAGTTTTTGAAATCAAGAAAAACATGTGAGTATCAGAACTCTACATCAGAAAACCCAAGTATACATATGAATCTCAGGCATGGTTGCATGTTACCATATCAATTTACATTTAGCAATCAAGTAAATTTAATGAACATTAAAACTCAGAAATGGTTCAGTTAAGCACTCAGTTTAGCACTCTTAACATATTAAGCAATCCCAACACCAATCTCAGGTTTTAGACATTCATTAAGAACCCAGTTATATTCAACAAATCAAAGACTCCATTTCTCAGTTAACATGTGAACTCAGGTTTCAAGCATACCAAATAAACCCAGTTATATTCAACAAATCAAAGACTCTTGCTATTAAAACCCCATTACTTGTCATGCCACAGGGCTATACCAACCAAGGTTCACAGTATCGGTATCGGACTATTCCTATGAGTATTGGTATCGGCAATATCGGTAGTATCGGCTGTATCGGATCGGAGTATCGGATTTTTTGGTATCAGAAAACAGACAATTATTAATAAATTATTTACATTTAAAAACATATATTTTATACATTTAGGCATAATTTTAAGTATTTTCAGTGTTATTTCTTAGTAGTTTTGAAACTAAATAAAATATTAGTCACCTTACCGATTGGCTTACATACAATAGATTGATTTTCTTCTTTTACATGCTTTTACAACCTTATTATGCTTCAAACCCTTGTTGATTTGTCTTTTTCGTTTAATTTTTCTTTGCCGAATTGTCCGGAAAAGAGACCCTCATTGTCGGTATCGGCCAGTATCGGGTATCGGTCGGTATCGGATCGGGACATGCCAAACCGTATCGGTATCGGCCGTATCGGATCGGTATCGGCCGATACTTTAAACCATGATACTCACTCTCTATTAACACACAGAGAAACACATGACACTCCTGACACTAGCCAACCCTCTACTACAAACACTCGAGACACTACTTCTTCCCATACACTCACTCACACATGCCGTACATCACTTCCTAAGCTCAGACTAAGGGGGTCAAGCCCCTGCCACTGAAGCTCACTCTGCTGCAATATTGGTCAAGGCACTGCCCTCCTACTGTAGACCCATCAAGGCCTGCTCCTTACTGCAACTGGCAGTTCCCCCCTGCCTGCAGGGGCATAAACCCCATCCATTGACCTGCCTGCACTCCAAGGTTAACTGTTATTCTAACAGAAAGTAGGGAGCAGTCCCCAACTGATAACAACAGTCCCAATTGTTAACTGCTACAGCTATGCTCCATTATCCGAGCCCCCTCTTTATTACATATACTGATACACTAAACTCCAACCCCTTCCTCTACACAACTGATATAATGTCAAGTGTAATTGGTATAAGATTGAGCTATAGCCCTATATCACACAAACGTACTTATATATAGCAGTCCTTATATAAATGTTGTTTCCTAATGGACATGAACTCATCTCCACACTCACAAATACCATAAACTCATTTCACATTCACTGTGGAGTAAGGAACACAGACATACACACACACACACCAAATGCATATAACAGTCCACTCTAATCATATTCTTAAAACAGTCCACCATTTCCCCTCTCTTAAGAGATGCTCAAAATCTTGTCCATGAAGTAGATAAAGTCCAAAAATTACCTCAACTGATTGCTTAGATTAAGAACTGCGAAACATGATCCATCCACTCCGTACGCACTTCATTGATTTCATCAAATGTGTATACACACTTTTCATTATACTGTTTAAAAATAGGAAGAAAAAATGAAACATAAGTGATAATATATAAATATATTATAAACATACATGTTGATTAAGAAGAACATCACCTTGGGATTAAGCAAGCTTCGATCATATGAGATCTCTTTCATATATCTCATAACGTAGTAACCACATTCGATGGAGCCGGTTTGATTCGGTACCTATGCATAGAAAAGCAAAGATCTTACACACTTGTTCATTTTTTATTTATATATATATTAACGAGAAATATATTGAGAGAAATATATTGTACCTGAATTGCAATCCAGTTCAATTTAAATTTTTTTACTTGGTTACCACATTGAGCATGAAACATACGAAGCCCGCTATGCAAATTAAAGTGGAAAATATTATTTGTCATTATTAAAACATCTAACATTGACTATAGTTGTGCGAAGTATTGGGACAGATATATTCATGCATACCTTGTTACAATGTGCTTAAGATCATCACAGATGCAACTTCCCAAAGAATCCAAATAGTATGCTCTCATTAGTAAAAGATCAATGACTACCAAAACCCAATGATCACTGTAACACCATATAACACCAAGATATATACAAGTTATTGAGTATACAACCAAACAATTGCTAAATAACACAAGTTCAAAGCGACAAAGCATGTCAAGAGAAATAGTCGACCTTGTTTGTGACTGTGAAGTGGTTGATTATTGGTCGTGTGGTTTTTAAGTGAGGGAGGACTGATTTGAGTTACATATGCATGGTACAAATTGGAAAAAAAAAGGAAAACTGAAACATAAACTGAAACTGAGACTAGCCCAATATGGAAACTGGAAACTGAAACTGGGTTTCAACAGGGAACCCAACATCTCAAAGAGTATCCTATACTCTTATTTGGTTTCCAACAGGAACCCATCATCTCAAAGAGTATCCTATACTCTTATTTGAATATACATTCATGATTTCTTGAAAATGGGGAAAGAATGAAATATGAATATACATTCCAGCAAGTTATATGTTCCAGAATGTTATAAAAGAAAATAAGTAAGAAATGTATCACCTCGGGTTGTATGGCAAGAAAAATAGTCGACTTTCTTTTCGAGAGTTCAGACTATTACAGATATGCCTTGCCCTTCTATCCTGTGATGCCAAAAATTCTTTTATCCCTGACTTGTTTGATGGTCTTGGATCAATGAATGAAACATTCTCGTCGGAGTTTAGGTCCTTCAAACGATAGTACAATGACCTATAGTTTGTAAATAAGTTAACTCAACTTATTAATGTAATAATAAACAATTTTAACGAGCAAAGTATTCTTGTACCTAATGTAGATTTGTATGCAATTTACTGAGAGAGGACGCATGTTAATGAAATTCTCAAAATCCTCTTGGAGAAGAGTTGTAATTGTTGGGGTACCAAACAAGTCACTGTCAAATGGAACCCGAACTGACGTTTTTTCAGTTACCAACCTTTGTGCGAGTATAGCAAAGTATTCCATTCCCGGTGGATTTTTAAATGACCTTGTTATTCTTGTAGAAGCTCTCGTAGGTGATTTAACTTTACTTGGTGTCTTCGTTTTCTCTTTAGGAGCTTCCTTCACCACCATGGATTCCTAAAAAACGCGAGTTCAAAGTGAAAAAGCATGACAAAAATAAGCATGTATTCATTCAAAGGGAACTGACATGTACCTTTGTTTTATTCTTCTCGCATTCAGGTTGTTTTTCAGCAAGAACCAACTCTACATTAGTTTTGATAGGGGAGTGTGCATTTATAACCTTTTCAGAAAAGTTGGAACTCGTATCAGAAATGTTCAAACAATAGAATGAAGAGGAAAGACACTTATAATGGAATGTATACAGAAGTTCATAATGCTAGAAACGGGGATAAAAAAAGTTGGCACTTAAATTCATAATGCTAGAAATGGGGATGAAATTAAACCTTTTTCATATGACTTGGCCTCCGCGATCCTTCGGAAGGAGAACTCGGTGCATTCATGGTAGGGATTGGAGGAATTGAGGCAGTTACAAGCTTTTCCGGAAAGTTAGAACTGGTATCAGATATTGGCGTACCACATAAACCTTGTGAAAGTAAGTTATTTATCATCTTATTTTTCATCTCAATCTCATCAAGCAACTTTTTTTTCTCCTCCTCCCAACCAATCGGAGCTTTAGGAGTGTGAAAAAAAGATCTTGGGGTGACATATTTTCCCATGGCCGTAACACGACCAGTGTGCTCGGGCCTCTCCATTGCATAACACAAAGCATCACGATTCTCAGGAATAGACAACTCTCCAGAAGTAATTTTTTTCTTCACTTCATCCTATAAAAATATGGAACTTATGTTAGTATATCTTAATATGAAGTGCAAAAAAGAATGTTATGAAAATGAACTATAGTAACTGAGACTTTCTTACAATCTTATCCACCATCGCTTGTGTGACTGGATCATAGACCAATGTAGAAGAATCGTCTTCTTCAACATGTTCATTAGAACCCCCTTTAGCCCTTTTTTGTTTTTTCCGAGCTAGCTTCCAAAAAGGCAACGGTCTACATCTTCCTCAGAATATGTACCATCCTTCTTCTATTTTTCAATGTTAAAAATGAACATTCTCTAAAATAATTACTTAAAATTCCAAATGAAATATATAAAACTCATTATAAGATTACTTACAATTTCTTCTCTTAAACCTGCATAGCCTTTTCGGCTTAGCCTATGGTTGTACACATGTTTCCCTCTCTTGTTTTGTTGCTCTATGCGACGCTTCTGAAATCATAATAGAATTTATTTCTATGATTAGTAAGAACTCATGAAGTGGCAAAGTTAATCAAATTCTCTAGACCGATACCTGAAAGTCCTCGGAAAGTTGAGACGTCACAAACTTGGACCATTGATTTGGATTGATAAAGCTATAATTTGGAGGTGGATTTTTCAAATGTGCAAGGTTGTCCATATTGGCAAGAACATAATCGGTTAAGGCATGCCTAAACGACTTAGTTGCAACACCCATCGTTTGCATTAAATTTCGTTTAGCTCTTGGATCTATAATAAAACTTTGCTGCATATTAAGTAAGATTAATATATTTTAGAATATAAGCAATCAATAAACTCAAAATAATTTCTCTTCAATAAAATTTACCTCAACCGAGGCCCATGCATTATCTTTAATATTTGTAGGAACCTTTCTCCAATCATCATAAGTGATTGGTATCATACTGCGTGCAATTACCCCAAGAAAACTAACACATTCTGCCCCAGCCTCCCCAATAGGCTGACCTGCCTCGTTGAATGTGACTATTTTTTTCATTCCATCACTTCTTCTTTTTATAGTTCGCTCCAACATTGTTGGGCCTCTTGTTGCTTTTTTCGAGGCGACATATTCCACGTGGGGAGGGTTCATCTGTAGAACCTGTGACAAAAACAAGCACATAAGTAAGATATGTAAAAAAACTAGAGAGTTTGATAAGTTGTATCTTAAGAAGCAACTGTACGAGCAACAAAAACTGCAGGATATTTAGCCTTTTGTATCAGACTTGTGCAGAGATACTCGAGTTTCTCTTAATTTCAGTATCAGTAGCAACTATCCATAAAACTTCTTGACTTGTCACACTGTGCCATGCATTTACTCCTTGAATAAGGAATTAGATATAAATGGTAAGTTCTAACGTAGTTCAGGTACTGTCAGTATTCTAATGCCATCTTAGCAATTGACCCTCGGAAGTTGGTTGTTCAAGTATCAGTAGCAACTATCCATGAAGTTACATTTTAACAAGTCTGCCAACTAATCCAGAAAAATATTTATATCATAAGAATTACCTGATTACTACTCTACATGTGCATAAGAATTACTCATATCCATGTTAGTACGTAGTGACAGGGAGGGTACTAGTAGATAGAAAAAATATGATGCAAACCTCTTTTGCTTTCCTCTTCTTGCTATTGTTGGAGTGGCTAATATTATGCACATTGGATGTCTGCAAGGTGGCCAAAAATAAATTAGTAGCTTAGTAACAGATATCACACTATTAAAGTCAAACAAAATAAGTAGCTTGTATAAGTAAAAAAGAGACAATGAAGTAAAAGTAAAAACAGACCTACTCCAAAAGTTGGCAGATACAAATATAAATTTACTTATCAACCCAATCCCCTTCACAACCTACTCTTTTATAACACACATTATCATCATCCCCAACATCAAACAACCCATCATTCAACAAAGCATTAGTAAAGGGATGATGTTCCATCGAATTATCCAGGTCTTCATCATCTTCATTGTGTAGATACTCTTTTGGACTAGTGGACAAAACAACGGACCATTGAGGATCAAGTTGGTCTTTTACATAAAATACTTGCTTGGCCTGCGAAGCTAAAATAAAACAATCTGATTTGTACCCAACTCGATTAAGGTTCACCGATGTGAAACCAAGTTCATCAACCTTAACACCCTTACTCTCGACCCAATCACACTTAAATACTGGAATGGTAAACCTATGATAATCGAGCTCCCATATTTCTTTGATAACTCCATAGAAACACATGTCCCCTACTATAGGATTCTTATCTTTCGAACTTGCAATCTGCATTGTTGTAGCTACAAGACTAACTCCACTATTTTGGCTAACTCGAGCATTGTCACGATCCTTCGTGTGGTAGCGGCAACCATTAATAACATAGCCAGAACATTTAAGTACGTGGTGGCTAGGCCCTTGTGCTACCCACTTGACAGTTTCTGAGATGTCTTCTTTTACATTAAATGCACCATCAACCTGTACAAATTCAATATTATTAATATTCTTTAACTTCTGAATAAGAAGAGTATAAATATATTGATTTTGCTTCAACTACTACCTTCTCCTGTAACCAATAGATAAACGTCTGATTGTGTTTGTCCTGCAACCACTTTCTATTTTTAGACTTGAGGGGATATTGTAACAGCAACCACTCCATATGCTCACTGTTAAGTTATTATAACAACTTATAATACAATTTTTCAACAATTTACATACAATGAATTAGAAAATTAGAAAATTTATGATAAAGATGCTTACTCAATATAAGGTTCAATTTCATCTGTGTTCTCCAAAACATATAAATGTGCTTGTTGCCATTCTTCACGATCAACTGCTACGAGACGACCTCCAGGCAGAGGTTTTCCATCTTGAATGTTGCCCTTCCTTGCAAGGGGATTTCCTATTGCCTCAACATGTGATAGATACTCGCTACAAAATTCTATTGCTTCTTCCGCAATGTAACATTCTGCAATGCATCCTTCGGGACGGTTATGATTGCGCACATAACCTTTCAATGGTTTCATGCACCTTTCAAATGGATACATCCACGTTAAGAAAACGGGTCCACAAATCTTGACTTGTTCAACAAGATTGAGAGTTAAATGGACCATAATGTCAAAGAAAGACGGTGGAAAGTACTTTTCCAACATGCATAATGTGACCACAAGATCATTTTGAATATCATTTAGCATATTCACATCTACCACTTTCTTACATATTGCATTGAAGAAGAAGCAAAACCGAGTAATAGCAACTCTAACCGGCTTAGGCAGAACTGAACGGATTGCCACGGGTAGTAATTGTTGCATTAGTGCATGACAATCATGAGATTTCAGCCCATAAAGCTTCAAATCTTCCATTGAGACAAGATTTCTGATATTAGAAGAGTAACCTTCAGGAACCTTTATGTCTAACAATGTTTGACAAAATATCTTCTTCTCATCCTTTGTTAATGTATAACAAGCTCGCGGCAAATAAGTACGTTTTTTATCAAAATCAGGTTTTAGTTCGGTCCTTAGCCCCGTGTCCACAAGATCAAGACGAGCATTGACACCATCCTTTGTCTTTTCTGGAATGTTAAGCAATGTACCATAGATGCTCTCACAAACATTTTTCTCGATGTGCATAACGTCGAGTGTGTGGCGAACATGCAAGTATTCCCAATAGTCAAGTGTAAAGAAGATTGACTTCTTCTTCATCCATCTTCTTTCACTAAACTTTGATGCTTTGCACTTTTCATGTTTCTTTCCCCAGGAGTTCGAAATTTGACCAACCTTTTCTAATATCTCTTTTCCGCTCAATGGTGTTGGAGGACCACGAAATTCCTGCTTACCATCGAAAACTTTCTTTTGACTGCGATACGGATGGTGGCGTGGGAGAAACCTCCTTGTACCAGTATACACATTTTTACCACTATGTTTCAGTCTAGGCGCATAAGTATCTTCCCCGCATATGGGGCAAGCATAATACCCCTTAGTAGTGCAACCAGAAAGATTTCCATATGCAGGAAAATCGTTGATGGTCCACAACAATACAGCCTTTAAAGTAAAAAACTCTTGATTTTGTACATCATAAGCTTCAACTCCCTCTTCCCATAAAACTTTCAAGTCCTCAACTAATGGTGCTAAATAAACATCAATATCATTGCCCGGTTGGTGTGGACCCGATATCAATAGCGACAACATCATGAATTTTCTTTTCATGCACAACCACGGCGGTAGATTATAGGTCACCAATATAACTGGCCAACAACTGTACTTACTACTAAGGGACCTATGTGGATTTATGCCATCAGCTGAAAGCGCCAGTCGAAGGTTTCTAGGTTCTTTTGCAAAATCTGGCCACTTCTGGTCAACTAGCTTCCATGATGAGGAGTCTGCAGGGTGACGTAGTTTGCCGTCAGCTACTCTTTCAGAAGCATGCCAAGTTAAGTCCCTTGATGTCTGTGAGGATTGAAACATCCGTTTAAACCGGGGAATGGGAGGAAAATACCATAGAACTTTGGCAGGTATTTTTTTAATCGGAATTTGATGAGAACCATCATTTTCCTTCTTCCATCTTGATATTCCACAAGTGGGACATTCAGATAAATCGCTATACTCTTTTCTATAAAGTATGCAATCATTGGGGCATGCATGAATCTTCTCATATTCCAAACCCAGAGCAGTCATTATCTTCTTAGCCTCGTACATTGATGAAGGTATTTCATTTTGTGTTGGTAACATATCATGAAGACATTTCAACAACTCAGAAAAGCTATTGTCAGACCACCCATATCTTCCTTTAATGTTATATAATCTCATCAATCCCGATAGCTTTGTATACTTTGAACAACCAGGATAAAGAGGCTTTTCGGCATCTTCAAGTAGAGATTTAAATGACTTGGGGTCACCAGAAACATGTTCATATGCCGCATTGACCATTTCTACAGCATCTGCAGCATCTTCAAAGGAGCCACCTTTATAGTTAGGTGCTTGTTCAGACCTTGATGCAAAGCTTGTCGATCCTCTGATAGGGTGTTCCTCACCATGACAAACCCATATTGTATAACTTCGATCGATACCCCTACTAAACAAGTGTTTTCTGACGTCCCCTGGATTTTGGAATATCAAATTTCCACATCTTTCGCATGGACATCGAATAGAATTAGGATTATTTGAATGGAGTTTTGCAAACTCAAGAAACTCTTCCACTCCTTTCTCATATTCACTACACATTCTATCCTTCGACATCCATGATTTATCCATTTTGGGCTAGATTAGAAAAAAAATACCTACAAAGGTCAATATAACATGTTAGCCATAATTTAGACATGGTTCACCTTGTCTCAGAAAGTAATGATGACGAACTCTACTTAGCAATATGCAAAGTGCAACTACAAAAGTTTTGGAGTAAAATAGAGGATACAAGGAACAAATGCAATATAAAATATTGTAAAAGTCTACCTGGGCTTTAGCATTCGATGACCGTAATCTCGTCCTCAAGCTCTGTTGTTCTTCCTTTCCTGCAATAAGAATGTGAGTGAGAAGGATGAGTGTCTATAAGGAGTATAACTGGACTCACTATTTGATAAAGTAACCAAGGCTTTGATATGAAGTTATTTGATTGATAACTTAAAAATAACATAAATACTGTAAACAATGAGATCCAAGACCCTTAGTAACAGTGTAAACACTGCAAAAGAACATAAACACTGCAAAATTCGTAATCATCATGATGCTCCCGGCTACAACTATTCTTCTTCTTCAGTAAATTAAGATAGCTAACTGGTCTATATATAGTCACATATATTACACAAATGTGGCTACAAAACTTGACTGCCAAGTGCAGTTAACTAAAAATGGCCACAAAGAATATATTATGTTTATCATGAAGTGATACCGACGAACTTACAAAGGACAGGATGTGAGAATCAAGAAGGTTTAGAAGACTTCAAGAAGGTTTAGAAGACTGCAAGCATCAACCACAACCATAGACATTCAGAAACATCATATAATGTGAGTTCAGTAACGTTCTTAACAATGTAACTGTGAAATATACCAAACAGTGACATCAAAGAAAACGTAAAACGAGACGGCCACCGAAATATAAAGGTTAGTTTAAGAAGCTACAGAGACAACAGATAAACGCAATATATCGATCATTTTTAGTAAGTGAATGATCATTTCCGCCATGCCATCAGATTTACTACAAAGATTAAAAATGAGCTAAGATATCAAAGATATTTCCAATCTAGATGAGAAATAAATCGGCATGAATAATGAAATAAACAACTATCACTGCCAGCGCAATGAAATGATACAATTCATCGCGGATTTTTTGAAGAACATTACCAGGCAGATTGACAATAAACAGACAGGTTACTTCTGGTATTCATGGAAAGTTAAAAAGGAAACTAGAACATATACTGATTTAAAGCGCTTATAATAATTACATCGGCCATCAACAGTCCATGCTTCTGTACCTTTTTTTTATAGACATATTTACATAAGGATCATTATATATAGATAACATTAGTCACTGACGACCGCATACATGTACTATCCACTGCAAGTTGCATGTTTAGTTTCCAGATATATAGATAACATTAGTCACATATATTACATATTCAAATCTATAATAAGCTATATTCTCCCAAATTTATAAACTAACAATATAATGGGAAAGTTAAAATACGAATAAAGAATTTAATGGGTGAACAAATTCAAAACAGGAAACTCAGCCAACACTGTTCAGTTATATATTCAAATCTCAGGTCATCAACAAAGTTAAAACTCAGCTTTATAGGAAAACAAACTCAGTCATATCATAACATATGGTTTCATACAAAGGAAAATTAGTTTGTTCATTTAGAGCATTCAGTGAATCAGTTAATAAAGTTCTCAGTCATAAGTTCATTTAGAGCATTCAGTCCTAGCCTATCACCAGTAATATAAATTTAACATTTCAGTTTATCATCAACTAACAAAACAACATGTAAACCTTGTTAAAAACTGGAAGGAATATAATAGGACCTCTAGTCCTGGTGGTTATATAACTACCATCTTATCGCTCCTCCTTACTAGTGTACCTATTGGCTTGTATTGCACTTTTCCAAACCAGCTAAAACATTTTTTTTCTCATCTTGTCCTCAATTGGCGTTGTCTCCAACTTCACATGATTTTTCCCTTAATCTTGTCCTCAACTGCACATGTGAGATACGAAAATATATTATGGGACACGGGCAAATGATTTCACGTGTACATGATGAATGATGATATAGCTTTTGTAGGTGGTCTATCCAAATGAAATTTATCGATCAAATTGGAAAAGTGGGCTAGGTGTTTGCATTTTATAGGGCAGGAAATAAATGAAAAGAAGGGTTAATGTAAATATTCCGCTGCCGAAACTTGAACCCTGGTCTCTCTGGTGAGAGGCGAGTATCCTAACCAACAGAACTACAATGGAATCTTGATATTAACCTATATTTTCACTTTATAACCTATATGATATACAATCAATTTTTAATTGCTCCGAAGACTTATTTTTATACACTGTTAGGATTTTTCAGAATCCAGATGTAGAAGTGGCACTTTGTGTCCATATTAAATAAGCACTGTCGTGCGCAATTCATGCAGATTTAGGATAATAAGTGGGACATGGAAGTGATTTGCCGTTTGTGGAGTCTACAAATTCCATGGGAGGTGTGAGGAAATATCATTGAGAACCTTACGAGGATTTTCATACCTTCTACTCTTATTTAATTGTTTATATGAAGAAGAAGATTTGAACTTGATCCGGATTCCTTACAACAAAGGAAGCACGTTCACTCTAAAAGTGTGGCCGTGTCCTGTCGGTCATGTATCGGACTCTCCTCAGACACTCCAAAATACACTAGGACACACCAAAATAGGTGTCGTGTCCGTTTCGCTGTGTTGTGTCGTATCCGCATCCGTGCAACATAGACTACAACCAAAGACAATTTTTTATGGCCAATAACTCATGCACCTTCCTATTTGTATGAGGTGTACTGGCTACACAAGGGATTGCCTGCAGTGTTCTGAATCTGGATTTGGAGAGCATTGACACCAAAGAAAGAGAAAAGAAAAAGGAAAAGAAAAAAGAAAATGGTGTAGAAAAATCAAGATTCAGCTACCTACCAAGCAGATATTTTCATGGTCAGGAATAATATACACCACAAACACACCACCATACATGTCGTACCACAATTCTAGGCTTGAAGAGGGCATCATTCTGTTGAGATTGATGACATCATCAACCCCTAGTCCATTCGAAACTGGAACTGAAACCAATCTGTTACCATTCGAAAACCCAACTCCCAATCAATCGAAAACACCCATTGAACCCACATAAACACCTTGTTAAATTTCTAAGTGTGTTTGTGGGTCAATCACGTGTTGGATTTGCAGAACCTACTGATTAAATTAGGATGATCGAAAAACCCTAAGTTGGCTGACACAAAAAAACCCTAAGTTGACACAAAAATCGAATTGTAGAGAGAAGAAATGAAAGATATTATACCGCATGGTGAAGATCGAAGTTGCCGCATGGTGAAAACGTCGGGGACGTCGTGTAGGCCGTCGAAGAGAGGGTTTTCTCGAGGGAGAGGGGACGTTGCGTAGGACGTTGGGTAGGCCGCCGAGGAGAGGGTTTTCTCGATGGAGAGGGGACGTCGTGTAGGCCGCCGAGGAGAGGGGACGTCGCGTAGGACGTCGTATAGGCCGTCGAGGAGAGGGGACGTCGCGTTGGACGTCGTGAAGGTCGCCGAGGAGTGGGTTTTACTGTTTGGAGGGAGAGGGAAGAGGCCGGAGGGATGGAGGTTGATTTCTCATGGAGGAAGAGGGCGGAGGGAGGCTTTTCGAAGTGGAGGAAGAGGTCGGAGGGAGCGATTTCTCGAGGAAGAGGCCGGAGGGAGAGATTTCTCGAGGAAGAGGTCGGCTGGGGAGAGAGGGTTTTCGAAGTGGAGGGGGGGTTTTGTTATGTGCGAAGGGTTTTTTCAGATCTGCTCTATTTGGTGCGAAACCGTCAACAAATTAATATTTTTAAAAGAAATTACGATAATGGCAGCTGAAATAGCCGCGGGAATTTTCCTGCACAGACTTTAGTTGACGGTTATTATCAAAACGTCAATAAATAGATTTGTATTTCTTGACGGTTTCACTAAAACCGTCAACTATTATGGTATAAATTTGCTAAATTAACACAAAACGTGTGTTTCCTTGACGTATGTCTAAAACCGTCAAGGTTACCCATTTTAATGACGGTTTTCCACGACCGTCAATAAATAAACCGTCAAGAAAAGCCATTTTTCTTGTAGTGAAGCCAAGGCTATGCCAAGCCTTGGACGATGGGACCGTGCATGCATTATGAAGTATTCATGCGGGCAACGCCTATGACTTAGGCTACGTTCATAACTTCGCCTACTCAGCTAACTTTCCTTCTCCAAAGCGACGAGACGAAGGATCGAGTGTCATTTTCAAAGCACGCCATGCACCAACTCTAAGCCGACCGTTGGACCTTTCCATATTCTAACTCAATTTGACCCGTCGGGATTATTCTCTTATCTATATAGATTTGTCTCTTTTATTATCAAGCCTACTTGTGTAAGTTGAAAACATGTGATTTATTATGTGAAGGCTAAGATGAGGCAAGTTCACCGAAACTGCCCCACCTGAGCGAGCGGTCGCATCGACCGATTAATGTCTTCGAGTCGCCGTTGTAAGGTTAAGTCCGAATGCCGTCGGCGTTTCGATTCCTTCGATTGACTGAGCGGGACGGGGCACTATATTGTAGAAGCATAGTAAATATGGGGTTCATGCGGATTATATTTACAAAGCTAACTGCATGAGTACTTTGGGCCAAGTTAGTCCGCATAAGGAAGAGCCGCATGACAGACTCGACATACTCCTGTGGCCCATCTTCACCGTCTCTGATTATATTACAAAGCGGCCAAACTGATTTGGGCTGCAGAAGAAAGAGCTACTTATGCGGCCAAGCTGATCAACCGCAAAAGTTTCTCTGACAAAGTTGAGAAACTTTGATAAAGCTGACAACTCTATCAAAACTGATAACTCTGACACATCTTGACAAAAAGAAGATATGACGTGACCTTTCGAAAAAGACAAAAAAATGTCATGTCACCAGACATAGGGCCCACGTGCCTAAACTTAGGGTCCACATATGTCATGCGGCCAAGAGGACTGCAACCTGAGTCGCATGAGCCTTATGCGGCTCAATCTATCCGGTCCAAAATGTCTTCAAACTTCATGCGGCTAAGAATGACTGCGACCTGAGTCGTATGAGCCTTATGCGGCCCAGAATGCAGGATCTATGCGGCTCAAAAGTCTCCAAGCTGCATGCGGACTGATGTCATTACTGGAGGGATACGTGGCTAAGGGAGACTGTGACCTAAACCGCATGAGTCTTATGCGGCCCAGCATGGCCGAGCACTAAAAGACCTATGTGGCCCAAAATGACCCAATCAGATTGATTATATTCTGTGATAGGGCACATGGCATGTTGACCAAGTCTCAACCACCCAGATTTCCTGTAAAAAAATCTTAACAAATCACTAGCTGGCAGCCAAAGAGTGAGTCTTCGTGTGCTGTTGTAGCCACGTGGCCATCTATGCGGCTCAAAATATCCATCACTATAAATAACAGGGTACCAGACCCATGCAAGAGTGTTGTCAATTTTCTCAAGAGTAAAGACAGTGTCTGACAGTCCAAGGAGTAAGGCAGATTTCCTACACTTCTTCAGAGCCTCCATTGTTACCCCCCAGAATTAAAACAAATTGTACTTAAATTATTTTCTAGGATTTCTTTCTAGGCTCTCTGTTGTAATTTCAAAGTTTGCAATCAATATATAGTTCCTCTGTAGTTCTTGTGTTGATAATCAATGGCAAGCAATATATAGTTTGGGATGCTTTACTATTTTATGTCTGATGATCATACTTCTTGTACTTTGTATATTTGCTTGTAATTAAGGTAACTAGGATTGCTTGACCTCGGATTGACTGTTGGCTTATAGTAGTAACCCCCATGTCTTGACAGCTTATACGTAATTTTTTGGATATTAGAGTACTTTGGAATACGTAGCTGGCCTGGTCCGTCCCTACTTGCCAGTATTTTGGTTCTGGGCGTGACATAGGATTTAGTGGTGGCCCATACATGTCTGATTTATCAGATATGTGGGGGTTACTGATATTTAGATATCATAGTCATAATTCTCCTTTATTGATATCCTTCATATTATTCTCTGTCTCTGATTCTTTGACCTGATATCTGCCTTGATCGTTGATCTTTCCTGTTCTTTTGATTTGATCATTGTGTCCTTCCGCTTTTAGGGACACTATTCTTAATCCTTCCGATCATCTTATTTGGGTTCTGCCGATGGCAGGTCATCAATCTTATGTTAGACCACTTTTAGAGGATCAGCCTCAGCATTCAAGAGCAGAGTCGAGAGTCGACCTGAGGACAGTGGTGTCCGTCTATCCCGATCAGCCAGATGTGTATGTGCAGTCAGTAGTTAGAGCAGAGGTAGTATCAGATCGTCCTGATGTACATGTATTCCTAGGGATCATGAAGAATACGATGGAGTCACAGCAACAACGAGATCTCGTTCTCCAGCAGAGTATTCAGATGTTGATAGACCGTAGTGGGCAAGGAATACCAGAGGTATTTCAAGCCGAGGACCTGCAACCAGATGGAGTATAAATTGGAGCCAGGCAGTACCAGTCATCTAGTCAGTCAGTATATCGAGCCCGACCTACAGTAGAGGCAGTACGAGAGCACGAGCATATAGCTAGGAGGACTGCATCCAGAACTGTGGGTCGTAAGAGGTACCATGTACCCATGTCAGGCTTTCCTCCTCGACATTCCTCACCAGTACCTCCATACTAACACCAGGAGTTACCGGTCGTATGTTCCTTCTGTGGAAGGGGAGGACACACTCATCTTACTTATCGAAGGGCCAACTTTCTATGTTTGTCATGCGGATCACTAGACCACATGATAGGGATTTATCCCTGGAGGAGTTTAGCTGGATTTTCGTCCTTCCAGTCTACAGTTACCCAGTTCGGGGTACCAACACCAGTTCAACAGAAGCGAGCTCAGAGGCCTTCATCGACACGGTCCCATGCATTCCAGCAGGAGAGGCCTCAGCAATATATGTAGGTCCAGGCTCAGAGGCAGAGAGACCAGTAGTCTTAGGCAGAATAAGAAGCATGCACCTATTATAACAAGATATGGCATCTCAGATTAGGTTGTCTGACGGCCAATAGGCGATGCTTTTGCTATAGATCGGAGGACCATTCAGTTAGCACTTGTCCCTATCTGACCTCTCGAGGATGACCAGTTACACCAGATATACCACCTCAGTCCTTTCAGTCGCATCAGTCATCACCCCCAGCAGTGGATGAGTAGTTAGGACCAATACTAGATGTTCAGCCATTGGCACAGTATCCTCCGCCGTCGCAAGCTTATAGGGTCAGGCAGTGCAGAGTACAGTTGTATGCACAGTCTCAGGGGCAGCTCTAGTATCGGCATGAGGACAGTACCTAGGGAGTCTCAGGTACCATTTTATGGTCTTCTTTCAATTATGCCCTTTTGATTTATCCTTCAGTAGCAGGCCAGGTAGTGGCAGTATATCTTGGGTTCTTGTCGGCGGTCTTGTATTCTACCGATATCAGGGGTACAACGGTCGACTTGACTTATTCGATGAGTGAATGAGAGTTTCTCGTCCTACTCTTCTGTCTTCGTATCTTGAGATACATGATATCTAACACATGTCTCGACTACGAAGATACGTCCTAGGTAGAGTCATGTCTTAGACTAAGTCATTGGTACCGACTTACTTTGAGACTTGATCCCTATCTATTTTGGGAGTCAGCGTAGGCCAGCGAGGGTGGGTCCCTACAAAACTGACTCAGGAGACAGAGTTATTCATATGCCTCCGGCCCTTCTTGATTGTGCTTGTGTTATTGCTTACGTATTTATTTATATTACTATTTCCTTTATTTATTGCTTACGTATTTATTTGTATTACTGTTGCCTTCATTTACTTATATGTCATGCCTTATTTTATTGAGATACTCGTATTTTCTTGAGCTTTTGTTTTGGTTATCATGCTTGACTAGCTTTAGAAAATTCTAAAGAAGAAATTTTTCTAAGGATGAGAGAGTTGTGAGACTCATCTCATGGTATCAGTATTTATACACGGATACGTATTTTTGTACTGTATTTCATATTTTATTGGTTTTTAGAATGCTTTATATTTTTTTCAACTTATAGTTTTTTTCTTGGCCGACATACCGCCACTATACCAGTGTATATCGACGACATACCTATCACTCCCTTTTTTTATACGTATTTCTGTATATGTGTACAGAATTCTGACATTTGTCAGGTGATCAGTATTTTGACTTATTTTTCTTAGCGTTACCTTGGTTTAATCTTGACTTCGTTTAATTTGGTTTGGTCCAACTTGGCTTGGCTATGCTTGGTTTGGTTTGGGGTTGAGACGAGAAGGATTTTGTGTAAAAACCAATCTTTCCCTCTCTCTTCATGACTTCTCATTTATTTTTTCTTCTTCTTCTTCATTTACTCCTCCCCAAACCCTAGGCAAGTACATCTTGCCAAATCTTGAACATTATTATTTTTTCTATTTCGTTTGTTTTATTCTCTTCCTTGCATAATTCTAAGCTTCTTTAGAACTTGGAGTTTTCGGTTTTGATGGTTACATTTTTGTAGATCTAAGTTTATAACTTTTTTTTGTTTTGATCTCTTAAACTTTGTTAGTTTTGAAATCTAAGTGTTCCATTGGTAGAAAATTTCATTCTACCTAAATTTGACTTTTGAAACCACTTGATTTTGATTTATTTTGAGTTAGTTATGCTACTTTTCGTGTTCATGGGTTCTCCATACCTTTTGGTGCTGTCGGCACGATGAACAGTGTCGCACACAGCATTTTTGCCGTGCGTCGTGCTTGCGCTGTGGGCATTTTTGCCCGCACGAGCCGCGCATCTCGTGCGCCTGCACGTTGTGCTTGTGTGCACCTTGTGCCGTAGGCATTTTTGCCCGTGCGCACAGCGCATCTCGTGCGCTGTGCACCCGCACAAATTTTTGCCACGCGCCGTGCTTACGCACACCTTTCGCCATGGGCATTTTGCCCGCCGTGTAGAGCATCTCGTGTGCTGCACGCCCGCAAGATTTTCTACCGCGCGTCGTGCTTGTACGCACCCTACGTCGTAGGCATTTTTGCCCGTGCACGCAGCATATCTCGCGCGCCGTGCGTCCACACATTTTTTCGTGCTTGCACGCACCTTGCGCCATGGACAGCTTTTCTCGCACGCAGTGCGTTTTGCGTGTAGTGCGCAGACCGCTCATCGTGCATGCGCGCACCGTACGGCGTGGGCAGTTTTGCTCGCACGCGTAGTATGCCTGTGCATAAATTGCCTTAAATGACTTTTTTGCCCGTTTGAGATGTTTTGTAGGTAAAATCTTGAATAACTCAAAACATGAAAGTTGTAGATCTTTGTCTTGGCTTCAAGAATCTTCTTGTTTTACTTTAATTGGATTTCATATGCGACTTATGGTTCCAATCACAGTTTTTGATATTATTTATATGTTTTCTATATTTGACCTAAAGTGCGACGACCCAACTTGATAACTTGTGAATATTGGGCTTAACTTTTACTTGATCTCATCTTGATAATCTAGATAGTGGCCCATCGTGGCACACCCATGTTACATGTCTTCTTTGCTTACTAGTTAGTGGTTCGTCGTGGCGCACGCATGTTACATGTCTTCTTTGCTTACTAGATAGTGGCCCTTCGTGGTGCACTCATGTTACATGTCTTCTTTGCTTACTAGATAGTGACCCGTTGTGGTGTACTATTATACATGTCTTTTCTTGCTTACATGATAGTGGCCTGTCATGGTGCACTCCCTATTTTCTCTATAGTCGCTCGTCGTAGCGCACCCCAGCTTCCAGCTTATTATATTTTCTTGTTTTCGCTTGTTATAGTGCACTTTCTTGTATTGTCCAGTCTTGTATATCATGTTTAAGATGGATTCTGCGGAATGCCACACCCAGAATCCAACAAAAAATGTTAAGGACTAATAACTAGCTTGATTATCTAGATAATTGGGAGGAAAGAATTTCCCAGTTACCTGCAGTCCTTTGTCCCGGCCCTAACCTGAATCGATTTGGAGCTATCTGTCATGATGAGCACACTTCAAGCGCATTGTTGAGTATTGTACCTTTTATATATTTTAGGGTACATTTATCTCCTGGACGATGTACCCACTATTAGATCTGAGAATACATTTGTCTCCCGGGCGATGTATCCACCATTACTATCTTTTTCTTTTAGCTTGGATAAGTCGGAAAGTCTACAGGGCAGGTAACTGGATTGGATTTCTCAAAAAATGCATATGTTAGTAATTAGGATTGTGATAACCCTAGTTAGCTAACGTACAAAGCCGTACTCATTGCTTGGCCGTGATTGTTGTATGGAGTCTAGTCTAGTCTAGTTTTGTCTAGGCAGTGTTCGTATTTGTTTATTTCAGTACATTATTGTTTATGCTTTACCTTTGTCGATAAATGATTAAAAACTAAGTTCTGTTCAGGAGAAGGGTTACAATACCGGTCCTTGTTTGGTTTACGGGTTGTAACTTGGGTTCCGGAATAGTTTCTAAGTCATCTTATCATTTGTCGTTCTATATAGTTCTCACATGCTCTCATGCCCTAGTTATCTAACATGCCCACATGTCCCAGTTATCCTACATGTTTACATAGACCGGTTACCATACATGCTCACATGTCCCAGTTGTCTCCCATGCTGACATGTCAAGTTAGCTCACATGCTCACATGTTCAGATATCTTACATGCTCACATGTCCAGTTTATCTTACATATTCACATGCTTCTATTTACTTTACATGTCCATACTTTACATTATGTCACACATTAATTACTTTATGCTCCCTATTGCTTTACTTATTATCTTTCTATTCTCGGGATAAGTGCATTGGTTGTGCACGAGTCTCGATCAACATTTACTTATTTATGTCTCTATCTGTTGCTATGTTAGTTATTGTTGGTTTTAGTTCATAGTTTGGCTTCCTTTGTGATACTTGCTATTGGGGGTCTGAACCCACTGGTTTTGTTTGGCCAGATCTGATAGAGGTGCCCGAAGGATCTTCTGTACTATCTATTCGACGGTGACTACCCGGAGCACCAGAGTACCTTAGTGGGTTTTCCTATATCATTCTCCCACTAATTATATACATTATTCTTTTGTGGCGTTTAGCCTCCAAGCACGTGTTTAGCTCGTATTTTGGATCTTGACATTTAGCCTACGGGCCTAAACAAGATTTGCGTATTCTAGACTATAGCTAGAGCTTATCATGTATGACTATAACTCTTGCTAGTTTTTTACTTTGTATTACTAGCTTCATGATCATTCATGTATATATATAGTTTGGGACGCTTTTCTATTTTATGTCTGATGATCATACTTTTTATATTTTGTATATTTGCATGTGATTGAGATACTTAGGATTGCTTGACCTAGGATTGACTGTTGGCTTGTAGTAGTAACCCTCATGTCTTGACAGCTTATACGTTATTTCGGGGTACTGGAGTACTTTGGAATACGTAGCTGGCATGGTCCGTCCCTACTGGCCTGTTTTCTGGTTCTGGGGCGTGACACAGTCTCCAGTCCAACTTGAATACGTATACACTGTCTAGAATATTGTATCATGTCCAATGGCAAGTCAAACTGTATCTCAATCCATATGAATATTATATAACAAGAATGAACAATATATTTTATGGTCTGCAGCCCACTAGCATATATGTTCGAGTAGACTCGGATATAAATAATATGTGTCACGTCCCAGTCCCAAAATACATACACTACCAAAATACAGTAAATTAGCGACGGAACATTAGCGACGGATATAGTCCGTCGGCGATAGCGACGGCTTTGTGGCAATTAGCCGACGGAAGTACCGACGATAAGCTGTTACATTTTTTATTTTATTTTTAGAGGGAGAAAAGGTCGCTCATCCGTCGCTAGGTCATCGGAGATATAGCGACGGATATTTATCCGTCGCTATGCAGTCGATTATTTGGCAGGAATTATGGAGAGAATTGTTGGGACAGTTCTTCGACTACGTAGCGACGGATATTCCGTCGGCAAGCATCAAAAAGAGCGACTAACGGTCGACGGATAAAAATCCGTCGCTAGTCCGTCGCTAAATATACTTTCCAGACTTAAATTGAAACGACGGGGGGAACTTTTTATATTCCCCCCAAATTCTCTCTCTCTCCTCTCTCTCTCTCTCCTGCGGCTTCGGTGATCGGTGTCCTCTCCTATCTCTCTTCCGAAGGTAATCCCCTCTCTCTCTCTCTCTCTCTCTCTCTCTCTCTCGCGGTGTCGTAGGGGCAGCGGGGGCGTCGGGCTTGGGGCGGGGTCATCGGGGGCTGGGCGACGGAGAGCGGCGGTGGGCGGGGGGTTGTGGGTGGCGGGGCTGCGGGGGGCGGCGGGCTTAGGACGGGGGTATCGGGGGCTGGGCGGCGGGCTTGGGGCTGGGGCGTCGGGGGCTGGGCGGCGGGCTTGGGACGGCGGGCTTTGGTCGGGGACAGGGCGGCGGGCTTGGGGCGGGGGCGTCGGGGGCTGGTCGGCGGGCTTGGGGCGGCGGGGGGCTTTGCTTCTAAAATTTATCTGAGTTTATAAATTGGCTAAATAATGTGTTATCCATATTGGGTGTTGTCCATTAGTTTGGTGGTGTTTGGATTAGTAAATGTGAATATAGAGTTTGGGTTCATGGTGTATATGTTCACTGTGTCAAGGACAGTGCGAGTTCTTCATCTGCCTTCTTTGTTAAGAATATCCTTGGGATATTCGCTTCACCAAAGTCACTGAATAAGTGAAGTTTTTCCTGGAAAATCGACCCTTAGAGTGTATCAGTTGTGTGCTTCTATATAGATGTATATATCTATACATCTAACTATGATATACATATGTGTATGTGTGCTTTAGAGAGTGAGGAATGAAGGCAGGCCTACCATACCTATTAGCATGCAGGACGGCTTGGGGTATAATGTGTAAGTGTAGGCATAGTAGGAAATACAGGTAATGCTAGTGTAACTAGACTAAGATAGTGCTTGCTAGATAGTGAGGACACTCTAGTATCCTAACCAAGTTAATTTTAGCCAAGATATTTAGGATATAGATCCCATATCCTAGAAGTGGACTCTTGCAGTTTAGAAATAGATAGATTGACTCGGTTTGATTAATTGACCTATATGACTCTAAAACTTGATTTGCTGCTGCAAGCATACAACACCACAAAAATATTTACTGGCTCGTCAAGTTGAACCGTGTATAACGTGCTCGACGCTTAAGAGGAATCATTTCTACTTAGTCGACTATCGAAGAATCGGTATCGGACTATCGGTATCGTTATCTGTATCGAACTATCGGACTATCGGTATCGGTATCGAACTATCGGTATTGCTAGCAGACTATCAGACTATCGGACTATCGGTATCAAACTGTCGGTATCGCACTATCGGTATCGGTATCGAACTATCGGTATCGAACTATTAGTAACAACTGTACTTAGATTTTTCTCTTCTCGAGCTAGAATACCAGCGGATCCACCAGTTACATGATTATATACTAATTCTGTTTAGTTTGTCTTACAATACAGATTTTTACATCCAATCTTTGATGGATCGTTATTTTGTTGATCGTACATGGATGTACAAACGACAACACGAGAGCAGAATAGTTGTGAGTGATAATTTTCAGGCAGGCGTAGAAGTATTTCTTAAGTATGCCATGAGCAAAGCTCAGTTTATGGACGGTAACAAAATCAAGTGTCCATGTCGTAATTGTCGCAATAGACGATACGAAGTGGTGAGTGTAAGAGATTATTTGACCCGTAAGGATTTCGTACGTGATTACGGCCTGTGGTCATCGCAAGGTGAACTATATGCGGAAAGAAAGGTTGCGAATGCTGCTACTTATGCTTTTGATAATAATGCTGCAGCGGATTTTGTCGTCGATGACGATGAATGCTCTGTTGGTTATGGAGACGTGCAGAACCTTGTAGAGATATGGTGTACGATGCGGCATGGCCTATGGTGTACGACGCGACAGGGCCTAATTTTCTAAAAAACTTCTACAAGTCAAAGATGATGGTCCGACAACTAGGACTGGGGTACGACAAGATAGATTGTTGTCACAACGGATGCATGTTGTACTACAAGGAGAACGAGGATATAGAAAGTTGTAGCTTCTGTAATGCGGATCGTTATAAGCCAGTCAGGAGAAAAGGAAAGTCAACTAGAAAACGACGTCCTTACAAGTATATGCATTACTTGTCGATCACGAAGTGCTTGCAGAGGATGTATATGTGTCAGAATTCAGCAGAACACATGATATGGCACAACGAAGAACCCACAAAGGATGATGGAGAATTGTCACATCCTTCGGATGGAGAGGCGTGGAAATATTTTGATTTTTGCCATCCAGATTTTGCTGCAGAGCCTAGAAATGTACGCATGGGGCTATGTTCTGATGTCTTTGCCCCTTTCGGGCAGTCGGGATCTCAATACTCCTGGTAGCCGGTCATTCTGACCCCTTACAATCTGCCACCATGGATGTGTATGAAGACTCCTTATATGTTCTTGACAGCTATCATACCGTGTCCCAAAAATCTGACAAAAAATATCGATATATATTTACAGCCGTTGGTGGATGAGCTGAAACAACTGTGGGAGATCGGCGTCACGACCTATAATATTTCCAGGAAACAGAACTTTCAGATGAGAGCTTCACTGATGTAGACAATTAATGATTTTTCCACATACGGTATGCTGTCGGGATGGAGTACTCACGGTACCATGTCTTGTCTGATATGCATGCAAAATAGTAAGGCGTTCCGCCTTAAGCATGGAGGAAAAACTTATTTCTTTGATTGTCATCGTCAATTTCTGCCCGCGAGTCATCCTTGGAAAAGAACAAGGACGCGTTCAGAGCTGGAAAATAAGAATGTTCTCATCTGCCTGCCAGATTGTCGGGATACGATATTTGGGAAGATGTAAAGGACTTGCCCACTGTAATGGAAGATTCATCGAACAATCGTGTCGATGGGTTCGGACAAACCCATAACTGGACCAAACAGAGTATCTTTTGGGACTTGCCTTATTGGAAAGATAATCTTATAAGGCATTGTCACTCCCAGTTTTCAGAAACAAGGGTATTTTGTTATTTTGTATTTTTTGAATATTTTTAAAATTTATTTTATTATTTATGATATTATTTTGGGGTTGAAATTTATTTTATTATTTATGATATTGTTTTGGGGTTATTTGAGTCGGGTTCGAATTTCAACTCAATCCGACTTGAAACGGGGACCCGGGGTGGGTAGTTTGACTCTAATGGGACCCACATACTAGTTAGACATGGCCCACATGATATTAATTTTAGTCTACATGATGTTAATTTTAGTTAGTAGTTAGACTAATTATTTATGGATAGGTTTAGTTTAATTAGAGACTTAAAACTAGACTAAATTGACCTCAACCTTTAACCCATTTCTAATTTAAATCAAATGGATTAGTGGAGGGCATTTTGGACATTCAAAATGGAAACACCTCACCCTTTTTGGGCAGCCACCTATGGGGGGGATAAGGAGTGAGTCACCATCTCTTCCATTTTATTTTATCTATCTATTTTCTCTCTCTTGTTCTTCCCCAAATTTCTAGAGAATAACTCCATTGATTTCATCTCCAAATCCACCATTTCTTCCACCAAGTCTTCTTCTCTTCTACTCTACTCCATAGTTAGAGGGTGCTAGCCAAGTTTGGGAGGATTCGGAGTTCGTTCGTGTCCTTTTGGAATCTCTACGTGTCGGTGTCGAGTCGGAAGGCTTTTTCCTTTGAAACTCTCTCCCAGAAGGTATAATCTCTTCTCTAATCCATCCCTACATGCATATAGAAATATTTTGAACCCATAGGAATGACCCCCACGGTTGTATCTCCATTTGTGTCCATTTTGTGTCCATTTGGAGGTCATAGGAGTGTCCTTTGTGTTGTGGTTGTGTCCTAGTGGGAAAACCCCTATTTTGGACACTTGTATGCATATATATATATATTGTAGGAATGATTAATTAGTATTTTAATATCAGATTTATATTTTTAGAGAGTGGATTGATCTTATTTAGGATGGTTAGAATAAGTTTTTTTTAGCTAGCTATGTTGGTATCCAAGTATTTTGGCCTACATGTGTTTTTTGTCCAAACAACCCAAATTCGTCATAATTTTTATCCACGTTTTTAGTAGTTAGAGTAACTTAGAAATATCATAACTTTTAGCTCATAACTCCAATTAACCTTCTGTTTTTTTTAAAAGAAGCGTATCGAAGTTAGCTTTCCAAATACATATTTTAATAAGCCAAATTCATTATATAACTTTCTGTAGAATTATTTGAGTGTCAGCTGTACGAAAGATGAACGTGTTTCGGTGTTTTTGCAATTTCGGGAACTTTCGGACACGAAAATGCGATCCGTTTGAAGTTTCGGAAAGATAACATGAAGAGCTATAACATACTTTAATCCTAGAATTTAGTGAAGGCCCAGTTGGTACAGTATTGGTTTTAAGTAGAAGAGTGACTATGCGACGTAGGCATTTTGTGTAACCTATGACCCTAGTATGGATATCATATGAATGTAGGTATTATAGATTGTCAAGAATATGTATGATATAATATGTATATATATATATATATATATATATATAGTACAATAATGTATATATATATATATATATATATATATATAAATATATATATATATTATTGTTATGAAATATATGTTAGTATAGTGTGTGTGTTTGAATGAGATAAGGATGTGTATGGTTAGTGGAGAGAAGTAAGATTGATAGAGGATATGTGCTAGTGTGTGTTTGATATTGTATAGATGGTAGTGTAGTGTGTGTGTTGTGAAGGTGAGAGTGGTAGTGTGTTTGTATATAGATGTGCGTAGGTGTTAGAAGAGAAGGGTGGTGGATTTGGTATATGTGTTTGTGTGTGTGGTTAGATGGTTAGAGAGTGAGAGAATGAGCAGGAAAGCAGCAGAAAAAGCAGTAAGCAGTAAGCAGTAAGCAATAAGCAGTAAACAGGAAAAAGCAGTAAGCAAAAGCAGTGCATGATGGTTTTTTGGGATTTTTGTGGTCTCGAAACATCCCCTTTATATATATATATATATATATATATATATATATATATATATATATATATATATATATATATATATATATATATTATTGTTATGAAATATATGTTAGTATAGTGTGTGTGTTTGAATGAGATAAGGATGTGTGTGGTTAGTGGAGAGAAGTGAGATTGATAGAGGATATGTGCTAGTGTGTGTTTGATGTTGTATAGATGGTAGTAGTGTGTGTTGTGAAGGTGAGAGTGGTAGTGTGTTTGTATATAGATGTGTGTAGGTGTTAGAAGAGAAGGGTGATGGATTTGGTATATGCGTTTGTGTGTGTGGTTAGATGGTTAGAGAGTGAGAGAATGAGCAGGAAAGCAGCAAAAAAAAGCAGTAAGCAGTAAGCAGTAAGTAAGAAGCAGAAAACAGGAAAAAGCAGTAAGCAGAAGCAGTGCAGGATGGTTTTTTGGGGTTTTTGTGGTCTCGATATATCCCCTTTTGACCCACCTTTGCCGCAAATACCTACCCACACATATCAACCACATTTAGTACTACGAAACCCCTAAGTTAGAGAGTGTTTTTAGTGTGTTAGGCGGTTAGTAGGGTAGTGTTTATAGTGGTAGAAAATAAGGTTTGTCAATGTTAGAATGTATGCCATGTTATGTTATCTTGAGGGTAGTGGTAGATGTTTGAGTTAGTTTTTGAGAAGTTATTTTAGAAGTAGCATTCTAAGTTAGATGGGGGTTAGATAGATGATGTTTGTGAGGGTTAGTGAGTGTGGTTTAGAAGAATGAGTTATGTTAGATGTGGTATCTTGATTTTTCAATATTACCTTAAGGTAATGTGTAGGAGAGTAACATATTAGAAAAAATAGTTTTGATGCCCAAGAACCCTAGATTTCTTTGTTGGTAAACCCTAGATAGGATAGTATCTAGCTACCCTAAGGAGCCTAGGCTAGTATCTTGAGTATTAGTGGGGTTTCCTTTGTAATGGGCAAGGTATCGGGATTACCTTGGTAAGGGTAAATGTAGGTAATAGAATATAGTTAAGATATTGAGTTTAACTTCTAAGATATAGTTAGAATTAGGTTCTCTTAGTTGGTAATGGTTAGGATTAGTGTCCTCAGACTAGTTTTGACCTCGGTTGACCATTTTGACCAAAAGTCAACAAAAGTCAACCGAAAGTCAAACTTAGCCTATACGTGACT
The DNA here is from genome assembly GCA_029216955.1 of Iris pallida. Lineage (NCBI taxonomy): Eukaryota > Viridiplantae > Streptophyta > Magnoliopsida > Asparagales > Iridaceae > Iris > Iris pallida. The sequence continues at coordinate 1,378,741 of JANAVB010006998.1, forward strand.
AGAATTGACCGAAACCAAATCAGAGTTGACCAGTTGACTGAAAGTCAATAGTTAGTCAACATTTGACTAGTTTGACCTAGGGTTGACCCAGGGTTGACTAGAGTTGACCAGAGTTGACCAGGGTTGACCAGTTGACCAAAAGTCAACTTTAAGTCAACCTTTGACCCCGTTTGACCTTGTTTGACTTGGATTGACTCCCCGTGACCTGGTATGACCTAGTATGAACCAGTATGACCCAGTATGACCTAGTTTGACCTAGTACGACTCAGTTTGACCTAGATTGACCTAGTTTTGACTTAGACTTGCATTCATGACTTAAATTAGTTTCTTTTTTTATTATAAAACCCTATTTAAGTCATAGTATCTCATTTTAGGTCTGTGATTTACTCTGATCGTCTGTTCACCTTATCAGCTTAGGACCACAGGCGAGTACATTCACTGATAGTTTTCATTGTCTTGATATCTACTATATCCGATTCAGTTGTAGTATCTTACTTGATTCTCGACATGATAGTTCACGGACTAGTATACGTCGGATCCTGTCATGAGATATTATTTCCGGATTTTCTTTGGTATATTGGTGTGTGATATCCATGTTTCATGTACTTATATAGACATTGATTTGGGAGTGGGCTGATTACCTGCTTTTGAATCCGTGTCATGACGTGCCATGTCCGGATCCATGATACTATTCGGAGATGGGGAAATTATTAGGGGTTATGTGATCAAAGCCTCCCTGTCACTATTTTGCTAGCGCCACCCTCACTTCACGTAGGGTGTAGCAGATATCCCATGTCTATGTTATCCAGGTTGGCCGGCATGACCCTTTCAGATTTTCATGTGATTGTCGGGCCAAGTGGATAACCCTACCATGATTTCCTAGTCGATCACATAGCGCTCTAATAATTCAAGTTACATTTTTATATTTATTTATCCTAGGAGGCTAAGTCCTGTTCGGGAGAAGGGTTACAACCCCGGTCCTTGTTTGGTTTACAGGTTGTAACTCGGCTTCCGAATAGTTCCTAAGGAATCCTACAAATATATTGTCGTCCTATTCAGTACTCACATCTATTATACGTTTCTGCTGATTTTAACCTGTATTTCATATATTTTTGTCTTGTATTTCATTACACTGTCTCTTTATAGTATTTGTCAATTCATATGGAACTGCTGTTGGTGTTTGTACTTGCTCATTTTTCTGACAGAATACTGTTAACATATTACAGATGATTCTGAGACAGATTGCCCGACCTATTATGGAGTCGAGTCTGATGGAGTATACCCGGGCTGTGGTTTGTTAGTAGAGCCACTAGACTTTGCTCACCCTGAGTAGTGTAGCTTAGTTAGGTTTGCCTGGCCTACGAGCCAGCTAGTACTTTTTAGACTGTAGTAGTTTTATATATTATGTGATTCTCTGGGTTGTTTGTGTATAGCTCTGGACTTGTGTGGATCTTGGACTTATTTCCTGTTCTCATCATTCGTATTTTCCTTTCCATACTATCTACCTTAGTTTTACATTTGTGATTGAGACTGTATTGCTATGTCTCCTCCATTCGGAGTGTATATACTGTACATGTACATTTATCTGTTTAGTTGTAGTATTTAGAGATGACCTAGACAGCGTTCTACCGCCGATGCTGGGGCGTAGGCTGGACGTAACCACGTACTCGTGCCCCTAATCAGGGTGCTGGTCGTGACACGTTTTTGTGGTGGCCCATGCAGGTCAGAGTCGCAATTAGTGCGATCTCGTAATGGTGCTCGACTTAGAGTACTAACTACGAGCCTGCGACTAGGATATAGGATATGAAAGGAGTTACTCAATCACATTTTAGAAAAATTCTGGTCTTTTGATTACCATGACAACTCTTCTTGCATTTGAATTCAATTATCCTCCTTTGATAATATCTTATCTTGTGCCATATTGATCTCTTGGGTTCAATTCGTCTTCAGGATGACAGTGACTTGTTTCAGGCAGTAGCAGAGCAGATAGCAGGTTCCAATCTTTCGATCTCATTTCCGCATTTACTTTCTTATAAACTGTCTTAAAATTTAATTCCATCTGTTCCTTGATCGTTGGATGAAATTTTGTTCTTGTGATGTGATATTCTTCTGAGATAAGTCGTATGGGCTAGGTCGTCTTGATTATGAGATTTTAGAATCCTCTAGGGTCATGCTAGCAGGCATAGTGAAGACAAATAGTCGGATTATGGTCGTATTTCTCGGGTGTGGGAATTTAAGGTTTTTGCTGCCAAGCATGCGACAATATGAAAATTTTAAATACCATAATTCTAGAGGTATGTACCATAGTCAAGGACTCTGTGATTATCGTAGCCTTGCACACTGGCATGACGGAGATTCTGAGTATCATGATTTTGGACAGACGCATACGATTATCGAATTGCATGATTTTTCTGTGGTTACTTTGTTTTAATTTTTGAGGATGATTCCTTTAAGGTGGATAGACTTGTAGCACCTAGTTTCTATTTGAGTATAATTTTAAAATACTATAATTTTAGTCATTTAAGTAATGTCATTTAATTTATGCTTTGATTTTGGTGATTTTAATTATTTTAAATTTTTAAGCCATGACTTGTGATTTTGATGTTTTACTAATGAAACCCTAGGGACCGTTTGACCTGGAGCCTAACCATGTGATTAGAATACTATCAGTGTTATTTCTGGCCCAAAGGTATTTTGGTCATTGGACCTCTTTGATTTATTTTGATATTTTGCATTGGTGATTGCTTGGTTTTAATTTCGAGGACGAAATTTTTTTAAGGTGGATAGATTTGTCACCCCTAGTTTTCATAAACAGCAAAATTTTTATCATTTCACATTTTTGAATATTTTTAAAATTTATTTTATTATTTATGATATTATTTTGGGGTTGAAATTTATTTTATTATTTATGATATTGTTTTGGGGTTATTTGAGTCGGGTTCGAATTTCAACTCAATCCGACTTGAAACGGGGACCCGGGGTGGGTAGTTTGACTCTAGTGGGACCCACACACTAGTTAGACATGGCCCACATGATATTAATTTTAGTCCACATGATATTAATTTTAGTTAGTAGTTAGACTAATTATTTATGGATATGTTTAGTTTAATTAGAGATTTAAAACTAGACTAAATTGATCTCAACCTTTAACCCATTCCTAATTTAAACCAAATGGATTAGTAGAGGGCATTTTGGACATTCAAAATGGGAACACCTCACCCTTTTTGGGCAGCCACCTATGGGGGGGATAAGGAGTGAGTCACCATCTCTTCCATTTCATTTTATCCATTTTCTCTCTCTTGTTCTTCCCCAAATTTCTAGAGAACAACTCCACTGATTTCATCTCCAAATCCACCATTTCTTCCACCAAATCTTCTTCTCTTCTTCTCTACTCCATAGTTAGAGGGTGCTAGCCAAGTTTAGGAGGATTCGGAGCTCGTTCGTGTCCTTTTGGAATCTCTACGTGTCGGTGTCGAGTCGGAAGGCTTTTTCCTTTGAAACTCTCTCCCGGAAGGTATAATCTCTTTTCTAATCCATCCCTACATGCATATAGGAATATTTTGAACCCATAGGAATAACCCCCATGGTTGTATCTCCATTTGTGTCCATTTCGTGTCCATTTGGAGGTCATAGGAGTGTTATTTGTGTTGTGGTGGTGTCCTAGTGGAAAAAATCCCTATTTTGGACACTTGTATGCATATATATATATATATATATATATATATATATATATATATATATATATATATATATATATATATATATTGTAGAAATGATTAATTAGTGTTTTAATATCATATTTATATTTTTAGAGAGTGGATTGATCTTATTTAGGATGGTTCGAATAAGTTTTATTTAGATAGCTATGTTGGTATCCAAGTATTTTGGCCCACATGTGTGTTTTTTGTCCAAACAACCCAAATTCGTCATAATTTTTATCCACGTTTTTAGTAGCTAGAGCAACTTAGAAATGTCATAACTTTTAGCTAATAACTCCAATTAACCTTCCATTTTTTAAAAGAAGCGTATCGAAGTTAGATTTCCAAATATATATTTTAATAAGCCAGATTTATTATATAACTTTCTGTAGAATTATTTGAGTGTCAGCTGTACGAAAGATGAACGCGTTTCGGTGTTTTTGCGATTCCGGGAGCTTCCGGACACGAAAATACGATCCGTTTGAAGTTTCGGAAAGATAACACGAAGAGCTATAACATAATTTAATCCTAAAATTTAGTGAAGGCCAAATTGGTACAGTATTGGTTTTAAGTAGAAGAGTCACTATGCGACGTAGGCATTTTGTGTAATCTATGAGCCTATTATGGATATCATGTGAATGTAGGTATTATAGATTGTCAAGAATATGTATGATATAGTACATATATATATATATATATTATTGTTATGTAATATATGTTAGTATAGTGTGTGTGTTTGAATGAGATAAGGATGTGTGTGGTTAGTGGAGAGAAGTGAGATTGATTGAGGATATGTGCTAGTGTGTGTTTGATGTTGTATAGATGGTAGTGTAGTGTATGTGTTGTGAAGGTGAGAGAGTTGGGAGGATCATGAAATCCTATTTGACTTGAGGCTAGTGTAGTTTGTTGAGTGATTTGTGTTTTGATTGAGTGGTAGTGTGTTTGTATATAGATGTGTGTAGGTGTTAGAAGAGAAGGGTGGTGGATTTGGTATATGTGTTTGTGTGTGTGGTTAGATGGTTAGAGAGTGAGAGAATGAGCAGGAAAGCAGCAGGAAAAAGCAGTAAGCAGTAAGCAACAAGCAGTAAGCAGGAAAAAGCAGTAAGCAGAAGCAGTGCATGATGGTTTTTTGGGGTTTTTGCGGTCTCGAAACATCCCCTTTTGACCCACCTTAGCCCCAAATACCTACCCACACTTATCAACCACATTTAGTACTACGAAACCCCTAAGTTAGAGAGTGTTTTTAGTATGTTAGGCGGTTAGTAGGGTAGTGTTTATAGTGGTAGAAAATAAGATTTGTCAATGTTAGAAATTATGCCATGTTATGTTATCTTGAGGGTAGTGGTAGATGTTTGAGTTAGTTTTTGAGAAGTTATTTTAGAAGTAGCATTATAAGTTAGATGGGGGTTAGATAGATAATGTTTGTGAGGGAGAGGGAGTGTGGTTTAGAAGAATGAGTTATGTTAGATGTGGTATCTTGATATCTCAATATTACCTTAAGGTAATGTGCAGGAGAGTAACATATTAGAAAAAATAGTTTTGATGTCCAAGAACCCTAGATTTCTTGGTTGGTAAACCCTAGATAGGATAGTATCTAGCTACCCTAAGGAGCCTAGGCTAGTATCGTGAGTATTAGCGGGGTTTCCTTTGTAATGGGCAAGGTATCGGGATTACCTTGGTAAGGGTAAATGTAGGTAATAGGGTATAGTTAAGATATTGAGTTTAACTTCTAAGATATAGTTAGAATTAGGTTCTCTTAGTTGGTAATGGTTAGGATTAGTGTCCTCAGACTAGTTTTGACCTCGGTTGACCATTTTGACCAAAAGTCAACAAAAGTCAACCGAAAGTCAAACTTAGCCTATACGTGACTAGAATTGACCGAAACCAAACCAGAGTTGACCAGTTGACTGAAAGTCAACAGTTAGTCAACATTTGACTAGTTTGACCTAAGGTTGACCCAGGGTTGACTAGAGTTGACCAGAGTTGACCAGGGTTGACCGAAACCATACCATATATGTATATACATCACACACTATATAAATATATATATATATATATATATATATATATATATATATATATATATATATATATATATATATATATATATATATAATATATTTATATATAAGTAAGTGTGTTAGTTATATATGATAGATAGATATGTTAGGTGTTGTGAGTAATGTATATATATATATATATATATATATATATATATATATATATATGTATATATATATATATATATATATATATGTATATATATATATATATATATATATATATATATATATATATATATACAAAATGTCTGGAAGTCAGATTTTGAAAATAAAACGAGGAAGAGTACAAGAAGTACAAATTTGATTCTGGGAAAGTATTGCTATAGAAGTCTGATCTGTAAATGATCACTTTGTTCCTTGGACCATACGATGATGATGAAGATCGCTGCTTGAAGATGAACAACTTGGAAGATCTAAGTCACCAGAAAGGTATCGACGCACTTGGGCATGATGGCGAGGCCGAATGCTTTCCTGTTTTGCTTCACTCTGTTCTGAAAGAAAGGTTGAAGAAGAATGCTCTAGAGAATCAAAAATCTCTGAATTCTAATCTCTCTTTCTTTTCTCCTGTCTCTGTCTGTCTCTCTGTGTGTGTCTTGCTTTAAGAAAAATAAGTCCATTTATAGACTTGGGCTCTTGTGCGTAAAACTCAGCGAAAGTTCCGTCTTTACGCCAACAACCGCCACCCACGACCCAAGTCATCCTCTGTATACGTTGACACATGTCCCATCATTTTAAGAATAGGATATACGTACACACGTTCTTCATGATGTGTCGCATGAAAGCCATGTAGGCAAACCACGTTCCAAGCTGGTCAGAAAGAATAAAGCGTAAAAATAACCCCAATGTACTCTAAGCATAAAGCTGTAGACTAGGCGTAAAATAGCCCCGTCATAGACTTCCCGTGTAAAGTGGTTGTTAAATAACCTTGAGCGTAAATGTAGCTCAAATAGACTTTACGCACACGTCAACTGTTGAGCGTAAAAGCTCGTATAGTCTTCATGCGTAAAAGAAGCCATAGTGTGAGCGTAAAGTAGCTCAATCCACATACTAAACGACAACATTGGTCTCTGTGTAAAAACAAATCCCTTTGAATTCTGTGATATATGCCATCATTAATATCTCCGTGTCAGAGTTTGCATTAAATGCGAGACTTGACAACTTTGTCCAGCGTAAAAGTGGCTGATCTGTCCTTGGCATAAAATCATGGGTATAGACCCGAGCGTAAGATGATCTGCCTACTTTAGGCGCAAAGTATTTAGCCTCTCTGCGGCGTAAAGGAGATCAATTTGAGTGGAATGATCTATCACTTTGACTCTTTCTTTGAAACACTTTTTATGCTCCTACAAGACCCCCTTCAAAGTTTTCAAATATCTCCAAAATTTGGAACACTTTGAACAGAAGCGTAAAAATTGAGTTTTGACCAGTCAGCGTAAAATTTGGGATATGCAACAGTCATCCGCGTAAAAGCGGGGACATCCAACAGTCGGCGTATTTTCTAATAGTGTCGGTCAACACTTAACCGTCACAATGAATTTATTTCTCGAAACTTTCGAATGCCTTTTCGCTTCCCCGAGTTTGCATTAATAATGAGAAGTTTCCAACGAGGAATATGAAGAGTTGATTTAATTATATAAATAAGAAGAAATTCTTCACTTTTGCCATTCATCCTCATAGTGACATGGCGCCAAAGAAGGAGATTAACAATGAAGAGGCTTCGGGCTCAAGGATTGACTTTGAGCGAGCACGCAACTTTGTAGAGTGCTTCGGATTAACTCCAGCAGTCTTCAATCGCATCGGTGGTGGTCCCCCGACTGCATATGAGGGCTTAGGAGATGCAGAGGCATTTTTAAATCTGATGCGTCGCTCTGGGATTCGCAACATGCGCGAGTTGGGTGCCTCCCTTCGTCAACCCAACGAAGGAGAGAGAAAATGATATTCTATGTATTGCGACTCTCTTATATGTGGGGTCCACTCCCCCCTTTTATAAATAAAGTTTTGATGTTAATCTCATCTGTTGGTACATAGAACTGTTCAACACTTCTTTTGACTGCTTCTATGGTTGTTCATTCTCAAGAAATAAACCGACTCGTGGCGTCTGTCTTGTGGTCATGAGAGACTTTCAATAGGATCTTTTCCTGAAATAGACTCCCAACAGTTTCTTCAGTCTTTATAAATAGCCGAGAATGTTTCATGTATTCTCATTCTCATTCCTCTGAAGATAACTTTTTGCAACGTCGTTTTCAAATCAAGTGACAATAGCGATGCTTTCCAACAGCATTCCTTTGTATGCCCAGTTATCAGATGTAGATTCACCCACTATTAGAGCAAAACCATTTGACTTAAGTGGTAAGTCCGATCGTAAGCAATTATCTGCCTTTCGAATTTTTTTTATTGAAAACAGCTGCTCATGAGCGTAAATTCTTGACGAGCATAAAAAGCCTTGCTAATGAAGTGCACATGAAGCAACGACGTAGAAGCCTTGTTGAATGGTGGTACACCTGAGATACGCCAAAAACCTTACTGAAGCACTAGCGTAAAAGCTTTGCTGAATAGTGGTACACCTGAAGTACTGGCGTAAAAAGCCTTGTCATCTGTTTTTAGTTAGCGTTTAATACGCGTCTGATGATACTTCTATTGTTTTCTGCAGAAGTTTAGCTGAAGAGCTTTTCCAGAACCGGTATTGGTGACTTTGACGTTGTGAGGAGCGTTCTTCTGACATCAACATCAGGGAGCTCATGCGCTTTTGACGCGCAAATGAATCAACTCAGAACTCTTCGTGGGATAGAAGGGTCTTCCTCTGTTGGTAGGAAGAGCCTTTATACACGGAGAGTTGGATGGTAGAGTCAACTCTATCCCGAGAAATCGGGTAGTAGAGTTTCTTTCACGGCAGGACTAGGAATTGTATCCCAATGTTGGATACATTTCTATCTCCTTTGAGAGGCCGCCACTCCTCCACCAATTGTATTGGCAGCAACACGTCTTCGGACTGCCATACTCTGGGATTCTCCTCTCGTATGAGAGAGAAGACCAGAGTTTGATTCCTACTATTCTGGTTGCCACAGAGGTTCAGACAGCAAGGAATTGACACCAAGAACGAATCCGACGAAGAAGATCCAAAGAAGAAATAGATCTCCATTAGGCTATCGTTGTGTGTATAGAATGAAAATCCAAGAATGTAATAGATTTCCATTATAACTTGTAAGAAAGTCTAAGAAATGTAATAGACTTTTTTGATGATATGGGGATGGGAATGATAAGTCTTCTATGTTCAATGATTTGTATCTATCTGGATGTGATATGGACATGATAGATAATGAAATCTTGTTTTCTGTTTTTAGAGTATACAATACTATCAGAGGTAATATGGACATGACATTATGTAAGAACTCAAAGAAAAGTAGATTAATATCTATGCAGAGGTCAGATGGAACTGATAGATAAGGTAAGTAAGTGGATTTAATATTCATTCAGACTTCATGAAGACATAATAAATAACGAATCCCACTTTTTTATCAATTGATAAAATAGAAGATTTAAAATCCCTCTCCCGGGCGACAAGAAACCAGCTTAACCAAACCTTGGTAGCTGGGGAATAAGGAGACAGATGTCATGAGCATATAGGTCCATATCAATGTATGAATGAATCAACGTAACTTTCGGGAAAAGTGATTCAATTCCATAATTAAATGTATGAATCCGATAGAATGGACGGATAGACCTTTTCAGAAATGAAAGGTTGTTTCCAAAGACCGGTTCATCAACAGATCTCTCCTATAAATAGGCGAAAATTCTTTGTAACATTTCATTCTTATTTCTACTCCTCTATTGGAAATGTCTTCCAAGGATATGCAGCAAAAGAATAAAGTCTCCAGGAAAGTTGAGGACGTCGTCGAGACGCACTCCGCTGGACCAATTGTGACAGGGACAACCGAGGTAGACGAAAGCTCTTCTACTCCCAAGCCACCACAAGATATCTTTGCTTTCTTAGTAGAGCCAGGGAAAACTCCTGAAGAAGAGGCACTGAGGATAGTTGTTTGCAGATTTGTCATAAATTCAGGCAATGATACCTTTGAAGCATTGGCTGATTATGTAATCAATAAGGGAGGCAGTGGTCCTTAACATTTTGTTCAGAACAAGAATAAATAAAAGAATTTTATTTTTATCAGCCTTCTCCTTTATACATAGTATTTCTTAAGTAATTTGCCATTGATAGGCATCATGAGTAGATCTCCATTAGGCTTTGATAACCGATAGGCACCATTAGAAAATGCAGTCTCAATAACATAAGGACCCTCCCATTTTGCTTGGAATTTCCTTTTGCTTTTGTGAGTCATCACCATTGATCTTCGAATAGCCAATACTAGTTCGCCAACCTTGAATAGCCTTTCTTTAACTTTACGATTGAAAGCTCGAGATATACGGGCTTGGTATAGCTCAATATGCTGTTGTGCTTGAAGACGCTTTTCATCCAATCCTTCAAGTTCTTGGAGTCGTAAGCGATTGTTATTCTCTATAGTTAGCTCATTAGCAATGGCTATCCATAGAGATGGAATTTGGATTTCTAAGGGAAGAACAGCCTCACATCCATAAACCAGTAAGAATGGTGTAAAACCAGTAGGAGTTCGGACTGTTGTTCGATAAGCCCATAAACATTTTCCAAGTTTCTCGTTCCAATCACGTTTATTAGAAGAGACAAACTTTTTAAGAAGTTTAATGATCGTCTTATTGAAAGCTTCAGCTAAACCATTAGTAGCTGGATTATAAGCTGTAGAAGCCAAATTTTGAATTCGATTCTTATCACAGAACCGATAAAATGCCTGACTGGCGAATTGTGGACCATTGTCATGAATTATTCGTCGAGGAATCCCGAAGCAATAAATGACATGATGTTTGATGAAGCTGATCACATTAGACGTTTTCACTTCAACAAAAGGAACTGCTTCTGTCCACTTAGAAAAGTAATCGGTTATAGCTAATATGAACCGATGTCCTTTAACAGAAGGAGGGTTAATAGGACCAATGACATCCATACCCCAAGTTTCGAAGGGCCAAAAAGCTGCTGTAGGATGTAGAAATTCAGACGGTTGATGAATAAAATCAGCATGAATCTGACATGCTTTACATTTCTGGCATAGTCTACAGCATCTGCTATCATAGAAGGCCAATAATACCCCATTCTTCGAATACGATCTTGTAATTTAGGACCTGGTTGATGAGCACCACAAACACCATCATGAGCCTCTCGTAGTGTTTGTTTGGCTTCACTTTCTGAGAGACAATGCAGTAAGAGTCCATCATATGATCGACTATATAACATATGTAAAGACGAATCATAATAAAATTGAAATGGTCGTCTCTTAATTGATACAGCTTTTTTTGGATCTTCAGGCAAAATTCCGTGAACCGCATAGTCAATGAATGGAGTTCTCCAATCCCTCTGTTGGGAACTAACCTCTGTAGTATAACATTGTTCAACATACAGATTATTCTTGATACAGCACAGATCTCGGTCTAACAAAGTAGTTGTGTTTTGCCTTCGGATTGGAACAGCTAAATCTGCAGCTAGACTAGCAAGAGCATCAGCCTCAATATTCTGAAAACGTGGTACAAATTCAATAAAGAATCCTTTGAATGAAAGGACCAACTCAACTACCACTTGATGGTAAGGGATGAGATCAAGGTTTCTGACCTCGTAAGTCACTCTAACTTGATTAACGATCAATTGAGAATCTCCATAAGCTTCTATGAACTCAATATCCAATTGTTTTGCTACTTGAAGACCAATCAATAGAGCATTATATTCTGCTACATTGTTGGAACATGGCTCATTGAGAGAATAGGCACGATATATGACCATTTTGTCAGAAGAAACCGAGACGATTCCTACCCCAGAGACAATGTTGCCTTTAGGTCCTACTCGTGATGCTCCATCAAAATATAATTACCATATATTATTCTTCAGAATCATGTTACAATCCACGACTTCATCTGGAATGTCCTCATATAACTTTGATGTTTCTGGTATAGGGTGAGCAGCTAAGAAATCAGCTAATGCTTGACCCTTTCCTGATTTTTGAGGCACATAAATCATATCATAAGGACTGAGCAACATTGCCCAAGCAGCTAATCTAGAATTAAGAATACTTGGCTTTCTCATCAATACCCAAATAGGATTTATTCTAGAGATGACATGAATAGTTTGTCCTGTCACATAATGTCTTGTCTTTTGTATGGCAAAAACCAAAGCCAGACATTCCTTTTCTACAGGAGTATACCTGTGTTCAGCTCCAACCATCATTCGGCTAAGATAATAAATCGCCTGTTCATGATCCATATCACTTTTCTATGCGAGAAGAGCACCAAGTAAATGATCCAAGGCTCGAACATATAGCAAAAATGGTTTTCCTACCACTGGAGGTACCAGGACGGGTGGATTTGTAAGGTATTGTATAATATCATTGAAGGCTTCTTGACACGCTTCATCCCAGACAAAAGATACACCTTTCTTTAACAGACGGGAGAAAGGTTGACATCTCCCAGAGAGATTAGATATAAATCTCCTGATATAAGCAATGCGGCCCTGAAAACCACGGAGCTCTTTCAGATTGCGAGGAGGACGCATTTCGAGGATTGCTTTAACTTTATCAGGGTCAACATGGATACCCTGAGAAGTAATAACAAATCCTAAAAACTTGCCACTAGAAACCACTAAGAAAGACTTGGTAGGGTTCATTTTCAATTGATGTTGACGCATCAATTCAAATACCGTCTTTAAGTCTTGAATATGATCATCTTTTAATCAACTTTTAACAGCGATGTCATCTACGTAACATTCAACTGCCTTTCGTAGATGCTCTTGAAAGATGTTGCTCATAGCCCATTGGTATGTAGTACCGGCATTTTTAAGACCAAACGGTATAACCGTATAACAGTAAACTCCGAGGTGTGTTCGAAAAGAAGTATGTTTCTCATCTTCTGGATGCATCTTGATCTGATTGTATCCTGAAAATCCATCCGTGAAAGACATACTTTCAAAACTGCATGTATTGTCTATCATGACATCAGTAATGGGAAGTGGAAATTTGTCCTTTGGACAAGCCGTATTAAGATCTCGATAATCTATACAAACCCAGACTTTTCCGTTCTTTTTCATAACAGGGACAATGTTGGCAACCCAATCTGGGTGTTGCTCTTCACGCACAAATCCACATGTGATCAACTTTTTGTCTTCTGCTTCGATTGTATCCATCATATCTGGTCTAAACGTCGTTGCTGTTGTTTTACAGGCTTGGTGTTAGGCAAAATATTGAGCTTATGAGTAGCAACTTTAGGATCTAGACCCGGCATATCCTCATAACTCCATGCAAAGATGTCAATATATTCTTTGATCAGTTTTATCAACTCTTCCTTTTCATCGTCAGAAAGGTTCTTACTGATGAATATTGGTTTGGACGTAGTTCCATCTCCGACATCAATCTGGACAACCTCATCCTCTGTAGGTGGCTGTCGCTGTTCAAAATGAAGTTTCCATTGAGTGTCCATTTGTTGGGCCCAAGGGTCATTTTCAAATGGCTCGGATTCACCATCAATTTGAACCATGTAAGCTGAAAATACCTGCTCAAATTCATCAAATAATTGTGAAGGATTAGAAGAGAATTCTTCTTGTATATCGTCATTAAACATATGGGATGGATCATATCCCAATCCATGACGAGTCTTCTGGTAAAATGGATCACCACATAACGGGAGTCGTCTACCTTTTCCCTGATTAAGACCTTGTATAGTCTTCAAATTATATCCTATATTCTGAATGATCTTGATGGATTGTTGACTGTATTTGTCAATTCAGATTCTTCCTTTATCTTTATCTTTCAGATTGTCTGTCTGAGCAACATGTATATTTCTAGCCAAGCCAAAAACAATTTGGTGCTTGTTTTTCTTATTAGACAGAACCACGAAATAAGATTCTTCATGGCGTCTATAAGTTACACAAGCTTGTGATTGGGCAACTACTGGAAGTAGAGAAGGAGAAGATGTCAAGAACTTTTGAGCATAAGGTCCAACATCAACCTGAAGAGGAAAGAAGTTTTCTTTATGGTTGATGTATAAAGTTTCTTCTGGTTCTATGTCGCCTTTAGATTGATGACTTTGATTATCAGGAGATAAAGTCATTCTTTCAATAAACTTGGCAGCCATATACTCGAAAAGGAAGTCTTCATTGATATCAAAAAGTACAAAATGATCAATATTTGCATCATTTACGATTTGACTGCTACGCTTCGAATTAATCATCAGTGGACCATTATCCGTCTTCTGCGTAGATTTGCCAAGATTGACAATCAATGGTGGTTCTGGATCATTCGTACAAGAGGTACGCCCTTTGACTTTAATCAAAAAGGGTTGAACTTGGCTATTTATTGATTCCTCAGATGAAGCTTGAGTTCTTCGTTTAACCTTGATTACCAAAGGTTGATCATTGACAGATTGGGATTGGATTCGTCCCTTGACCATGATATTCAAAGGTTGTTCTTCTGGCAGATCTTAATTAATAGACTGATCTTCAATAAAAGATTGATCTTCAGCTATGTCTGATATCTCTTTCACATGTTCTTGTTTATAAAGCCTTGAATCAGAAAAATAGGCTTCGACACCCTTGAAGGGATTGATATCAGCAAATTCAGTCTTTACAACTCCTTGAGAATCCACATACTTAAAGCATTGGTGGAGAGTTGAAGGCACAATGTTGTGTTCATGAATCCACGGTCTTCCAAGAAGAATATTATAGGATACATCTGAGTTGATAACATAGAAGGTTACCATAGTTCGCAGATCGCCAATCTGAATCTTCAGACGAATCTTCCCCAGTGGTTTACTCTTGCCAGAGTTAAAACCAACTATCGTAGTACTAGTGTAAGTTAGGTCACTAGTAGGAATCCTCAAGGGTCTTAGGTCACAGAGTCTTACCATCACACTATGACATTGCGGACACGCCACTAGAGTATTATCAGGACTCTTGAGTTGAGCCAAGCATGAATCTGCCTGAAGTAGAGCTTCACTCAAAGTCTTCCTGCTTTCTCTAGAAAGACGAAGCAGTTCAAATATGGATAGTCTAGCCGTAGTATTGGCTAACTGAGCTAGAATATCAAACTTGTAAGGTTTCATCACCACTCCCTGACTAGAAGAAGACTTCAATGGAACGTCAAAACGTACTGCTTTCTGTTTTCCTTTTTCAACCACCGAGGGTTTAGCAGGAACAGGAGAAGGTTGAGCTGGTAGTGTTTCCACTACATCTTCTGCTTCTTCGGAAGATCCCTCATAATCTTTGTGGTACGCCTTCCCGGATCTTGTACCAGTAAAAGTTTCTTCTTCAGACTCAAGAAAAGGAAGTACCATATTACAGGATTTAGTCTTCCTCTCTTTAGCCCTTTTCTTATAAGGTTTGTTGTGAGGAATTTCAGAACCCAATCCAACAGTGAATTTTTGATTTTGAATTTGTAAAGGAAGTCATATTCCTTTATCATAATTCAAACCTTCTGCCTTCTGAAAGTCATAACCTATTTTCTTCATGAGAAGGACAGATTGCTGACTGTATAGATGAATGGGCAGCTGGCTTTTAACAAATGGTTCTACAGAGGAAGAAGAAGAGATCTCTGTATCCACAGAAGAATGAGGAATAGATGTCTCTTTAACTACAGAAGGAGAAGGATTCGGGATACGAGAAAAAATCCCTGTAGGAGCTTTTTCGTAAGCAGCAAAGACTTATTGTGCCCGGTATAAAGGGACACTATTTGTAGCTAACCACTGCTGAAGAGTAAGCTTGAGTTTGGTCGGAGGCGCTAGACTTGGAGGACATATGTCTAATCCTCTTAATCTATCTTCCAAAGGAGCGCCATCCCATAGATAATCTGAATCGTCGAGATCTGGAATAACATGAGAAATCATGTTGCAGGTTTTGACTTTCTTGTCTTTCTTGGATTTTAAAGTTTTACTTTCATTTTCCAATTCAGGTATTAAGCCAGGATGTACCCACATAATTTTACCATTTTTTAAGGTAAGAGGCAGCAATCCGTCATTTTCTTCTCTAGGAGGCGGGATATTCACAATCTTCATTGTCGCCTTCGGGATTGGAATGATTCCATCTGCTACTGCTGTGGAGGAAAGTCCCCGAATTGAAGAGAAACCATATTGGTTGTAACCGTATGGTCATCATTAGTTAAGGCGATAGCACCGCCATTTATCAGCTCCTGGATTTTCTTCTTCAGGACATAGGAAGCACTGGTAGGATGGTTAATGTATCTATGATAGATACAATATTTGGGATTGTCAGTTAGATTCTCCTCATTGGGCCTCTTTGGCTCTGGAATCTGAAGTTTGCCACTCTTCACCAGACATTGAAATATCCCTGGGATATCACTCTCATCAAAAGAGTATTCTTCCTTTGGCCTGGAAGATTCCTGACTATTCGGCATCATTTTATTCTTGGAAAGATTAACCATGAGGGTATCTTTTCCTTTCACATTACGATTACCGGGGTTATTACCAGGATTACTTTTCTTTCCTCTATCATCTGAGGCAAAAATCATCCCATGTTCACGAGCCAACCTACCATTGGTCACGGCAGAAACTGCTGCTATGATGAACGAAGCCCAATCTGTGAATTGTGAACCCGTAAAAATAGCAATAGATGGTCGCAGATTCATCTTGTATGTATCAATGAGTGCTGAATCTGGCATACCCGGGGGCATCTTTAAAGTCACCTGTCGAAAACGTTCAATGAACGTCCGAGTATCTTCTTTCTCCTTTTGCTTAATTTCTATCAAGGAGGACATGTTCATGTCCATACCTCCTTTATAAAAGCGGGAGAGAAACATTGCCTTAAATTCGTCGAAAGACGAAATGTAATTGTCGGGTAAACTTCGATACCAATCATAAGCCGAACCCGTCAGGCACCCGATGAACACTCGAGTGAGAAGAGCATCATTTTTCTGCAGATGTACAGTCATAATATCAAAGTAATTGATATATTTACTGGGAGATGCTTCTACATCGAACAAAACCATGGATTGTGGCTTGAATTTCGGTGGAAAGGGTACATCATTCCAATGAGGAGGATAAGGTTGCTTAATCCCTAACCTTTGGAGCTGATTTTTGTGCCTCAAAACTTCAAACTGTGCTTTGAGCTCATGCACTGCTTGAATGGCTTCACTGGTTTGAGGAAGCGCATTTGATTGAATGGTTGTTGGATGTACCGTAACCCCCACTAGAGGTGGTACGTCTTCAGGAATAATGGAATCTGGAGATGCAGAATTTTGATTAACAGCAGGCTCCTAAATATTCAAAGGTATTTCAGCCCCTTGACTATCTTGAGTTTGTGCTGCTACTGGTACTGGTGCTATTACTATCGGCTGAGCAGTTTGTTGATTCAATATTATCTGATGCATGTTTTGTACCATGTTAAGCATGTCTTTCAGTAATTGCTCAACGGCAGTGAGACGCTGTTCTGTATTAACAGATGAGATCTCTGGTTCATCTCCAACAGTGTAGGATTCAACCTCTCTTGAAGATATAGAAGGATCAGTATAGAAGTATGAATCGACACTGTCAGTCTCGGACTCAAAAGATTGAGTACCTCCAGCTTCTGAATCAGAAGTCTGCATTTGTCTTTGTCTTCTTGATCGAGTGTTTTGATATACCCCCTCAAAAGAATCAAGAAGTCTGTTGAACTATTGCTGACCTGGGGTTTGGGACGTATTCCGTCTTGGACGTTGTCCTCTGTTAGTATGAGATGCCATGTTCACTGACACATATGACAACTCATGTTCTTGGTCTTCAGTTTGTTGTTGAGACACGTTAAAACTCAATCGATAAAAAACTGCGTTTTGAAGTCGAACAACAACAATTGATTACAACCTGGTGATAATCATAATGATATTTTTCTTGGGGAAATGTCACCGAAGATTGTCTATTCTTACGCTTTTGCATTAGCAATTCACGTAAGTCAGAGGGAGTAGAGGGAGTAGTCTTCTTTATTATATTTGGAGTGGAGAAACGTTTAGTCCCCTGTGTATAAAGAAGATTACTGGCTGCATTCGCAGAACCAAATTGTACATTTCTACGCGTTTGTAGTTGTATGCGTAAATCTTAAGATTTTTTAGCACGAAGGACTCCATTTTCATTGCGTGTAATTTGTAGATTTGGTACTTTGCGTAGAGCAGTATAAGAAGGCTGTTGGTGTAGAACTGAAGCTTTACCAACAAAATTTTTACGCTGCACACGTTTAGGTACATTCACATTAGATGTACAAACATCATTGCGAATTTTATCTACACTGTCAAAGACAGGAGATTTACCTTTACGTGTAGAGCGTAAAAGTTGGTTATCTACCACATCACAGATGGGAGATTTTGTTTTACGCGAGGAGCGTAATTTATTTGAGCCTACCACGTCACCGACGGGAGAATGATTCTTACACCCAGAAGCACAATCGATAGAGTCTGCCCTATTACAAATGGGAGACTCATCTTTATGTACTGAGCGTAAAAGTTGGTTTTTACCCACTGAGCGTAAAACCTGGTTCTTACGCAGTGGGCGTGAAACCTAATTATCTTCACCGTTACAAACGGGAGATAAATCGTCACAATTTGAGTGCAACTCTGAAGTAAGGACTGCCTCGTTACGAACGGGAGCCCCTACGACAGGAGTGGAAAGAATTCCCTTGCCACTAGCAGCAACAGAGAGACCAGAAGCTATTTTGGATTTAGGAATCCAAACTTTTCATACTTTGCGAGATTTTTGAACATTGGAGTAGCCAGAACCACCCCCAGTTCGGAGCATTTCTTCATAGGCAGTCTAGTCGAAGTGCACAACCAGAGTCTTCTTGGTCGAACCAACCGAAACATCATCATATTGAGCAATTGCCTTCTCGTCAGAGGAGAAGGTAGTCCCCAGCAGAGTCGCCATTTTTGTTTCACTTAACAAAATGCCTGGAAGTCGGATTTTGAAAATAAAACGAGGAAGAGTACAAGAAGTACAAATTTGATTCTGGGAAAGTATTGCTGTAGAAGTCTGATCTGTAAATGATCACTTTATTTCTTGGACCATACGATGATGATGGAGATCGCTGCTTGAAGATGAACAACTTGGAAGAACTAAGTCACCAGAAAAGGTATCGACGCACTTGGGTACTGATGGCGAGGCCAAATGCATTCCTTCTTTGCTTTACTCTATTCTGAAAGAAAGGTTGAAGAAGAATGCTCTAGAGAATCAAAAATCTCTGAATTCTAATCTCTCTATTTTTTTCTCCTATCTCTGTCTATCTCTCTGTGTGTGTCTTGCTTTAAGAAAAATAAGTCCATTTATAGACTTGGGCTCTTGTGCGTAAAAATTTAGCGAAAGTTCCGTCTTTACGCCAACAACTGCCACCCACGACCAAAGTCATCCTCTGTATAAGTTGACACGTGTCCCATCATTTCATTAAGAATAGGATGCACGTACACACATTCTTCGGGATGTGTGTCATGAAAGCCATGTAGGCAAACCACGTTCCAAGCTGGTCAGAAAGAATAGGGCGTAAAAATAACCCCAATGTACTTTGAGCGTAAAGCCGTAGACTAGGCATAGAATAGCCCCGTCATAGACTTTCCGTGTAAAGTGGTTGTTAAATAACCTTGAGCGTAAAAGTAGCTCAAATAGACTTTACACACACGTCAACTGTTGAGCGTAAAAGCTCGTATAGTCTTCATGCGTAAAAGAAGCCATAGTGTGAGCGTAAAGTAGCTCAATCCACATACTAAACGACAACATTGGTCTATGTGTAAAAACAAATCCCTTTGAATTTTGTGCTATATGCCATCATTAATATCTCCATGTCAGAGTTTGCATTAAATGCGAGACTTGACAACTTTGTCCAGCGTAAAAGTGGCTGATCTGTCTTTGGCGTAAAATTATGGGTATAGACCCGAGCGTAAAATGTTCTGCCTACTTTAGGCGTAAAGTATTTAGCCTCTCTGCGGCGTAAAGTAGATTAATTTGAGTGGAATGATCTATCACTTTGACTCTTTCTTTGAAGCACTTTTTACGCTCCTACAATATATAATACTACTTATATATATTACTCACAAAAAAATATACATTACTCACAACACGTAACATATACACATACCATATATGTATATACATCACACTATATATGGTAACATATACATATATGGTATGTGTATATGTTAGGTGTTGTGAGTAATGTATATAAGTATTATTGTATATATATATATATATATATATTATTTTTATTTTTTATTATTTTTTTTGAGGAAAGGAAACTTTATTGATGTATCCGGCACAAAATGTCGAAGCCTATATAAGAAAAAGCGCCACGCGCCAAAAAGAAAACAAAAACTGTACGGGAAAGAGAGCGCTAGTCCAAGGCTGACCAATAGCTGTCCTCGTAGTGAGAGTATCACCGCCGAACTCTGTGGATCTGGCGAAGGGCTTCGTTAAGAATCTGGTGGGGGAGGAATTGGCGGCCCTCATACCTATACTTATTCCGATTCTTCCACAAAATCCAAATTTTGTTGGCTGCGACGATCTGACGCCCGTGGGATCTTCCCCAGCTGACGAGGAGATCGTTGAAGCCCCAGGGTGATGTCTCTGCCAAAGCTTGGTGTTAAGGATGGTCCACAACTGCGCTGCCAAGTCACCAAATAGGAAGACGTGCTCTACCGACCCACCTGGGGGGAGACACAACAATGACATCTTGATGCAAGGCTGTAGCCGAAGGAGGTGATGGAGTCGTAAGTGGGAAGCTTCCGTCGTTGGGCTATCCATAATAAGATCGACCATTTGTTTGGGATACAAGATTGCCAGTAAGGGGCAATAAAGGGGGACGACGTACCGGTCCCTCTAGCGACTATCCTGGCGGAAGCCAGCGAGAACTGGCTGCTTGGATTGGGGGACCACCCCAGGGAGTCCAGATCGTTGGAGATCCGCAAATTAACGGCTGCGAGGCTCTTAACCGCCTCTTGACCAAGCCAGTCTCTGACTTTGTTCCAAATCCAACCAGCATTGGTGTCCGACAAGTCACGGATGTCTCTACTGGTCTGGTTGTGGACCGTGAGAAGCGAGTCGCCCAACGCTCGTTATTTACCGAGGATTGACCATTGTCCAGTTGCAGGCGGATAAGGGTTTCGACGATATCGCGACCACGAGAGATGCGCCTCTAGGTGGCCGAGGTTCTGTTGTTCGCTAAGGCGGTGGATGGGTGGCCGGATCTGAAGTATCTGGCCTTCATGAACCTGGACCAGGAAGAGTGATCCGTTTGCAGCTTCTTCCATAACTTCATGGAGCATGCGTCCACTAAGTGCTCCAATCTATAAAATCCAAACCTGCCCTCGTCGGTGGGTTTGGCCATCGTGGTCCTACTGGCCCAGTGATGCTTGTCCTCACCATGACTATGCCCCAAAAGAATCTGGCAAAGAGGGCTTCGATCTTGGAGAGAACCTTCTTGGGGGGACCACAGACAGCCAGGATGTGAATGGGGATGGAGGAGAGAACGTGTTTGATGAGAACCATCTTTCCGCCTGGGGAAAGGGTAGCATTGTGCCAGCCCACGATCTTCTGCCTGATGGAGGACACGAGAGATCCAAAAATGCTCGAGTAGGATCTACCATAGACTAATGGGCAACCTAAGTAGAAGAAAGGAGGATACGCGATGGGAAAGGAAGTCAGATTGTCTAGCCTTATTGAATGGATCATGTCCGCTTTGTGGTGGTTGTAGTTGACACTTTTGTTTTTATTGACGTGCTGTCTGGAGCATTTGGCGTATCTCTCCAGGGTACTGTGGACAACTTGAACAGATCCGATATCACCAGAAGAGAAAATGAGAACATCGTCTGCAAAAGCGAGGTGAGATATGATGGGGCAGCCAGTTGTGATGTGGAAGTGGTGGAACTAAGGATTGTTGACCATGCTATTGAGGTTTTTGCTAAGCGCTTCTGCTGCAATGATGAAGATGGTAGCCGACAGAGGGTCTCCCTGGCATACACCGCGGCTGGAAGGAAAGAAGCCCTCCGCTTGACCGTTGTTTACGGTAGAGAACCATGAGTTGCTGATGGATCTGAAGATAATTTCAATCCAGTGTTCGGAGAAGCCGACGGCTCTGAATACCCAGATCATGAATTGCCTGTCCAGGCGATCATAAGCTTTCTCCATATCAAGCTTGATGGCTACATTGCCCCCTCTAGTCGGGAATTTCATGCAAGTGACCTTCTTTTGCGCTAGGAGGATGTTGTCGGTGATGTTCCGGCCTTCGACGAATCCACTCTACTCAGCCGAAATGATCCTAGGAAGAAGATCGAACATACGGTTTGTGATGATCTTCGAGATGATCTTGTTAGTGAAGTTGCATAGGCTTATGGGCCGAAAGTCTCTGAAGGTCTCCGGATTGTCTTTTTTGGGGATGAGGATGAGGTTAGCCTTGGATATGGATTTCGGGTATCTGGCCCCTTGGAAGAAAGCGATGGAGGCCTCTAGAAAGTCATGGGCGATGATCTGATGGATCTGAAGATAATTTCAATCCAGTGTTCGGAGAAGCCGAAGGCTCTGAATACCCTGATCATGAATTGCCAGTACAGGCGATCGTAAGCTTTCTCCATATCAAGCTTGATAGATACATTGCCCCCTCTAGTCAGGAATTTCATGCAAGTGACCATCATTTACGCTAGGAGGATGTTATCAGTGATGTTCTGGCCCTTGACGAATCTACTCTACTCAGCCGAAATGATCCTAGGCAGAAGACCGGACATACGGTTTGTGATGATCTTCGAGATGATCTTGTTGGTAAAGTTGCATAGGCTTATGGGCCGAAAGTCTCTGAAGGTCTCCGGATTATCTTTTTTGTGGATGAGGATGAGGTTAGCCTTGGATATGGATTTCGGGTTTCTGGCCCCTTAGAAAAAAGCGATGGAGGCCTCCAGCAAGTCATGGACGATGATGTCCCAACACAATCTGAAGAAGACCCCAGAGAACCCATCTGGACCGGGCGAACTGTGCTCGTCAAGTACCCAGACCGATATTTTATGTAGTATATATATATATATATATTATGATTATATACTAGTGAGTAATGTATATATAGATGTGATGATAGATAGATATATAGATAATGTACAGGTAATGGGAGTTGGAGTTGGTAGTGCCTATGTAAGAGAATTGATATATATGTAATGTAATGGGGGTACATGGTTAGACATAAGAGATTAGCTTAGTTAGAGTTGACCTAGACTTTGACCATAGTCTAGTATTAACCCTTTTACTGTAGGAGTGACCAATAGCTATAGTTGATCCAAGTTTGACTTAGTTGACTAAGAGAGTTGACCAGAGTTGACAAAGAATTGACTTTGACCTAGATTGACCTAGAATCATATAGATTGCATCATAAATTTTAATTCTTACATGCTAAAAACATTATAACCTGTATTGATCTAATTAGGATATTGTGACTCCGGTTCAGACATCTGTATTCATCAGTCTTTCAGGGTATCAGTCGACTATATTCTTTGATAGTTCTTTCATTTACTTGTCGATTACTGTATTTCATTTCTATTTAGTTCTATTTGATTCTATGTTAAAACAGATTGATATTACTGGATCCATTGCATGCGACACTCACCTTTTATATGTCTGGCCTACATTACTGGAATCACCACAGGAACCACCTACTAGCATCATCATGTTCTGGTTGGACTTGTACTTTACTTTCGGGCTGGTTATGGATTCACTTGTACCGGTTGGGCGAAGAAATATTTGAGTAGACATGTGAACATTCCTAAATACTGGAACCACCTCCCTTGGACATATACTGGAATGCTAGCCATCCCACACTTGGCCAGGTGTGCGATGTGCCTGATTTACCCATAGCCGTTTACATGTCGATCTCGGTATTTTAAAACACACTGGTTAGTGTCATGTTTAGGGCTCACCCTAGAATTACTCTCTGGACTTATATTGTTTGGAGTCACATTTGGATTACACTTAACTTACATTGTACTGTCTGGACTTATATCACATTACTCTAGTTCAGCTAGCTTTTATTTATAATCTTCATTGCCATGATCTTCTGATTCATTATATTATTTTCTCTTGTACTTTAACTGTTGCTCTACATTATTATCTATCTAAAACTTCCATGCTTCATCAATATATCTGCCTATAACTGCTTTATCGTCTTTGCCATTTACTTAGGATTTCTTGATGAGTTGTGCTCGTTTCAGTCCTGACTGGATACGTTGACAAAATATTATAGATGTTTGCCCCGAGGACACTTGCCCTACATACTATGGACCCGGAGATGGATTAGCTACCTTTGGCCCCGACTCTCAGGAGTGATCGGGAGACTAGCTTAGTAGACTAGTTGAAGATTTCATGCTTGAACTTGAATTGTAATAAGTAGAGATATTTGACTTTGTATTTGAGATTGTTTGAGATATTATTATTTAGTAGTTTTTGTTTGTTTAGTCTTAGTAGTTATCTAGACTTCTGTGTTATCTTATTATGCTTATTCTGTAATTGAGTATTATCATATCTATACTTGTCCTTCGTTCGGAGTTGAGATTTATGATAAGTATATTATATATTTGCGTGAGTTCTTCAGATAGTAACCTAGTACAGTGTTATACCGCTGATTCTGTGGCATAGACTGGGCGCTGTTACACACTTGTACCCTTACACCGGGTGTGGGTCGTGACATCAACGCCGATAGTTTATATCCATAAGACCATGCTTGTCTATTTTCCAACCTTGACCTTCGATCAGATCGAGCCAATCACACCTGAGTAACACAATCTTAGCAGGCTCTATTCCATAACTAAATGTCAATTCCACAATCTCACGTAGGATGCCATAGAAATCGTTGCCCGCATTAACATCTTTGTAGTTCGAAGATCTGATACACAAACAACAATTTTTAGTGGAATTGAGATCCAGAAAGTTGTCGCTGATCGGGCAAGTTGTTGACTTGAACCTAAACCCATTCACACAGTAGCTTGGCCAGGTTTTTATGACATAAATTGGTTCCTTGGCTAGAGTTCTAATAGACTCATTATCAAGTCTTGCGTGTGGACGATCGACCTACACAACATAAAAAATTAAGTTCATTCTCAAGTGCAGATACAAAAAGGTAATTACAGAGTCCTCCTTACATATGCACTCAACCAGAAAGGAAAATAACGTCTCATTTCTTGTTCTAGTTCTTGTTCTGTTATGAGTGGCCTACTCGACCTCACTTCATCATTAAATGTGCTGAAAACAACAAAATATGATTTAATATGCAGAAAACAACACTATTAAAATGACTTACCCCTTTATTAATTACTTACCCCTCGAGCTTCTCCACTTCATCCTCATCGTAGTTGAGTAACATATACACCTGAGCAGCCCTTAGCTCGTCATCGTTCAGATATCTCTTCTTCGTTTTACCCGATGGCTTTCCTTGAGCATTGAATACCTTCAGTATTGTATCAATAGAATCCTGAGCTCCGTCGTCATTTCTGGGAGCTTTTATTCTATTAGTTGCAACATGAGGCTTGAAATACATCGAATAGAAGTTTGTAATCTCCTCAAGAACATAGGCTTCACAAATATAACCCTCGACCGTGCCTTATTTTTTACCTTTCTTTTTAGGTAGTTCAGGTGTCGCTCGAACGGGTACATCCATCGATTTTTGATAGGTCCACCAACACGTGCCTCATAGGAAAGATAAATCGGCAAAAGCTCTTAGAGTCAAAGAATTCAGGAGGGAACACCTTCTCCAGCTTGCACAATGTTACCATAATATCATTCTCTTACTTTTTTAGACGGTCGACGAGCAATTTCTTAGAACAAAGATCCCTGAAGAATATGCTAATGTCATGACCCGCACCCGCTTTTCGGACGCGAGCTCGTGAGCAAGCCAACTACGTATCGAGCGGACTCCAGCCCATCTCGAATAAGTATATAAACATGAATGGACACTATAGGTCATGCTCTGTAGCCCACTAGCATATATGTCTGATAAGACTCAAAAGAACGTAACAAGAGTCTAAAATTGAATCAATAAACATGATATCTCATGATAAGGTATGAAAGCACAAGCGGATAATAAACGTAATGATGATACTTGAATCCCACAAGCGTATCATCGCATCTGAAACCCATAAAAATCGCAAATCATCCGCCATCCAGAACTACTAGCTAACTCCATGCAATCACTAAACCTTAAGACATCATCAGGTCCTTAGGGGACATAGCAAGATACATAAAAACATGCCTATCTATCAGTTTATCATGCGTAAGAAATAAGCAGGAAGACAGGATACAATAAGTGTCTATGAATACTGATACAAGAAATACTACGCATAAATGAATTGCTGGAAGGAAACATGAACTCATGATAAGAAATGAATCGGATACTCAAATGCTCGCCCTAGTGTGGACTCGCAGGTTTGAACAACTACTAACCCTCAACCCTAGTGTGGACTCACAGGTTAACTTCAAGAATCACCCTCGCCCCTAGTGTGGACTCGCAGGTGCGGAACAGATAACTACTAACCCTCGCCCTAGTGTGGACTCACAGGTTAGCTTCACGAAATTAAGGTACATAAGTTTCGTTATGACTTACTCCTCCTATGATACGATACGAGAGAGAACCAATCTGGTAGAACCACGACATCCAGTTAAGCACGATAACGATAGGAGAACACGACCAGTAAACCAGTAAACACAGTCTAAGGTAAAACATGCAAATTAAGAGAACTGAAATAACTAACTGATAACATATAAAGAGATAGGGACAAAATAAGCATGTAAATCAAGAACAACAATAGAACTAACTGATAACATATATAAAGTAAAGGAACTGTAAGCATGAGTAATTAACTGTAGAGGGAGGCAAGGTATCTTGTTTGGTGGTAGCACGAGGAACCAACAATATGCCGTCAACTGGTAAGCAATAAAGTCCAAATCTCACAAGTGTCTCCGAAAGATGAAATAGACATTACCATTGTTCTTAGAATAGTCAAATTAGCTAGGATTGTCTGTCCTTAAGTCCAATTTTGGACACAGGGCAAGACTGTCATTTTAGGCCAAAACGATGTCCGCCGTTGGACCCACTTTGTACCGATAAGCATGCCAGAGTCAATGGTCTCTAAAGTCATCAAACTACATGTCTACGAATTCGTTTTGATGATACAAAGCCAACGGTATATCCAATTTTGGATTCCGGTGGGTCATGCACAAAATCGCCCGTTGAATCAGATTGTGGGGCCCGCAAAATTGTGATCCGATCAACTGTCTCAGAATTGGATCAAACTTGCCATACAGGACCAGAAAAATGACATGATCCTATTGGGGCAAGCTTCGTCTCGATCTGACGAACGTGCATAAAGTAATTGGAAAATTTGCAAAGAGGTTGATACGGTGAATTTCGATGGATACGTATCAAATTCATCGCGTACACGCAACCAATTTGAATTCAGTCAAAGCCCACACGTCCACGAAGTCGATACGCACCTTTTGATGCTTTCGGTTCGCATCCACGTCACCCAGATTGGCGGGACGCACGTCGTTCCAGAGGTTTTTTCATTATTTTTACTGTTTTGAAAACAGGTTTTTGTTATACTTTATCATCGAATTACTCTGTGTATAGTAGATGAAAACTAAATCTATAAAAAGTGGTTTGTAGCCCTTTATATTGTCTTCCATTGTGTTCAAACAGGTTCTTAAGTCGCTCACTGGTACGGCCGAAAACGGCCTTCCAAAATAGGTTCATGGATTCGAAATTATGTCTTTTCGAGACAGTTTTTAGTCAACAATTCAATTGATTTATCGTGCAATCTTAGGCTTATAAATTCAAAGTAATTGAAAGGATTGGGAGATGTATAGGTTATGAACATACCCGGATTGGGAGCTGTATAGGTTATGAACATACTCGAGATGAAGAATCACGAAACGAGTAACTGTGCATTGAGCAGCCTCGGTACAAAGTTAGGTCGAGCAACCACCACTTATGCTGTCGTCATACTGCTGTCTGCGCCCGTGCGCGCGTTCTTGGTCGACTCCGGCCGCGCGTGGCGGCGCTGCGGTGGTCAGGGTGCGCACGCAGAGGTAGGGGTGTCGGCGTGGCTAGGTTTTTTTTTCTCTCGTTTTTCTCTCTCGATCTCTCTTTTTCTATATGTAGTCTCGGTTTGCTCGGCTGGGTTCTGGGATGATCGGGCCTGGGATGGGCTGGAATTTCCTCATTTTTGTCATTATTTCTTTTTTTTTCTATTTTATTTATTTACTAACATATATATATATATATATATATATATATATATATATATATATATATATATATAAGCCACTCAACTCAAGTTAGGATTCCTGCAAGCCGTCGTTGGTTGCATTGAGATCTGGATATTTCTTGCACAAGACTTCAAATTTGGCATCATCCAAGACTCACCCCAGGCCCTTACTTGCTGGGTTGAACACCCGGCCCTTAAGTCCCGTTCCATACTCTCCGCAGTTCATGGCAGTTGCGACATACCCGAACAAAGATTTCTTTGGGCTGACCTGCTTCTAGTCCATTCTGTAGGACTACCGTGGCTAAGCATCGGGGACTTCAACACGGTGTCCAACAGAGAGGAGAAGTCTAGTGGCCGCCCTCCACCCCAGCCAGCGATGGATGATTTCAACAACTTTACCTTTCTTGGGCACCTTACCCCTATCCCCTTTCACGGCAACGCTTTCACCTGGTACAACATGCAGGAAGGCCATCGGTGCCAGTACTCCCGATTAGATCGAGCGTTGATTAACGAACGTTGGTCCGACGTGGGCCTGATCTCCAACCTCTCTCACCTGAACTCCACTGAATCGGATCACTCCCCTCTCCTGGTCCAGATCAGCAACAACCACTCCAGCAACAAAAAAGCATTCCGCTTCCTCGACTTTGTAGAAGCATGAAAAAGAAGAGAAAAATGATCCATGCGGCCAAGGAGCCGCATGCGGCTCAGGAGTCCCATGTGGCTCAAACACATAGGCAGCTCAAGTGGACTCCATACGGCCCGCAGATGGAAGCCACGTGTCTTTTCAGAACAGCTGTACCCAGCATCATTCAAACACAATTAATGCTCTGACGGCTGACAGCTGACAGCTGACAGCCCTGACGTAAAGTAGTCATCATGACTGACACAAGAGCACTATCTTCCTAGGGAACTGGAGAAAATCTTCGCAGCTTCGAGGAAAGTTTATGCGGCCAGACTAAACGAGTTCATGCGGCCAGTGCAGAGAAACCTATGCGGTTCAATCATGAAGGTCCTCCATGCGGCTCGGCCATGAAGAAACTCATGCGGCTCGGTCATGAAGACTCTCATGCGGCTCGGCCATGAAGACCCCCATGCAGCTCGGTTAGAACATATTCATGCGGCTCGGTCATGACAACATTCATGCGGTTCGAGTATAGAGACTATTCATGCGGCTCGGTCATGAAATCTTTCATGCGGCTCGGTCATGACGACCTTCATGCGGCCCAAATATGAACGCTCCTCATGCGGTTCAACAATGATGACAGGACATGTGTCCTAAAGATAATCAAATTTTGGATCAGATCCTAATAATTTGGGACACGTGGCAAGAGAATGAATTAAATTGATTCATTTAGATTTACGGACATCAACAAATCATCATGATGGGGATTTATTGCAATCAACATTAATTACTGACATGATATGGCATAATCCTCATTAAGGGCCCAGATCCTTCACGCTCAAGATTAATGGCCCAGATTGATCGTTTACCAGGCCGTCGCCACTTAGAGAATGGGTAATCATTACAAACCCTAATGATGCCCCTCACTATTATAAATGGCAAGGTGCCATTCCCTTGCAAAAGGACGCTCCCCCAATAATCAGAGAGAAAAATAGACAGAGATCAATCCAGAGAGAGAGAAGCCAGAAGAGCAATACGAGGAGAGCAAGAAGTGCATTCCTTCGTCAACGCCAAGCATCTCGTCGCAGGAGCCAAGGCTACGTCCGATCGTCCAAGGAGTAAGGCAGAGCTGCCGTCGCTTTCCTGAGCCTCTACCGTCACCCCCCAGAATCAAAAATAAATAATTGTACTTAGATTGTTGTACCTAGGTTTTCGTCCCTAGGCTTTCTTTGTACAAGCGAGTTTGTAACGTGAAGTAAAAGTCCAGTCCTCCTATAAAACTGTTCTGCTCTTTTATATTTCATGGCAAACACGATGGCGACTCTGCTGGGGACAAACTTCTCCACGGCTGAGGAGTTGGTGACGCAGTCGGATGCAACCAAACTTGGCTCCAAGTAATAGAAGATGGTCGTCCGTCTCGACCAACAGGTGTTTGAAGAAATACTTTCTGACAAGTGCGCTGGCCCGGTCCAGAAGCGAGCCCGCACAAAGAAGGCCCACAAGGAGTGGAGACCCCGATCATTCGTTCCTACAGAAGCTCTTGTAGAGATACCCTCTGTCGCTCAAGACGGCGGGGAAGACTCTCCTTCGGCCCTACTTTAGACCATAGACGACTCTGCTGTCCCCAAATCCGGCAGAAGAAAATATTATGATGCTGGACTTGCAGGGGCAAAGAGGATCTCTATGCGATCCGAGCCGCATAAGGATATTAGCCGCAGGGAGAAAGTTCATGCGGCTAATCCGCCAGCCGCATGAAGAAAACTCATGTGGCCACATCTGTCAGCCGTATAGCTTATGCGGCTCCAGTTGCCAACCGCATGGATGAAACTTATGCAGTTACTGAAGTCAATCGCTTGCAGAAAACTCATGCGACAACAATTGCCAACCGCATGCGGCCAGCATGCACGGTCGTGACTCATAGTCGTACAAGAACAACTCATCCGACAGCTAAAGACAGTCGCATGCAGACAGCCTACACGATTTCCAATCCTAGCTGCATAGCGTCTGTTCCACGCTTCTCTCGATCAGTCTTCGACCGTCTCTCATGCGGTCCTGACCCTGATGGTTCTCTGGATGATAAGCCAGACTCTGTGGTATCCAACTTGGACTCTTCCTATTACGCACCCGTAAGTGCTAAAAGGAAGAAGTCTAGGGCAGCGCGGGCTCACCAAGCCCAGTCAGCTGCCCCAACCTCTGACTATCGGAGCATCCCACTGATTATCACGCGGGCCTCTAATGGAAAGTTGTATAAAGCTACACGTACCCTGTCCCCTGCGGCCAATGGGCGGGATAGTCATCAAGCATCTCCCAATAACGAACGAAGGCAGGTATACAAGCTACCTTCGAATTAGGGAGCAGGCGGGAGGCCTACACACTCGCCTGCCCAAAATTCCTAAGCCAGCAAAGCAAGTGACTTGCGTGAGGCCATCCTCCACAAATGCAAGGAAAGAAAAGATGCATCGGGGTACAAAGAGTCCTCCCACGGACGTCACTGCACCCAAGTCATCGTCAACTGCTGCTGCAATAGCACGACGATGCAAGAAGACCGGCAGTCCGTCTTTCAAAGCCTGCAACTCTGCTCGAAAAGTCCCCGCTGATGGAAGGAGAAAGAAGACGAATGTTTCCAGCCCGAAGATGTCAACCACTGCGATTAAAAGACTGTCGTCTAATCGGGTGCCCACCACCGGAGTTTTCTAAGGTACTCGCTCTAAGACGAAATCTGCTACAGTGGGGGATTCGTCGTCCATAATGCAGGGGGTTGCTGGGGCTGGGGGTAGCACCCCTCCGAGCCTCCACAGCAACCCGATGTTCCAAGCAGACGAGCC
This sequence comes from Iris pallida, assembly GCA_029216955.1. NCBI lineage: Eukaryota > Viridiplantae > Streptophyta > Magnoliopsida > Asparagales > Iridaceae > Iris > Iris pallida. Next base: position 1,410,262 of record JANAVB010006998.1, read on the forward strand.
GGGGAAGACAATTCTTCCATCGGATGTAGCAAACCTCGACGTCCCCGAGGACGTCTACAACTTCCATGACGAGGCAAACTCGAAGACTGGGGGTACTGTTCCTTCCGAGTCTGAGTCAGAAGGGAATATACCCACATACCCCGATGACTTCTCGCTACAGGGATACGATTCAGAGGGCGCTTCCTCCACCGCTCCGTCTATCTCTCCTCATATGAAGACGGTATTTATGACATAAAGCAACCAAGGTGGTTCCAGTGATCGCCAACGCATCGACACTCTAGAGGCCATACTACAAGCCTTGGTCAAGTCTATAGACGAGATCAAAGCGGCCCTTCCAAATCTCCAAGGAGGAACGCTTGGACAAGCAAGTGCGGGTTCCGCGGTTAATGCGGATTCGAACTCAGCGGCACCGAACCCGGGCAACAATCCTCCGGAAACAACGGCCCCCACCGTCGTGGACGAAGCACACGAAGTGAGAAGAGAGGTCCAGGAGCTCCGAGCCATGTTCTATGCTCGAGAAAACTCTCAAGACCTCAGAATACGGCAACAATACCCTGCTGCATGGAGGGATGTTCCATTCCCACCAAGATATAAGTCGTTCAATATCAATCCTTATAATGGCAAGACCTCAGCAATTCGGTACATCACTTACTTCGAGGTCACCACCGACCATCTGCCCCATGACGATGCCATTCTCACACGATTATTCATCGGGGCATTGGAAGGAGTCGCCTTCGACTGGTATCGCAACCTGCCGGACAACTGCATCCACTCCTTCGTCGGCTTCAAGCGCATGCTCTTGGAGAGATTCTATGAAGTAGGGCAGGACATCACCATGTCCACCCTCATGGACGTCGTTCAAGGGGAGAAAGAGCTGACAAGGAACTACATCGAGCAGTTCCGCCAAACCGCTATGAAGTTGCCCTCTGGAAATCCAGATTCCTCCTTGATTGAAATATGCCAAAAGAGACTCCTCCCAACAATCAGTCTCTGGATGGGCGAAAGTTAATTCAAGGACTGGAAGACGTTCATCATCAGCGCCACAAGCACCGAAGAACGATTGAAGAAGGCTCGCCAGCTGGGATTGCACATCTCGGACGGAGAGAACAAGGGCAAGTGTCCTAACACCAATAATGACAATGGGGGTAGTCCCTCCAACAATCGGGATGGCAGGGGCAAGCAGGCTATGTTGGCTGATACAGCACATAAACTTGAGCCAAAGCTAGCAGACAAACAATGGCAGTAAATCACTCACTCCTTCGAAGACGGTCACGTCAAGCCCATCTTGGACATGCTCATACAAGGGGACAGAATTCAGCTTCCTCCACCAAGACGGGAACCGCGGCCGGCAGAGATGGAAAACCCAAAGTACTGCCATTATCATCGCTACGTCCACCATGCTACATACGACTGCTACCAGCTAAAATGGTACATCCAAAATCTTATCGATTCGAACGCTCTGGCTATCAATTTCGAAGAGGTAACCGTGGCAGCCAATATGGTGTCCGTACAATTTGGCAGCTTCCCTCCGACGAAAATTACCTCCGTGGCAGCCAATTTGGACATGATTCTTCTTTGGTAATTTCTCACCTATCACTGTGTGTGGCTGGTTCACATCTGATAGTCTTTTGAAATTACCCCGCACTTACGTCTCCTGGGTGGCCAAGTCCCTCCAGTTAGCCCGTAAGCCCCTTTTGATTCCGCCTAGGCCGGCATATCCCCCCTTTGATCAAGCTGCAGAATCCCTTTTTCTTTACGGTCACGGCATCGCCACCTCTCGCCCGTGTCGTTTGTCCACGACCATTTCGTATTAACTTGTCTTTTTAACTTAACGGCTGTCTCTGAGCCGTAGGCTAACCCTTAGCCTTAATGCGTTATCGACCAGGTTGGCGTCCGTACAGCACGGGTAGCGAGCCCCGTTGCAGGTGCCCGTCATACCTATCGCTAACCATTTCTATCCTTCTTATCTTTTATTCATTTTTTTCTTTAACTTGTTCATTCATTCGTTGATTCAGTCATTCACTTATTCGTTTACTCTTTCATTCGTACATTACGCAACTCCTTTATGCGGGTGTCACCTTGGCGACCCATCGGTCCCATAGCCTTTCAATGTTGCTAAACTCTATTCGGAATGACTATGTTGATAGTCTTCCCGTTTCATTGTTGTAAACCATTTATTGTTTCATTGTTGAACGCAAGAAGGGACTTGAACGTAAGCTTTTGCCTTAGCACGAGCATGGAGCGCGGTGCGAGAGTTCTCGTATTTTTCATGTTCCTTTCCATATTCTATGCAAGCATACAAGATGGGATTAATCCCTTAGCTAGGTGCGTTGGGTCATTTATTAGCATGCGCGGTGTTATCGCCTAGCGATTTCAGTGATAGTGTCCGTATTGTTATGTGTCTAGGCTAAGCAAAGACGGGTTCATCGGAGCCACCCACCTTAGCGATGTTCGCGTTGGCCGAGCGATACTCCGAGCGCACCTTTGAAAGTCTAAGTCTGGACTCATCTTGATGGGCCAATGTAAGCCTTGCATCGATTCTTCATCAGGTCGATGCCATCTCTTCGGGTCGACGGCTCGTTTGAGTCGTTGTACTTGCCGTTTGAATCGGCGTTCCGCTAGGGCGGAGCGGGTCATTACATAATATACCACTCAAAACAAGTCTCGTCCTCGAGACTTCCTGAGTGCAGGTCATCCTACCATTCCTTAACTCGTGTCGTCGTGTTTCTTAGAAGATTCCTATCGAACGACTCTATCGTTCTATGGCGCTGAATTATACTCGATACCTTTCCAAGTTTTGTGTCACATACGTTTGGTCGATTTTATTGGATAACTTTTCATTTTAGAGTTGATAGGACTTATTCAATTCAAGTCTTTCTTCGACTTGGTTGCGATTTCGACGTATCATGGGACTAAAACGGTCGTACGTGGTGCGTTATAATTTATCAAATTCGAGAGACGTAATCTAAGGCAAACTCACTTACTCGTTCATGCGAATCGTAATACCAACTTGCAGCTGCATTCGAGTTCATCATATCGCTGAGTTTGGATCGTGCATATATTCAAGGCGTCCCCCGAATACGTACATTTCAACCAAGCTTAGCGATTAGCGAAGTCGGACAAGCTACTCGTGATAGTTTTGATTTGTCGATCGTTTTGCTAACTTTGATTTAAAACCGAACTCATGTGTGTATCACATATCGTTTATCTCGATCCTCAAGATTATTCGATTCGCTTCTCAAGCGCTCTTGTCAATGAAATCAATATAATTTCTTCTTAGCGGAGCCGACCAAGTCTAAGTAATTCCTATCCGATTCGAGACCAAATATTGCCCTGTCATCGAGTACATCTTCCAATCAATGATTCAATTAGTTATCCCAACTTTACTTGTACATCATTTCTTCTTATCATTCCCTTTGTTTGGGGCCAATCTCATCGTCGTTCATGCACACTCCCTGTTCTCCGTCCTACTCTAAGTCTTGCTGCCCCAAGTCTATCGTCCGTCCGAACGATACTATAAGGTCATTCGCACAAGTTCAATCACTCGGCATAGGGTCGTCCGCCTATCCGCTAGGTCATCCCACAGGGTCATAGTTATAAGTCAAGTCCATGGCTCATCGTGCAAGGTCGTTGCACGATGCTCGCCCCAAATCCTATGGTCAAACCATTTGTTAGTTTGTACGGGAGTTTCTACCCAAGCTCGCGTTACTCAGATTTCTAAACATTGAGCATGATTACCTAATCCGCATCAAGACTTACGTTGCACATATTCAATTCCGTTCAATCACCAGTTCTAACCAATTCTTGTATTCGATCACGAGGTCATCCAGCTCGACAATACGTTGTGCCTCAATCTCACGCGAGTCCAATTATCCACGACGGTTCATGAATCACCATGCAACGCTCCCGCGAAATAATCATTCTCATCGGGGCGTAACTCTTGTTTGAGTTTTAGACTAACCCATTCTCGATACGCGGATTGGACCTACTCAATCCTGAAGTTCAATTCTTCAAACACAAATTCCTTTTCGAGTCCATCTTCGCGTCAAACCACAAGTCGAAGCAATCAGATTGCCACGCCATCCAAGTTCAATCACTTCCGCTGTATGAATCACCATATCAACGCTCACGCGGAGTGATCGTCATAATCCGGCACGACGCATGTGCGAGTCTTGAGTTGCGCTCGCATAAGACAAGAACGTAAACGTTGTGGTTGTCAACGAAGCAAATCCAAGCATTCATATTTTCATCCAAGCCAACTCAATTTGATAGTCTAACCGTCATACATTCAACTAGAAAATCCTTGAGCTAAATCTATCTTTTCCTCGACACATTTTTAACATCCCAAGTATAGTATCCAACGGGACAATGACATTTGCACGATCGTCATTCGCCGAGTCAGAGTACCCCCGAGTTATCGCATATCGATCTTTGATACGCCTCAATACCATCGACGATATGCGCAACCTGACGATCTTCCTTTGCAAACGATTTCGAGTCGTGCGTTGATGCTGTTGTCCGAGTTGGATATCCCACAATTTCCTCGATATTCAAGATCAAGTTTGATCGCTATTCCTCAAGCTAATTTCAAGATCGTTGTCCAAACTCAAGTCACAATTTATATGAATCACTCCAAAATTGTGCGCATGATCCTCTAAGTTTTCCTCGACCAAGTCCATTCATTTTCATTCATCGTTCCGAATCGTTTTCTAACTTGCGTTGTCCATTGACAAGTTGTTCGAATGACATCTCATTCGGAACATTCGAAGTCACGACCAACTAAGCGTGACGCGTTCTAAGGCTTTGCGCGATCGCATCGCCTCGCCGACATACCCGTTCTATCCGTATATCTTGTAGTCTCGCTCGAACAATTTCTATAACGTCCATACACCACTCAGGGTTCGAGCCACTCGACTAGTCGTCGACACTTACTCTTATCCTTCCTCAAAGCTATCACATACACCACTCGGGTTCAAGTCATTCTATAAATCCTTAATCACATTCGCATCATTTGCTAAGATATTTTTCAGATTCGTTTGACGAATCTCTAGCATAATCGCTCACGTCGTATCGACGCACTAGGTCGTTCATACTAATCCTCAAAATCTAAGTCAATCTTTCGTGCACGCCTAAGCATTAGTTTGATAGCGTTCCTATCGACATACACTCTAAGTGTATCTCCGTTCTCGACCGACCGGTACTTGATATCGCTCGCAACCCGATTGCACCAGAAGTCGAGGTGCGCGATACTCGGCACAACTTAGCCAAAAGGCTGCATGCATAACCATCCCGTTCGAACTATACTTTGGTCTCGTGTACTTGTTTGCTGTCAGCATAAGCTCATTCAAGCACGTACTGCGTTTGCTAACTCTTAGCATCGATTCCTTCCAACTCAAGTCTGTTGTGGTGGCACAAAGGCCTTCGTCTATCGATCCCGTCCAACCGAGTACTCGTACGAGCTTTTGAAAATATTAGACTTATTGTATGGAACATCCCAAGGTACAACGAGAGAGAGCGAACCCTTCTTTTGTTTCCAACCGAGCTTTCAAAACTGAGAAAATCGAAATAAAGTCCAAGGACGTAAAGCCGTGCTCTGATACTAATCTGTCACACCCCGCTCCCGTAGGAGTGATCGTCCTCGCTAAGGCGTGATGCCGTACGGGCCTAGGTTGCGCCCGTGTAAGGCCAAGTCCAGAAACGATCGATTGTGCTAGGCTACAGAGTCGCACAGAGTGTCCCCATTTGCAGCGGAAAGTAAATGAACACAAGTTGAAGCGAATTCAAACTCTTTATTGATTTTCAAGAAGTTTACAAGCGGCGCTAGGCAGATATTACAAATCGCTCAAGCTCTCTCTCTCTGAAACATAAAAGGCGTACCAAGTGGCTTACAAGATGGAATAATTCATGGCGATGTTCCGATACATTATGTCCCGTATATGGTGATTCAGCTCCTTGCAACGCTCCAAGGCTCCAGAGATAGCTCCGCGCCTTAGCACGTTCGATGGAAGCTCTGCACCCGCCGACTTCTCCTGCTTTCTGCAAGCAGACTGTAGGGTTATCAGTACATTGTTATGCCCTGGTGGGGAGGCTAGCTCGCCCACAATGCTATTATTACCAAACATGTTCTATTTACTTTTGTGCACCGTCTATCATTCATTGTCTTTCTAATCTTGCCTTAGGATCAGTATTATGGCATATTTCATAGCCTATCTCGTGTTGTCGAATACAAGTGTTGCATGGAAATACATGCATGACTTATCCATACTTACCGTCCGACCTTCCCTGTCCAAGTAAACCAAGTTAGTTAATAATTCATATAAAACAACTTAATGTAGTTCGCGTAACATTCAATGTCAAGGGCGTGTCCCTGCCTCGGGTCCTAGCACATCGTAGGCGTATTTTCTAACTCACTCGCATGAATTCCTCATTATCATTCGGTGTGTTACATTTCAGGCATATTCATAAGGCACTTTATTTAGATAACTTTGACTACTTTGATTTCAATGCAAGGACTTGCATGTGGATCGCCACCAGCAAAGCCCACTTAATCTATATGCATCAGTCGCTGGCATCACAAGCCAATTTGGACATGATTCTCCTTTGGTAATTTCTCACCTATCACTGTGTGCGGCTGGTTCACATCTGATAGTCTTTTGAAATTACCACGCACTTACGTCTCCTGGGTGGCCAAGCCCCCCCCCCCCAGTTAGCCCGTAAGCCCCTTTTGATTCTGCCTAGGTCGGCATATCCCTCCTTTGATCATGCCACAGAATCCTTTTTTCTTTACGATCACGGCATCACCACCCCTCGACCGTGCCGTTTGTCCACGACCATTTCGTATTAACTTGTCTTTTTAACTTAACGGCTGTCTCTGAGCCGTAGGCTAACCCTTAGCCTTAATGCGTTATCGACCAGGTTGGCGTCCGTGCAGCGCGGGTAGCGATCCCCGTTGCACGTGCCCGTCATACCTGTCGCTAACCATTTCTATCCTTCTTATCTTTTATTTATTTTTTTTCTTTCACTTGTTCATTCATTCGTTGATTCATTCATTCACTTATTCGTTTACTCTTTCATTCGTACATTACGCAACTCCTTTATGCGGGAGTCGCCTTGGTGACCCATCGGTCCCATAGCCTTTCAATGTTGCTAAACTCTATTCGGAACGACTATGTTGATAGTCTTCCCGTTTCATTGTTGTAAACCATTCATTGTTTCATTGTTGAACGCAAGAAGAGACTTGAACGTAAGCTTGTGCCTTAGCACGAGCGCGGAGCGCGGTGCGAGAGTTCTCGTATTTTTCATGTTCCTTTCCATATTCTATGCATGCATACAAGATGGGATTAATCCCTTAGCTAGGTGCGTTGGGTCATTTATTAGCATGCGCGGTGTTATCGCCTAGCGATTTCAGTGATAGTGTCCGTATTGTTATGTGTCTAGGCTAAGCAAAGACGGGTTCATCGGAGCCACCCACCTTAGCGATGTTCGCGTCGGCCGAGCGATACTCCGAGCGCGCCTTTGAAAGTCTATGTCTGGACTCATCTTGATGGGCCAATGTAAGCCTTGCATCGATTCTTCATCAGGTCGATGCCAACTCTTCGGGTCGACGGCTCGTTTGAGTCGTTGTACTTGCCGTTTTAATCGGCGTTCCGCTAGGGCAGAGCGGGTCATTACAACTGATGCTCCGGGACCGGCTCAGCCTTCGACGACCGACAAGCCTAGGCCGAGGGAGACTCGCTTCAACAAATCCCTCCGAAAAAAGGCAGCCCAAGGGCTGGAGAGGCCCTACAACTTCGACATCTTGGCACAATTGGCCCACACACCGGCCAAGTTATCATTATACGAGCTCCTGAGACTCTCCAAGGATGTTCGTACGGCTTTGAGCGATGCACTCCAAAACGCTGACGCATACTTGGCTCAAGTTAACCTTACGGGAGAAAACCCGCCTGCAGATCTCCAAGACAGCACCTGCACGGGAGCAATGCCCATAATCGTCTTCACTCCGCAGGACATGCTCATCAAAACTAATCTATACGATCGCCCACTATACTATACTGGATACATCGACGACGTAAAGGTGGATCGGATGCACATTGATCCTGGCTCTTCCATAAGCATTATTTCGAAGGGCCGGCTATATCATCTCCGCATCCCAATGCATCGCCTGACGCCTACAAGCACCTCCATCAGCGGTTTCAATTCGGGCAGGAGCTACCCTATTGGGAAGATTCGTCAGAAGTGTCAAATTGGCGACCTCCAATCCGAAGTCACCTGCTACGTCATAGATGCAGACACTTCTTACAACATCCTCTTAGGACGCCCGTGGATACATGATTATATGATCGTGCCTTCCATGCTGCACCAGGGCTTCAAATATGTCGACAAACATGGCTTCGTGAGGACAGAATTTGCTGATATCGATCCCTTCAAAGGGGTCAAATCTTACTACTCAGACTCCTGCCTGTACGAAAAATCGAAGAAGCATCTTGGTGAAGGAGATATACAAGCTAGTACCGAGACAGCCACAGGATTAGAAGATCTTCTAACGATCCACCTCCAAGCTCGCAAACCGGGCAGGTCTGCACCCCTTACCGCCACTCTGCGTTAGGACGCAATCAGCCTCTCGGCACAAGAAGAGCATATGATAATCCGGCTGCCAAGGTCTGGCCAGGTGCCAAGATCCACAATAGGGCCACTAACAATCAGACTGCCGAGAGTCGGCCAGCCCCAAACGGAGAAGCTCAATCCCTCCGACAAACCACTGACGATACGCCTTCCCAAGAAGGGTCGTCATCCCGATGCAAGGTCTGACACTTCTAGCGAACCAGCCACTCCCCGTCCCACATCGAGCACAAAACAGGGGGTCGCTAGTCTGGCAACAACTTCCCGCTCAGCACCATCAGCTGAATCGCTGACGATCAAGCTCCCCAGGTCGTCCTCTCAGTCCTCATTCACACAAGGGGTAGCCGAAGAGGAGCTGGAGCTAGCCAAGTATGTGGCTGCCTACACTGATGTTTCCTCCGTAGATGATGTAATCCCCCTAGAAAAGATACTTTACTTCATCAATAAAGGGCTATCTTTGAACTACCTCGAGCTTAATAAGCTTTGTACAATGTACGCTATAGAACATGGTATAGGCACTCACCTACACACACAGGTGACAAATGTCTACACCACAATCTAGCTTACTCCAGCAGAAGACGCTTACCGAATAATCGAGGGAGGGGACCATCCAATCATCTTCGGCCGGAAGGACGATCCGCATCCCTTCACCATAGAAGAAGTCGACCTTGGATCGGATGCCGGGAGACTACCTCTGTATCTTTATAGCCCCCAATCTAAATATCTCATGCAGAAACAGGGGTATAATCTGGAAACGACGCCGGGTTTGAACTACGGTACTGGACGACGATTATCTTTGAAGCCTCCGGTCCCGGCTGGCAAACCACGGGACTACTATAGCAAGACTCGATGTGGATTAGGGTATGTGACACCCGCGACGACCCCTGAAAGTTCAGACGAAGAATGTGACCGACATTCACATTCGACTGGGTCACCAACTTCTGATTCGAATACCAGCATCGGAGACGTATTTAGACAAGTCCTGTCAGTCAACATGGCATTCGTCGACTCTTATGAAGAAGATGAAGACATTCCGAAAATCCTCGAGCTAGAGCCGTGGGCCCAACAGCTAGATGAACAATAGAAAAAGCGTTTCGAGCAAAGAGAACCTCCCACTGAGGATGAGGTCATACAAGTTAATCTTGGTGATGAAGCCTCCCCAAAACCAATCTTCATCAACCAGAGTCTGACTGATGAAGAGCGAGAGTCGCTGCTCCAACTCGTCAAAGAGTATATCGATGTGTTCGCCTGGAGCTATGAAGATATGCCAGGATTGGACCCCGAGATGGCCCTCGACAAACTCAATATTCGTTCGGATGCAAAACCTGTCAAGCAACAGCAACGACGGTTTTGCCCCGATGTCATGAATGATATTGAAGCCGAGATCAACAAACTGATAGCCAACGGCTTCATTTGCGAAGAGCAGCATCCAGACTGGGTAGCCAACATCGTACCAGTTCTCAAGAAGAACGGGAAAATCCGAATATGCATTGACTTTCAGAATCTGAATGAGGCATGCCCTAAAGATGAATTTCCTCTCTCTATCACAAATATTATGATCGACAACACCTGTGGCTTCGAACGTATGTCCTTCATGGATGGCTTCTCAGGATACAACCAGATCAAGATGTTCCCTGACGACGAGAAGTACACATCATTTCGAACACCGATTGGTACATATTGCTACACCGTTATGCCTTTCGGTTTAAGGAATGCTGGCGCTACTTACCAGAGAGCTATGAGCGTCATCTTTAGAGACCACTTGCGTAAGACAGTGGAATGCTACTTCGACGACATTGCCGTCAAAAGCCGTTCGAAGGAAGATCATCTGCAAGTTCTCAGGACAGTGTTCGACCTAATGCGAGCACACAACTTAAAGATGAACCCTACGAAATCATTCTTGGGAATCTCCAGCGGGAAATTCTTGGGTTTCATCATTACTTCTCAGGGCATTCACGTCGACCCCGAGAAAACAAAGGCAATCGTTGAGATGGGTCCCCCGAGAAATCTCTGCGAACTCCGAGGCCTCCAAGGCAGGCTAGCTTACATCAGGAGATTCATCTCTAATCTCTCCGGACGATGTCAACCATTCATCCATCTCATGAAGAAGGGAGTCTCTTTCGTATGGGATGAGGAATGCCAGCGCGCTTTCGACAGCATCAAAGAATATTTATCAAACCCCCCAGTCCTGGAAGCTCCTGTTGCTGGGAAGCCATTCCTGCTCTATGTGCGAGCGATGGAACATTCTCTTGGTGCTCTGTTGGCACAGAACAATGATGCGGGCCACAAACAAGCTACATACTACCTCAGTCGAAAGATGATTGGGCCAGAATATCGGTACACGGACGTAGAGAAGGAATGCCTTGCTCTCGTGTTCGTAATCCAGAAGACGCGACACTATGTCACGGGACAAACCATCCACGTGATATCGCGGATCAACCCCCTCAGGGTCTTCATGACCAAACCTGGGGCACTCAGCTCTCGCCTTGCTACCTGGACGATATTACTATCACCATACCACATGATCTTCGTCCCGCAAAAGGCTGTTAAAGGCCAGGCTCTGGCAGACTTTCTAGCACCCCATCCAGGTTCGGAGACGACTAGGGTATATGAAGAAATATCGAACGAGGTCACCAGTTCAAATACAGTCTTCCATGATGCCATCTTGCGAATGTTCTTCGACGGCGCTTCAAGAACTGGACCCAAAGGCAACATCGTCGCTAGAGTCGGAGTGGTGCTGATTTCTCGCTCCGGCTTGGTGATCAATAGGGCCTACTCACTCACAGAGCCCTGTTCAAATAATGTGGCCGAGTACAATGCCTTGGTCATTGGCCTCCGACTTGCAAAGGAGCTGGGGGTAGAGTATCTTGAAGCATACGACGACTCACAGTTAATCGTCAATCAGATTCGGGGGTCGTACGAGGTCCGTACGAAGACATGATCCCGTATCACCGAATAGCAATCGACATCATCTCGTCTCTGGGAGGATTCTTGATAGAACATGTTCTCAGACTCCAGAATATTAAGGCTGATGCCCTAGCTGGTTTGGCCGCTTCCCTAGCTGTGCCAAATTACGCTCATCATCAGGTCGACATAATAGGCCGTGAACTGGTCTGTCCTAAGGATAACGTTCGATACATTGAAAGCTATTTCGCCCTTTCAGTCGACAAAGCACCAGACTGGAGACAGCCGTTCATCGACTTCGTAGTATACGACATCCTGCCAGAGAATTCGAAGGAAGCTACTTCTATCAGAAGACGTTCTCTCAGATTTTTCTATGATACGGAGACGAAAATACTGTATCGCCGATCCTATGATGGGTTGCTGCTTCGGTGTCTATTAAATACAGAAGCCCATGATGGTGTCTACGGAGCCCATCAACCTGGCCCGAAACTGCAAGACCGCCTTCGCCGAATGGGCTATTACTGGCCCACGATGGTTGCAGATGCAATAGATTATGCACGAAAGTGCAAATCCTGCCAAATCCACGCCAACTTCATCCACCAGCCATCTGAATTCTTACATTTGACTGTGGCCTCCTGGCCATTCGAAGCATGGGGTATGGACATCGTCGGCCCAATCACCCCGCCTTCGTCCAGAGGACACTGATTCATACTCGTAATCATCGATTACTTCTCTAAATGGACGGAAGCCATCCTATTGGCAGAGGTGAAAACTTCAATCGTGATCAGCTTCCTCAAGCATCATGTCATCTACCGCTTTGGACTGCCCCGAAGGATCATTTTCGATAATGGGCCACTGTTCGCAAGCCATGCATTTTATCGGTTCTGTGACAAGCACCGAATTCAGAACATTGCTTCGACACCCTACAACCCAACAGCCAACGGGTTAGCAGAAGCATTCAACAAAACCATAATCAAGCTACTCATGAAATTTGTGTCCTCTAACAAACGCGACTGGAACGAGAAGCTCGGCGAATGCTTATGGGCGTATCGTACCACAGTTCGAACAGCCACCGGGAATATACCATTTTCCCTGGTGTACGGAAGTGAGGCAGTCCTCCCATTAGAGAATCAGATCCCCTCACTCCGCGTCTCCCTCACACATCAGTTGACGACAGACGAAAACCACCATCGCCGACTGCAGGAATTGGAGGCCCTAGACGAGAAATGCCTGTTAGCTCAACAGCGAATCGAACTATATCTGGCCAGAATCTTCGGAGCTTTCAACAAGAAGGTCAAGGTCAGAACATTCCAAGTAAGCGATCTTGTTCTGGCGGTTCGGAGGCTGATGGTTATGACGCATAAAACCGCCGGTAAATTCCAACCAAAATGGGAAGGCCCGTTCATCATCGAAGCTGTATTCTCCAACGGCGCCTACCGCCTCGCAAAGCAAAATGGAGACTTGCTCATGTTGTCCATCAACGGCAAGTTCCTGAAAAAGTATTATGTCTGAAACAAAATCCTCGAGACATCTCAGAGTGTCGAGTTATGTACCTCCCCGTACCACTGAACTTACATTTTGGTTCCATACATAGAGTTATGTACCCGCTGGTACCTCTGAACTCATTCCTACATTTTCCAATCATACGAGTCATGTACCCGCTGGTACCTCTGAACTCATTCCCACATTTTCCAATCATACGAGTCATGTACCCGCTGGTACCTCTGAACTCATACTCACATTTTCTAGATTAACGAGTCATGTACCCGCTGGTACCGCTGAACTCGTACCCACAAAATTATAGATTGCCGAAGTTATGTGCCCACTGGTACCGCTGAACTCACCCGATCTACTACCCGCATTCTCAATACACAAAAAGGGTAACAGATCCACAAAATTCCTATACAACCATGTCGATGTTACCTCTGAGTTGTTCCACTTCCACCAAAAACAAACCGCCCCCTCGCATAGAACTTCCACGTCCTCCTACCTCTGAGTCGTTCTATGTATCCTTCATTGAGCCCGCTCCTGCCATGTCCCCGTGACCTCTGAGTGGGAAGGCTCCGTCGAAGAAACCATTAATGCTTGCCATTTCCTTACACCTCTAAGTAAGTATGATGGTTACCCCTCGACCTATTATTCGTACCCACGACCGGAGTACGCCAAGGATAGTAGGTCCACAAATATCCTCCGTTGAATCCACTCCGGCCATGTCCTCACTACCTCTGAGCGGGAAGATCCCACGGTAAAGAAATCCCCGTACTTGCCATGTCCTCACTACCTCTGAGTAAGTATGATAGTCCTCCCTCGACTTATTATCTGTACCCACGATCTGAGTATGCCCAAAGATAATAGACCCACAAACGTCTTCCGATGACCACAAATGTCCTCATACGACCACAGATGCTGTACTGGGTCTCCAGTACACGCCCATCCCTTTCCTATCATGCCTGGGAGCCCAGTTGCTCCCTGGCATTCTCTCGAATACCAAAAACTTCTATAGCTGTCTTATCGCGAAGTTGTTCTAGGTATTACTCTCCAAAACTTGTTACTCGTACCTAAAACCAAGGTACGTCCAGGGTAACAGGTCCACAAATAATCCCCCAGCAGGTCCAATTCCACAAACACCATGAGTACAAGAAAGAGAAGATGAGTTGAAACATGCTCATTTATTCAAAATTCAAAGTGCTACATCATTTGGGATCACATCCCTTACAAAATAAAAACAAAAAGAAAAAAAATAGCAAAAGAAAACAGAAATCTGATCACTGCTCCGGGGCACATAACGCCGTGAGACGGTCCGTCAGCAAGGCAACCGACCGCTCAAACCTCTGTTTAGCTCGACGCTCCGCCTCTTGGGTCAGCACCGCCGTGTCCTCCAGATGAGATGAGCTTGCCAGTTGTCCTCGAATTTCTTGAAAGCCCGCTCCAGGTTAACAGAAGATCGGGAAACCTTCTCACCCTCCTGAACGATTAACTCCTGTTCCGCATGAGCAGCCTTCAGCTCCGACTCTAGGAAGGCCAATTCCCTCTGAAGTGCGAGAATCTGCTCATTCGTGTCAGCTGTTCCACAAGAAGCAGTCTCTTTTCGAGCCCTACAATCTTGACTTCGACGACCCAGCCTGTCATACGAAGCGGAAAGCTCGTCAAGGTCCCCCTTCACAACTGGCCCGATAGTGTCTCGAGCGAGCTTTATCCTATCCCGTGCGGCAATAAGGAAGCCCCCCTCCCGTTCAATCGCAGCAGGCAAGTCAGCCTGCCGTAACACCAGCAATCGGGTCACGAGCTGATCAGCCTCTGCCAACTTGGGCTCCAGGAGCGCAGCCAACCCCACCCCGCCAGGAAGAGCCTTCAAAGTTTCAATCTGACCCCGAGCGCACCACAGGGACATAGAAAAAGGGATCCTCCGTTATACGGCAACATCTACGCCCCTCTTTAAATGACGATAGAAGCTGTCGACCATATCCTGCGACACCTCGTCCAGAGCCTCCGAAGAAGCCGTCGTCAACGGGAGTGTAGCTGGCAACACTGAAGAAGACGTAACAGAATCTGCCGCTCCTGCCACAAGGAAAACAAACTCCGTACGGAAGGACGCATGAACAACGGCCAACTCCTCTTCAGCAGCCCGCAGAACTTGAATGCTTGGCAGGGCCGAGAAGTCAATCTCTGAAGTCGTATAAGCAGCAGAGGATGAGGCGGAGACCATCGCTCCCAGAATAAGCTCCACTCCCATCTGCCCGGAGCTGGCGGGAGGCCCCTCGACAAGAGTCGGTGAAGGAGAGGAAACGCTACATTCCCCCAGATCGCAGCAGGCAGAGCCTTCCCCAAGAACATCCGCTGTGGAAAGTAAAGGGTCAGGACCTGTAAGGCCAAGACAACCATGAATCGATTTGACTTGGAGGATATGTTGATAGAGCAAATAAGCCCCCTTACTAGTCAATATTTGGCTTATCTTACCAGCGGAAGAGTGTCGAGGCTGAGGTTCGCCTACAGCCACCGCAACCTCTTCACCAGCAGTCTCCGAGTCGAATATAATAGACTCCTCCGCCCCGGCACCCTCGGGAGGGGATGCGACGAGATCGGCGTCGCCTTGCTGAAATTCAGCAATCTCGGAGACAGGTCCGAGGAAACCTTCGTCACCCCGGACCGAAGCCTCAGCAACTTGGGAGTCCTCAACCGCCGCTGAGAGAGCCCCCGCAGAAAGGACCGCGGCACACATGTCGCTAATCAAAGCAGCAAGGGCCGGATTAACTCCAGGGGCAGCAGACGGTTCATGAGAGCCTGGTTCGTCAGACACCTACAAAG
Source organism: Iris pallida (assembly GCA_029216955.1). Taxonomy (NCBI): domain Eukaryota; kingdom Viridiplantae; phylum Streptophyta; class Magnoliopsida; order Asparagales; family Iridaceae; genus Iris; species Iris pallida. Next base: position 1,426,090 of record JANAVB010006998.1, read on the forward strand.
AAGAATGATTAGGTCATATCCCAAAAGAAAGAAAACCACAACAAGGATATGGCTCCAACTTAGTCTTACCTCCGGAACATCGTCAGCATCCTCACCCCTCTCCGTAATAAGTAGCCTACGAGGTCTGACCGCAGCTCTCTTTACGAAAAAGGCTACTCCTCCGTCAGTAGACTCATGCCTGTCTCGCTTACGCAATGGACTAGGCACGGCAGGCGGCGGTTCTACCCTTACCACCATTGATACAGGTGGCAACTGACCTACCACCTCATCTAATACGACCGACGGTTGATCCGTCATCATCTCATCTGCCATGATGGGCGGCTGATCTGCCGCCGCTCCTCCACCAGAAGAGAGAGAGTCCTCGTCGTCCCGTTCGTTGCTTCCCTCAACTGTGTCAAAGGACTCGAAATCGGGCACGGGAACCCTATTCGTCCCTTTCTTCTTTGCCTTCGACACCGTAGCCCTCTCCGCCAAACGAGTGCCCACGATGAAGCTAGTCCTCGGGTCAAAATCAACAGGAGGCTGGTTTGCCATAACATGGTATAAGGCCGCCATATGCAAGATTTCCCCCAGCATGTTTGCTGCAGGAACTGAGAAACTAGTTCGAGTATGACAAGTGTCATAGTAGCTCCATGCCCTAATACCATCAAGGATGCTATCCTCAAATCCCAGGCAGGAACTGGGATGCCCAAGGAATAGTTGACTGTACCCAAATTGACGGGCAAACCTACTGGGCAAGTAGGGCTCCAGGTACACTGTGTTGCGGTTGCGATAAACTAAATATGCCGGGCGAATGTTACGCAACCAGAAACGCATCTTCTCAGGTAATAAATAAGGAGATCCAACGCCATCAACATGGACACTCCTCACTTCCTGGTCGGTAAAACGGGGAATGGACACGAAGAAATCATATCCGTCCACCCTCGCCAGCATCCTCCGACACGCCGGTATGGTACTATATTCTCAAGGCTGATGGCGATACCTGAAAAGAAAAGCATCGTCGTCTGTAATGCCGTCTCCCGTCCCAGGCCTCATCAAAGACCGATAATGCAACAACAGCCACCCCAGCAGGTAATGATAAGGCAGCTCTATACGTTCAAAGTCCATCACCACGTCACGAGCGATGACCTTGGACGAGAAGGCGCGGAGACCATGATGAATGCTGCACACCATAGCGGAAAGAAGAGCCAGCCTGACCCCAAAGGCCAACTTCACGGTGGGAAGAATAAAGTGACGGTCGATCCTCTCGATGGAACCTGCCCATCCTGAGACCACATAATTACGCAACCACACCATTAAAAAACCTACCAAGGGTGCCTTCTCTGACAGCCGCCGAGTACCATAATAAAAATAGCTGAATGAGTCAATCTGGCTCCCAAATTGTCATTCTTAGACTTTGACCTCCTAGCAGTCGACACCAAGCCTTCTACTTCCCTAGGAGTTTGACGAACTCGGGAAGTAACTCGGCCAGCAGCACTGAATTTAAAAAGATAGGAGACCCAAGAGTTGGTATGGGGAGTGTCCCCTTCCGAGCTATCATTTTTCTTGATAGCCATTTGGTGACAGGTACTTTGGTGACATAACAGTTCTTGGTACACAGCGACGAAGCCTGGGAATCGGCGATCTAGATCCTGGAACTCCTCGTTCGTTGGAGTGTACGCTTCGAAGGGCTCGTCTCCCCAGGGAAGCTTGGAGACAGCATACATCTCATGGAGAGCGAGCCCCAACTCCCCTACAGGTGTGAAGAAAGTCCTTGTCTGATGGTTATACATCTCCAGAAGGGACATGAACAACGACTTATTAATGGGCATCCCATGGCTGGAACCCCGGATAGCATCATAAAGATTGACTTCTCGCAAAAACGTCTCGTATTCTTGCAGAATCTACGAGGTCAGGTTAGCCCATGAGGGAATGGGGTGTAACCTGCCCAGCAGTGCCAATCTGCCAATAGGATAGGACCCTTTTCTAGCAAGCTGGCTCAGGAAGGTATCAGCCTGTAAAAATGAGAAGTTAGGACCGGGTGAGTTGATAAAGGTACCCAGAGCTAACCCTATCACAGATCGACTGGCCGGATCCTTGATCACGCGTACTGACCCAGTTGTTTTATTGTAACGGATGTTACCCACAAACATCCCCGATCTGGTTGGAGTGAGGGGGTCTGTCATCTGCCTGTCCAACAAGATCATGTTGAACCACGCAAGAGGGAAATGATGCTTCATAATGGGGATATGAATCGGCATCCCGTCCAGATTAAAATTCCAACTCTCGGAAATATCCAGCACTCGGGAGTTTTTTATGATCAATGCATCCCCAAAGAGGAAGACCGGCCTCAGATACTTCCCATTTAGCTTCCCGGAGCTCATCATGTCACTAAGGAATTGGAAAGATTGAACCCTGATAACATTCAGTCGCTCCAAAGGCTCATTAACAAGGAGATGCTCTAACACTTGACGAACTAAATCGTCCCGTCGTACATCCGTGGCAAGTTGATTCGAGCCAACCAGAAGTTTCCCCGTAGGATTTACTGGCAGATTCACTGAAGATAGACGAAAGAAACAAGATTAGAGAATAGTCAAAACAAAGAAGCATTTGAAAGATCATTTGAGTCTATGCGGCTCGGGTCGTCACAGCCTTATGCGGCTCAGAACCAGATGAGTCCATGCGGTTCGGTTCATCATAGCCTTATGCGGCTCTAAGTCAGACGAGTCCATACAAATCAAGTTCAGATGAGCTTATGAAGCTTCTGCGGTTTGGGTTCAGAAGGGCCCATGCGGTTCAAGGTTCACATGGACTCAACAGACAAACCTAGGCGCTGATGCGGCTCGGATTCAGGTGAGACTATGCGGTTCAAAGTCCATGAGGACTCATACGGCCCTGAACAGACAGACTCATACGGCTACAAGCAGATGAGCTTATGCGGTTCACAAGTGAACTACGCTCATGCGGCCCAAACCGAAAATATATATGCGGTTCAGATCGAGTATGACAAGCCCATGCGGCCTCCTGGACGAAGTACTTATGCGGTCATATCGACGAACCTTGTACATGCGGCTTGTGGATAAATTATGCAGCAGAGCCATGGCAGTTAGGGTTCTAAGGCAACGCCCTTATCGGCAATAGGCGGATGAACGTCGGGATGAACAGAGTGAACAGCGGCCGACGGAGGAGTGGCTACGTTCATCGCCACAGCCGCCGTAGAAGCGACCGCCTTGCCTTTCGCAGCCTTTGACGCAGCAACCTTCTTGGGACGCATAGGTGCTTGGGAGAGAAATGAGTTAGAACAACGAAAGATCGAAGAGAGCAAATAAGATTTCCCAGAACGAGAGTGTTCCTATTTATAGACAAAGAAGGAACGCCTCGATCCGCGTGCAACTTTATGACCGACTCTTCGGTCATCGATGAAAAATGGCTGAATAATAGCCTGACTCTTGGGATCCTGGCCCAAAAAGCGGCTCTTAAAATCTGACAGCAAATCAAGAGCACTAAATGCAGAAGATTTACAAAAGATTTGCACACGTGGCAGGAAGACGTGGCAAGAAGCTCATGCGGCCAAAACAACCCATGCGGCTCATAGAGTCATACGGTTGAGGTAATCATGCGGCTGGACAAATCCATGCGGCTCTGGCATAACCATGCTTCTTATTCAAAGTATTTCAATTTTGCAAATTGAAAACTTTGAAGGGGGTCTTGTAGAAGCAAGAAAAAGAAAAGAAAAATGATCCATGCGGCCAAGGAGCCGCATGCGGCTCAGGAGTCCCATGCGGCTCAAACACATAGGCAGCTCAAGTGGACTCCATACGGCCCGCAGAGGGAAGCCACATGTCTTTTCAGAATAATTGTACCCAGCGTCATTCAAACACAATTAAGGCTTTGACGGCTGACAGCTGACAGCCCTGACGTAAAGTAGTCATGATGACTGACACAAGAGCACTATCTTCCTAGGGAACTGGAAAATCTTCGCAGCTTCGAGGCAAGTTTATGCGGCCAGACTAAATGAGTTCACGCGGCCAGTGCAGAGAAACCTATGCGGTTCAATCATGAAGGTCCCCCATGCGGCTCGGCCATGAAGAAACTTATGCGGCTCGGTCATGAAGACTCTCATGCGGCTCGGCCATGAAGACCCCCATGCGGCTCGGTCATGAACATACTTATGCGGCTCGGTCATGACAACCTTCATGCGGTTCGAGTATAGAGACTATTCATACGGCTCGGTCATGAAATCTTTCATGCGGCTCGGTCATGACGACCTTCATGCGGCCCAAATATGAATACTCCTCATACGGCTCAACAATGATGACAGGACACGTTTTCTAAAGATAATCAAATTTTGGGTCAGATCCCAATAATTTGGGACACGTGGCAAGGGAATGAATTAAATTGATTCATTTAGATTTACGGACATCAGCAAATCATCATGATGGAGATTTATTACAATCAACATTAATTACTGACATGATATGGCATAATCCTCATTAAGGGCCCAGATCCTTCACGCTCAAGATTAATGGCCCAGATTGATCATTTACCAGGCTGCCGCCACTTAGAGAATGGGCAATCATTGCAAACCCTAATGATGCCCCTCACTATTATAAATAGCAATGTGCCATTCCCTTACAAAAGGATGCTCCCCCAATAATCAGAGAGAAAAATACACAGAGATCAATCCAGAGAGAGAGAAGACAGAAGAGCAATACGAGGAGAGCAAGAAGAGCATTCCTTCGTCAACGCCAAGCATCTCGTCACGGGAGCCAAGGCTACGTCCGATCGTCCAAGGAGTAAGGCAGAGCTGCCGTCGCTTTTCCGAGCCTCTACTGTCACCCCTAAGAATCAAAAATAAACAATTGTACATAGATTGCTATACCTAGGTTTTTGTCCCTAGGCTTTCTTTGTACAAGCGAGTTTGTAACGTGAAGTAAAAGTCCAGTCCTCCCATAAAACTGTTCTGCTCTTTTATATTTCATGCAAACAGACTTTTGGTGACATCACCCCCCAATTCCAGAACATCGTTGCCGCTGCATGGGATTCGGTATCTGGTCTTGACCCTATGGTCCGTACGGCGGATAAACTTTCAGCTACTCGCAAGGCCCTCTCAACATGGAGCAAAGATGCCTACGGCAACATATTCCAGGCTATCAGGGAGGCGGAGGACGATGTCAACCGCACGGAGTCCGATTTTGCTACTAACAACTCCCAGGAGGCCCGCGCGGCTCTCAACCTCGCCAGAGCCCTTCTTAGATCCAGACTGACAGTGGAGAATGATTTCTGGAGGCAAAAAGCCAGATCAACTTGGGACACCGACGGCGACCGGAACACCAGTTTCTTCCATGCATGCGTCAAAGGACGCAGAAACAAATTAAAATTACACCGGATCCTCGACGAAAATGGTCATCTGGTGGACGACCAGGCAGGTATTCAGACTGCGGCTGTGAACTATTACTAAAACCTCTTCACCAAAGACAGAGTCGTTAAAGACGTGATGCTGCTGACGGTTATCCCTTCCCTCATTAGCGACCACGATAATGCAACCCTGCTGGCCACAACTTCGTAGGAGGAGGTTAAAGAGGCAGTCTGGTCCACTAACGAGCATAGCGCCCCGGGACAGGATGACTTCAATGGGGTCTTCTTCAGAGCTTGTTGGGACATTATTAAAACTGACCTACTTGAAGCCACTAAAGCATTTCTCCAAGGGGCAAGATACCCCAAGTCCATTTCCAGTGCCAACATTATTCTTATCCCCAAGACAGACAATCCGAAAACCTTCAAAGACTTTCACCCAATCAGCCTCTGCACCTTCACCAATAAGATCATATCCAAGATCATCGCCAATCGGATGTCCGACCTCCTCCCCAAGATCATTTCTGAACAGCAAAGCGGGTTTGTCAAAGGCCGCTGCATTTCTGACAACATCCTTCTAGCCCAAGAGATGATTACGTGCATGAAGTTCCCGTCGAGGGGGAGGAACGTGGCCATTAAACTCGACATAGAGAAAGCATACGACCGGCTGGACTAGTAATTCATGATCTGGGTTTTTAGAGCATTTGTGTAGCACCCAATTTTCCAAATGAGGGTAATTTTAAAATTTTGTATTTATAATTATTTTAATAATGATATTTAATTCATGATATGATTTTTGCTGATTTTAAATTATTTTAAAATTATTTAAATTAATGACTTGTGGTTTTGACGTTTTGCTAGAGAAACCCTAGAGACAGTTTGACCTAGAGCCTAACCATATGATTATGATATTTTAATGTCATTTTTGGCCTAAGGATATTTTTGCATTTGATCTCTTTGAATTATTTTGATAGTATTTTATTATTTATGATATTGTTTTGGGGTTATTTGAGTCGGGTTCGAATTTCAACTCAATCCGACTTGAAACGGGGACCTGGGGGTAGTTTGACTCTAGTGGGACCCACACACTAGTTAGGCATGGCCCAAATGATATTAAATTTAGTCAATATGATAGAAATATTTTAGTTAGAGGTTAAACTAATTATTATGGATAAGGTTAGTGTGATTAGAGACTTTAGAATGACTAATTTAGCCCCAACCAATTAGCCCTTTCCTAATACTCATAGAATAGGTTTGTATGGGCTTTTGGACTTTTCCTAATAGGACAAAACTACCTTTATGGCTAGCCACAATAAGGATAGGATTGAGCCTCCCATTTGTCATTATCCATCTACTTTTTCTCTCTCTTGTTCTTTCCCAAATTCCTAGAGAGCAATCCCTAGCAATTTCTCCACCAAATCCTTCCATTTCACCACCAAATCTTCTTCTTTCCTTCTCCATTCTAGCCAAGGAGGAAGCTACCCAAGTTTGGGAGGATTCAGAGCTCGTTCGTGTCCTTTTGGAATCTCTACGTATCGGTGTCGCTCCGGGAAGACTTTTCTTCGATTCGATCTACCGGGAGGTATAAATCCCTTCTCCTTTTCATTTTTTCATGCATATAGGTCTATTTTGAACCCATAGGAATGACCCCCATGGTTGTATCTCCATTTGTGTCCATTTTGTGTCCATTTGGAGGTCATAGGAGTGTCTTTGTGTTGTGAATGTGTTCATGTTACATATATATATATATATATATATATATATATATATATATATATATATATATATTGTAATGAGAGTGTATCTATATTTATATATGTAATAAATGGTTCATGATGATTATATAATCAAGTTTGTGAGTGTGGTTACTTATATTATTATTGCTATTGTTGTTGTGGATAATTAGGATATATATTGTGTATTCTTTTGGCTCAAACTATCTAAATCCGTCATGATTTTTATCCACGTTTTTAATTTCAGCCCTAACTTAGAAATGTCATAACTTCTAGCTCAAAGCTCGGTTTAATCTCCCGTTTTTTTTAAAAGAAGCGTATTGAAGTTAGATTTCCAAAAAATGTATTAACATGCCTAATTCTTTCTGTAACTTTCTGGAAAATTATTTGAGTGTCAGCTGTACGAAAGACAAACACGTTCTCGGTGTTTTCGCGATTCCGGGTGTTTCCGGAAACGAAAACGCGATCCGTTTGAAGTTTCGGAAAGCTAACACATAGATCTATAACATACTTTAATCCTAGATTTTAATTCATGCTGAGATGGTACAGTATTGATTATTAGTAGGAGTTACTATTCGGCATATGCATTTTGTGCACCCTTGTGTGTAATATAATTTTCTATTTGATTTTAACCCATGTTAATGTATATACATTATGTAATTAAAAAGAGAATGCAAGCATGAGTAAATGGTTAAATAAATGATGTATGAGGTGTAAGTATCCTATCTAATGTAAGCATGTATAAGTATGGCTTGTAATGAATATGTAGGTTCCATAGTATGTAACGTATGGTGCATATAGTAGTTCAAGAGAATAAATGAATGATGATCAATGAATGCAAGCATGGATGTAATATAATAATAGATGTAATATATGCAATATACAAGTTAATGAGATGTAATGTTCTATGTTAACACAAATCCTATATTACCTCATGTACCCCCTTATACTATGTTGACACTATCACACTTGACACATTGTTCACTTACACTTTGACACTCTTTGATATGTATACACTATGTATGCCCATTTAACCCTCAATTGACCCTTTGCCATGTTCACATACACATACATAGCCTCTTAAATAAGTATTTATGAATATAGTTAACTTAGCTATGTATGTATATTATATATATGTTAGCATATTGTGTTGTAATATATAAGTTTATATAACCATTTGAAATGCCATAATTATAGACCTAATGTTGAATACCAATATATGCATGTGTATATATGTGTAGACATATATAGCTTAAAGTAATAGATTATCTAGTGTATATCTAATGTGAATTCTTGCCTATTTGAGTATTGAATAATTGCATGCTATACAGAGTTGGGTGTATGTTGGCTTGTATAGCCTTGTATTGATGTGTGCTTACTAGGATAGTCTTGGTTAGGCCTAGTAAGACTTGCTGGGTTAGGACATGACCTAGTTTGACCTAGTTTGACTAGTGCAGATGACCAGAGTTGACCAAGGATTGACTTTGGCCTAGTTTGACCTAGATTCATGTAGAATGTATTGTAGTGCTTTATATTACCCTTCTGGACATGTTGTTACTTGTGCTGTTCTAATTAGGAGCCAGACACCTCTCCTCGGACAGTATCTTTACCTTGGACATTCAGATATCAGGCGAGTACATTCTTTGATCATTTCATATCATGTTTAGGATTATATTTCCTGCTTTAGACTATCTTATTTGATACTGACATGTTGGTAACACGGATTGGTACTATAGGGATCCCTTCATGAGATGTTATCCCCCTCGGGAGCATCAGATACTTTTGTCATGTGTGTTTCACTTACATCATGTATCATATGTTTCTATTATCATGAATCTTCGGGAATCAGCTAGTGACTCATGTACCCTCATGATCACCGAGCCTTTACGAATTAATTCATGAATCACCCTTTATGGGCAACGTAGTATAATCATGAATCTTAACGTAACTTGAACGGATCCTTGTGTATTGATTGGGGATGGGGGAGTATAAGTGAACATGTGAATAAATCCAAGTAGTGTAATCATGAATCAATTTCCAGTAGTGTAATCATGAATCAGTCCTTAGCCATTCACATGTTTATGCAGTACTCTGAATCACTAGCACTGTCTCTCTTTATATATATCATAGATATTTACTTACAGTCTCTCTTTTACATTATGCTATTTCTTCAGATCCTGTATTTTATTCTCTAGCATGATTATATTTCCTTTTCTGTTATGGCTTGTTGAGATGTATTGTGCTCGCTCCTGTCCTGACTGGACCTGTTGATAAATTTTACAGATAGCCTGGAGGTTGCCTGCTAGCCTAGAGGAGACAGTAGAGGTTGCATAGATAGCTAGGGTTTTTGCTTATAGTTTATTTTCAGTCGTCTTGAGTTGTATTTATGGATTACTGTATTTGAGTTTTGAGATGTATTCTGAGTTTGTATCTTAGACACTTAGACTTCTATCTGCTGTATCTCTTTTGAATTTCATGTTTTACCTATCTTTTATCTTGCTCTACCTTAGTTGTGATTGAGACTGTATCTGCTATGCCACCCCCATTCGGGGAGTATAATCTGTTTAGTCTTATACTGTTAGATGCATTGAGACCTAGGACAGCGTTCTACCGCCGACACTGCGGCGTAGGCTGGGTGTTGTTACGTTCTCGTGCCCTTACTCTAGGGTGCGGGTCGTGACACGTTTTTAGTGGTGGCCCATGCAGGTCGAGATTTGCATTAGTACGATTTCGTAGTAGCGCAACGACTTAGTTGTACTACTATGAGCCTGCTATAGGATATATAAATTAAGGTGTTAGGATGAGAGGATACTCAATCACTGTTAGGATTCATTGAGAGATTCTTGGGATGACCCTTGAGAATCTCATTTTGAATTCCGATTTAAACTCCTTTTCCTTGTTTTGATTCACCTTTTCCCTTGATTTGAATTTGATTTTGTGGATTCATTGTAGAACTTTGAATCCTGGTATTAGTTGATGATTTTGACAAAATTTTGTAGTTGTTGATTTAATTTTGTATTTAGATTAATATTTTCAAATCCAAGGTACTCAATCACACTTAGGATTCTTTGAGAGATTTCTGGGACGATCCCTGAGAAACTCATTTTGAACTTCAATTGGAATTCTTTTTCCTCTTGTTTGGATTCACCCTTATTCCTTGCTATTGAATTTAAGCTTGATGGGTTCCTCTCGTTTGAACCGATGAGAAGGAACATATCTTCATTATTCTTTCTCGCCATTATTCCCTTGCATTCTTATTTACCTCTTATCTTAAACTCTGTCTCATTACATTAATTACCCATATCTTGTCGTCCCTACCAAATGTACTTTGAAACCCTTGAATCTTCGTATCTTTTGCATAGGGGAAGGCTAAGGAAGTGACGTAAATTATGTAGCTCAGAGAAGACGTAACTAGTTATTTTATGATGATCTAAAGGAAATCAAATGTGGAGTGTTCCATATGGAAACTTCAGATAGAAATGTGGTAAAGGTCTCGAATAGAATAAAGAGATGTATACTGCTAATCTGGAAATAATTACATTTAGAGAAATTTTGGGGTTATGAGATAGTTTATAGGTGTATTCAAAACTAATGAGGATATCAGAGGTCAACCTAGTTTTGAGAACTTAGAAAATCTTGGTTATTGATTCTGGGGAAAACTTTTACTCTGAGGCTATATAGAAGGTTAGTAATGGAAATGAGAAGTTAATTGTGTTTAATAAGGATATTAAATAAGATGTTGCGAGAAAATGACTAGGGATAGAGAGAACACAAAGTTATGGAAGTTTTGAGATTGTTGTGAAATATTTTTAGGAGAATAATATTCAAGGGTGTATGTCGAAGAAAATATGAAAGTTGATTTTATGATGGAAGATAAGTTTTGTAAGGCCAAGAGATTTAAATTAAATAATACGAGGAGAACAATTTGAACAAGTTCAAGGAATTCGTAAACGAGATTTAGAGGTTTTGGGTCAATTTTAAGACAAGGTGAAAGAACTTAAAATTTAAATAAATGGTTAATGTTGATTCCTAAATATGAGGGCTGTGCTTCAAGAGTGATGTTTGAAAATTGGGAATTGCCTACGGTAGTCATGGTAAGGGTTTAAGTAAAGGTTAAATTTTCATATGGAGACTGGTGAGGTAAAGATATGATTGGCAAGTTATGACCAGATGAACTTAAGAGTATCATAAGCAGATGACTAACTCGATCTTCATTATTTTTGTGCATTAATTACCACCTCTTGAACTCCCACTTTCTAATTAGGATCCTTGACGTTCCTTATCGTGACTTTGATATTCGGAATGTAATACTAGCTGTTACCCTCCAACAAATCTTATATGTAAGACCTAGACGAGCTCACCTTCGTGTAGGTATATCATGTCCTACTAAAACCCGTCTTCTTGTACTCTATTTTCTTGATATGATTTTCTGGTCAACTGGCTAAACTATAACCTCTACCATTATACTAAATTTCTTCTTATTTCAATTAGAAATCCAGCCTTGACTCAATTCTTTCGACCCGACATGTGATGGTGTTCTGCTTGTTTCCTTAGATGCTTAACCTTGTACCTTATCTGATTACTTGACCCGTTGGTTAAGAAACTTGGACTATGTAATTCCTTTCATCATTACCACCCTTATATCTTGTGCTGCTAAATTAGCCTTAGTTTTGCAAGCTTATCTATTTTCGAGCTTGGTCATGACATATTTTATTGGGTGGCCACCTACTAACATATTGTCTAATCAGAACCGGTACATGATGGTCTGATCAACCTATTGCACTTTAGTTCGCTTTTTCATGTATCAATCTACGAGAATGGAGACATAGTTAAACTTGACACTAGAGTCTCATTCGCGACAGCTTTGACAATTCTCCTTGAAATCTTTTCATCACCTATGAACCTCGTATTCGTACTCAGTCGAACTAAATTTAATCATGACCTGAACCTCCATCATTGGATGCTCGTGCTCATACTTTGATTTTATTGATTTTCCTTCTTGCCCAAATCTCGTTTTATCCTGAAATTGATCAACTTAGATCGTGTCAAGACAAAAATCTATTTGTGATTTGTTGTGCCTAAATTTTCAATTTTTGCTATTTTATAGAATATTAACCTTTTAATAATTTCTTAGTTGCTTGTTAATGACCAATTTTCATATAGGATGGTAGACAGCCCTACAACCTTGATGATTGTTGTTCCCTTACCTTCCCAATTAGGACACCCTAGATTGTTTGTGTGTTGATACCATAGTACTGTTTTGACCTAGAATGATTAGTGTACCTAGGTGAGACTTCCAACTGCTACGATATGCCCTGACCTTGTATACTATTCCTTCAAATTGCATGATTTCGATAAAAAAAAATTAGACCTTGATTATTGGGAGATAGGGACGTCACCCCATTAGTATCAGTTGTAGATATATATATAGGTTAGTCCTTGATGTGGGGATGTGTGTCTATAAACATGTAGCTTATGAGATTTATGAGAGATTATAGTATCAGCCTTGATGGGATGTACTAGTCATTTGGTGAGCATAAATGTGTTATGCGAGATAGGGGCCTATATGTCTTAGTAATGCATCGTTCCTTTGGTAATAGAATATATTAATAGATGGTTAATAGGAAGATAATAGTTTGAGTATACCTATAGCCTATGATCGGTTCTTTTTCATCCTTAGTTAAGACCACTTTAAAATAGGTCCAGTCCCTTGGATATAGGTTCCAGTCCATATTCTATTGAAGTTCCATTACCGCCGTACAGCAGAGCAGTATTGGAGGTATTCCTAGATTGACACTTTTTAGATGTTCGTTTATTATTCCAGTGTTAGGAAGTGTTACCTTAGATATTGGGTAGGTTAGAGGCTCTAGAAGGAGTGCTATCGATCTTAAATTTCAAGGACGAAATTTTTCTAAGGTGGGTAGAGTTGTAGCACCCAATTTTCCAAATGAGGGTAATTTTGAAATTTCGTGTTTATAATTATTTTAATAATGATATTTAATTCATGATATGATTTTTGGTGATTTTAAATTATTTTAAAATTATTTAAATTAATGACTTGTGGTTTTGACGTTTTGCTAGAGAAACCCTAGAGACTGTTTGACCTAGAGCCTAACCATGTGATTATGATATTTTAATATCATTTTTGGCCTAATGATATTTTTGTATTTGACCTCTTTGAATTATTTTGATAGTATTTTATTATTTATGATATTGTTTTGGGGTTATTTGAGTCGGGTTCGAATTTCAACTCAATCCGACTTGAAACGGGGACCTGGGGGGTAGTTTGACTCTAGTGGGACCCACACACTAGTTAGACATGGCCCACATGATATTAAATTTAGTCCACATGATAGAAATATTTTAGTTAGAGGTTAGACTAATTATTATGGATAAGGTTAGTGTGATTAGAGACTTTAGAATGACTAATTTAGCCCCAACCAATTAGCCCTTTCCTAATACTCATAGAATAGGTTAGTAGGGGCTTTTGGACTTTTCCTAATAGGACAAAACCACCTTTATGGCCAGCCACAATAAGGATAGGGTTGAGCCTCCCATTTGTCATTATCCATCTATTTTTTCTCTCTCTTGTTCTTTCCCAAATTCCTAGAGAGCAATCCCATGCAATTTCTCCACCAAATCCTTCCATTTCACCACCAAAATCTTCTTCTTTCCTTCTCCATTCTAGCCAAGGAGGAAGCTACCCAAGTTTGGGAGGATTCAGAGCTCGTTCGTGTCCTTTTGGAATCTCTACGTGTCGGTGTCGCTCCGGAAAGGCTTTTCTTCGATTCGATCTACCGGGAGGTGTAAATCCCTTCTCCTTTTCATTTTCTCATACATATAGGTCTATTTTGAACCCATAGGAATGACCCCCATGGTTGTATCTCCATTTGTGTCCATTTTGTGTCCATTTGAAGGTCATAGGAGTGTCCTTTGTGTTGTGGATGTGTTCATGTTACATATATATATATATATATATATATATATATATATATATATATATATATATATATATATATATATTGTAATGAGAGTGTATCTATATTTATATATGTAATAAATGGTTCATGATGATTATATAATCAAGTTTGTGAGTGTGGTTACTCATATTATTATTGCTATTGTTGTTGTAGATAATTAAGATATATATTGTGTATTATTTTGGCTCAAACTATCTAAATCCGTCATGATTTTTATCCACGTTTTTAATTTCAGCCCTAACTTAGAAATGTCATAACTTCTAGCTCAAAGCTCAGTTTAATCTCTCGTTTTTTTTAAAAGAAGCGTAGTGAAGTTAGCTTTCCAAAAACATGTATTAGTAGGCCTAATTCTTTATGTAACTTTCTGGAAAATTATTTGAGTGTCAGCTGTACGAAAGACAAACACGTTCTCGGTGTTTTCGCGATTTCGGGTGTTTCTGGAAACGAAAACGCGATCCGTTTGAAGTTTCGGAAAGCTAACACATAGATCTATAACATACTTTAATCCTAGATTTTAATTCATGCTGAGATGGTATAATATTGATTATTAGTAGAAGTTACTATTCGGCATATGCATTTTGTGCACCCTTGTGTGTAATATAATGTTCTATTTGATTTTAACCCATGTTAATGTATATACTGTTGGTGCTTTATTTACATGGAGAGAGCTTGCTCTCAACATACCTTGTAAAATTTTAGTCCCACATTGGAAAAGCACCATGAGTTATCTCAACATATATACTTGGGTGTGTTGTTGAGAGATGCACATGGGGTGGTGACCCTAAGGAGGGAACCATGTGGGTGATTTTACTAGGAGGTAAGAATAAGGCTCCAGGATTAAGCATTAATGCTTCTGTCATTCTCTTGGATTAATTCCACTTGGAGCTAAGCCCCAAAGGGGCTTAGCGACTCGGACTCGGACTCGGACTCGGACTCGGACTCGGGCTCGATGGGCTCATGAGGCGTAATGTGGCATTTTGTTGGCGCACTTTGCACTTAGCACGTCAGCAGTCTTATACGGCATGCGGCTCATATGCGGCCTCATGCGGCTCATGCGGCTCATGCGGCTCATGCGGTCCATGCGGCTCATGCGGTCCATGCGGTTCATGCGGTCCATGCGGCTCATGCGGCACATGCGGTCCATGCGGCCCAAGCGGCCCAAGCGGTCCATGCGGCCAGGCTGCTGCTGCTGCTGCCGCATGGAGGGCTACGCTGACTGTGCAGATTTCAAATCGGTTATGGAAAGGGTGAATCAATGCGATTAATTCAGATCCTATCTTTGTGGGATTTGAATTAATTTTGTTACTATATTTGTGGGATTTGAATTAATTCAGTTCCTATCTTTGTGGGATTTGAATTAATTCGTTGCTATCTTTTTGTGATTTGATTCAATCTTTCCATAACTGAAGAGGCGGCTAGGGTTTCCACCCTCTCTCTATAAATACTCTCTTCTGGCCTCCTTTGTGACTACTACGAAAATACAAGTCAGAAAAGGAGAAAGAGAGAGAGAGAGCTGCTGCCGCCATTGCAAGTCCATCTGAGGAGTCAGAACAGAGGTGACATTGAGCGTTCCACAAGTTATTCAACTTGCTGGTTCCTGGAAGCAGATCGTGTGGGGCAAATCTTGCTTTGAGCAACGGTGTTTTGACACTCCAGTATTGTTCTTCTTCTCATCTCTCTCTAGTGTTATTGTAACTCGTTCTGTCCCAATTGCAACACGTTTGCAAGGAAGAACAAGAGATCTTCTCTTCTCTTTTTCTCTCCTTCAGATTGTAATTTGGCTATTTGATATTTTGAACCGTCGTAGATCTTGAGTTTGATCACTGCAAAGTTTTGTGGGACATCTCAGATCTCGATTGCATCTGTTTTTCATCTTTGATCAAGCCCCGGGACTAACAATCTCAAAGCAAGATCCGTATAGATGGAAAACATTAATGCTTCGCTCCTCCAATCGGACTTCTGCAAGTTGAAAAAGTTCGATGGAAAGCACTATCAAGTCTGGAAGAGAAAGGTGTACCTAACTCTTCAACTGAAAGACGTTGATCATGTTCTGTTGGAGGAAGAACCCTCTGTTCCAGACACTGGATCTACTGCCGCCATCAATGCGGCTACCAAACTCCAGGCCAAGTGGAGAAGGGAAAATAGCATCTGCAGGCTTATCATCCTGAATGCTATGGAGGACTCCCTGGCAGAATCCTACTCGAAGAAGGAACTTGCCAGAGACATATGGGAGTCTGTGGAAAATCTGTATGAAGAAGACAAGAACAGGAGCAAAATGTTTGTGGTTGAAAAATATCACAAATTGCTCTTTGAGGACGAAAAGTCCATGCTGCCACAGGTGAAGGAATTTCTGAAGCTGCGTCAGAAACTGGAAGACGAAGAGATGCCCCTTCCCGACAAGTTTGTCGTCGGAGGGATCGTCTCAAAACTTCCTGCTGGATGAAGTACCTTCTATGCAAGGATGCACAGAAAGAAGCTAGACATTAGCTTGGGATATCTACTGCAAGAGATCCATGTTGAGGACGAGATGCGTTCCCAACAGAAGGTGGACACTCTGTCCAAACAGTTGGCTAAAGCCAATCTTGTGCAGACGAGAGATTCCAAGGGGAAGCAGGCTGCTTCTCATCCCAAGAAGAAGGACTTCACTAATTTAAAGTGAAGGGTCCTTCTTTCAAGCAACAGAAGACTAAGTCCCACGTGACTTGTTACAATTGTGGCAAGAAAGGCCACTACAAGAGTGAATGCAGATCTAAGCCTAAACAATCAGAGAAAGGTGAGCCTAATAAGGTTTTATTGGTTTCTAACTTTATTGCTATGATCGCACAGGTCACAAATGTGGGGGTTGACTCTGACTGGTGGATAGACACTGGTGCGATTTGCCATGTCTGTTCTGGCAAGGAATGGTTCGTCACGTACCAGCCAATATCTGAGAAGGTTGTTATGGCGAACCAGGCCCAAGCTGAAGTTCTGGGGATCGGGACCGTGGAACTGAAACTCACTTCTGGGAACACTCTGACGCTTCAAGGTGTGAAGCATGTTCCTGCGATTGCCAAGAACCTGATCTCTGGGAGCCTGCTCTGCAACGCAGGCTTGAGGATGGACATCAACGCTGGTCAGATGGTTATGTCCAAGAAGGGAACATACTTCGGGAAGGCTTATCAAATCGAAGGAATGTTTAAAATTCAACTTGTCAACCAGTTTGATGACATTAATGCAGTTGCATTTTCGGATTATTCTCTTGAGTTGTGGCATAATAGACTAGGACATGTTCATTGTAAAAGAATCAACAAAATGTCTAGTCTAGGACTTATCTCCAAATGTGGGGGTAAGGTGGAGAAGTGTGAAGTGTGCGCTCAGACGAAGATCACTAGAAAACCCTTTCATCGGGTCAATAGAAGCACAGATCTTCTGGAGTTGGTGCACTCCGATATCTGTGACTTCAAACATTTCTCCACGAAGGCCGGGATGAAGTATTTCATAACCTTCATCGACGACTTCTCAAAATACGCGTTCGTCTACTTGCTCAAGTCTAAAGACGAAGCTTTCGAGAAGTTCAGAGAGTTCAGGGCCGAGGCTGAACGGCAGACTGGACAACAACTCAAGAGGCTGAGAAGTGATCGAGGTGGGGAGTACAGGTCTCATGAATTCGCATCGTTCTGCAAAGAACATGGAATCATATGCGAGACTACTGCTCCATATTCTCCTCAATCCAACGGAGTAGCAGAGAGGAAGAACCGGACATTAACAGAAATGATGAATTCCATGCTGCTCACTGCAGGTCTTCCAAAATGCTACTGGGGAGAAGCTGCATTAACGGCCACTTTCATTCTGAATAGAGTGCCATATGCAACTTCGGACGTAACTCCTCATGAACTCTGGTTCAAAGTCAGACCCAACTTGAATGTCATTCGAGTGTGGGGGTGTCTGGCGTATATGAAGCTTCCAGATCTGAAGATTCAGAAGCTGGGTACAAGGACTACGAAGGCTATCTTCTTGGGGTATGCCGAGAAAAGTGATGCTCGGAGATTTTTTGATATTGAATCAAATCATATTATCGAATCTCGCGATGCTGAATACTTTGAAGACAAGTTCGCAAAAGACAAAAATATTGTTCTTTCGGACATTCCGGAAAATGATGTAGGTACTAATGAGACTGAAATCTCATACGAGCCAGTAGTCCAAGAAGAAGCTGTTGTTGATGAAACAACTTTTGTACCAGAACTCGCCGAGCCGTCAGCTAAGCGAGCGAGGAGACCGAAAGATTTCGGAGATGACTTTGTCACCTATCATGTGGAAGCAGATCCGCTTACCTATGATGAGGCGATGAAGACCAGAGATGCTATCTTCTGGAAGGAGGTAGTGAATGACGAGTTTGACTCTATCACCTCCAATAACACATGGGTGTTGGTAGATCTACCTGAAGGAGAAAAGCCTATTGGATGTAAATGGATCTTCAAGAAGAAGATGAAGGCAGATGGAACTATTGACAAGTTCAAGGCCAGGCTGGTCGCCAAGGAATTTTCTTAGAAATAGGGGATAGACTACTTCGACACGTACGCTCCAGTAGCTCGGATGACCACCATCAGGATGTTAATCGCTCTAGCAGCTATACATAAGTTGGTGATACATCAGATGGATGTAAAGACAGCATTCCTGAATGGGGAGCTGACCGAAGAGATTTACATACAACAGCCAGATGGATTTGTCGTCAAAGGTCTTGAAGACAAAGTCTGCAAGTTGGTGAAATCATTATATGGTTTGAAGCAAGCTCCCAAGATGTGGCATGAGAAGTTTGACAAAGTTATTAGGTCAAACGGCTACAGAGTCAGCGAGACGGACAAATGTGTTTACACAAAGTTCGCTGATGGAAGAGGAGTCATCGTTTGTCTGTACGTGGACGACATGCTAATCCTAGGTACGGATATAGGATGTGTCACAGAGACAAAGAAGTTCCTCTCAACCAAGTTCAGTATGAAGGACTTGGGGGATGCAGATGTCATCTTGGGCATAAAGATCATCCGGACAGACACTGGAGTAGCGCTGTCACAATCTCACTATATTGAGAAGATGCTCACACGCTATGGGTATAAGGATCTTCCAGGGATCGATACGCCATACAGGTGTGATCAGAAGCTGAAGCCAAACTCGAGGGAAAGCGTCAGGCAGCTGGAGTATTCTAGCGTTATCGGAAGTTTGATGTACGCAACTACTGCCACAAGGCCTGACATAGCTTTCGCCGTGGGAATGCTGAGTCGGTTCACAAACAACCCAGGGATTGAGCACTGGAAAGCTGTGAAGCGGGTGATGAGATATCTCAAGAAGACTCAGACATATGCACTGCACTACAACGGGTATCCGACAGTAGTGGAAGGCTTCAGTGATGCTAGCTGGTGTTCAGAGGTGGAAAGCGAGAGATCCACAGGTGGATATGTCTTTTCCTTGGGTGGAGCTGCTATATCGTGGAAGTCGAAGAAGCAGACTATACTCTCTCGTTCCTCCATAGAATCTGAATTCTATGCACTTGAAACTGTAGCAAATGAAGCAGAATGGCTTCGGGAGCTCATGTATGATCTTCCAGTGGTTGGGGCTCAGATACCGACAATTCCGATATACTGTAACAACCAGGCGACTGCGGCGGTAGCATCAAATGATCTCTTCAACGGGAAGAAGAGGACTGTGCGGTTGAAGCACAGGGCAGTACACGATCTTATCAAAAGAGGTGTAATTGCAGTGGTTGATGTTCAGAGTCAGGAGAACCTGGCAGATCCGTTCACAAAGGGACTCAAGCGCCAGTTGGTCGATGACACAGCTTGTAAAATGGGTTTAAAGGCATTCTGATAGTGTGTCTTTGTAATCCTACCATAAAGTTTTATGCTATTAGTTCAAAGAGAAATCTACTAGGCATCTAACTTTTTGTTCAAAGGAGGATCACTAACTGGGAAACTATCAGGTAACAGTGGGTACTTGTTCTCTGGAACATGGAAGGGATACGTGTTAGTCCCGGGGATTGATTAAAGATGAAAACCAGATGCAATCGAGATCTGAGATGTCCCACAAAACTTTGCAGTGATCAAACTCAAGATCTACGACGGTTCAAAATATCAAATAGCCAAATTACAATCTGAAGGAGGGAAAAAGAGAAGAGAAGATCTCTCGTTCTTCCTTTCAAACGTGTTGCAATTGGGACAGAACGAGTTACAATAACACTAGAGAGAGATGAGAAGAAGAACAATGCTGGAGTGTCAAAACACCGTTGCTCAAAGCAAGATTCGCCCCACACGATCTGCTTCCAGGAACCAGCAAGTTGAATAACTTGTGGAACGCTCAATGTCACCTCTGTTCTGACTCCTCGGATAGACTTGCAATGGCGGCAGCAGCTCTCTCTCTCTCTCTTTCTCCTTTTCTGACTTGTATTTTCGTAGTAGTCACAAAGGAGGCCAGAAGAGAGTATTTATAGAGAGAGGGTGGAAACCCTAGCCGCATCTTCAGTTATAGAAAGATTGAATCAAATCACAAAAAGATAGCAACGAATTAATTCTAATCCCACAAAGATAGGAACTAAATTAATTCAAATCCCACAAATATAGTAACGAAATTAATTCAAATCCCACAAAGATAGGATCTGAATTAATCGCATTGATTCACCCTTTCCATAACCGATTTAAAATCTGCACAGTCAGCGTAGCCCTCCATGCGGCAGCAGCAGCAGCAGCCTGGCCGCATGGACCACTTGGGCCGCATGGACCGCATGGACCGCATGAACCGCATGAGCCGCATGGACCGCATAAACCGCAAGGACCGTATGAGCCGCATGGCCGCATGAACCGCATGGCCGCATGAGCCGCCGCATATGAGCCGCATGCCGCATAAGACCGCATGGCCGCATAAAGACCGCATGACTGCTGACGTGCTAAGTACAAAGTGTGCCAACAAAACACCACATTACGCCTCATGAGCCTATCGAGCCCGAGTTCGAGTCCGAGTCCGAGTCCGAGTCCGAGTCGCTAAGCCCCTTTGGGGCTTAGCTCCAAGTGGAATTAATCCAAGAGAATGACAAAAGCATTAATGCTTAATCCTTGGAGCCTTATTCTTACCTCCTAGTAAAATCACCCACATGGTTCCCTCCTTAGGGTCACCACCCCATGTGCATCTCTCAACAACACACCCAAGTATATATGTTGAGATAACTCATGGTGCTTTTCCAATATGGGACTAAAATTTTACAAGGCATGTTGAGAGCAAGCTCTCTCCATGTAAATAAAGCACCAACAATACGCACCCATAACCACTGTTGTCTACTATGCATTTTTCTGCGGAAAAATAGATCCTGTGGAAGGTTGGCTTAAACGCCTTAATGAGTTCTCAGGCAGAGTGAATGTCTGGTGTGCTTTACAGGAAGCACGGTAGAGCAGCACTACAAGAAGTGAATCTCCATGCTACAGTGGGGTGACTCCACCATGAGGTTCCCAGATAGGGGTAATGCCTCGGCTTTGCAAGCCAAGTCATAGCGGCGTAGCACCGCAAATAGGCAGGTAGCCTAATGCTGTATGACGTAATTAAAGAGTTGTAGACAGCACTACAAAGGGGAGGATGGCCCCATGTTACAGTGGCACGACACCACGATGAGGTACCCAGGTAGGGGTAAAGCCTCGGCATTGCAAGCCATGTCGTTACGGCGTAACACCGCAAGGAAGCCTTAGGCTTCATGCTGGGTAGTTTGGCACTACAAAGAGGCTTGTGACCTCATGCTACAGTAGTATGACACTACGATGAGGTTCCCAGGTAGGGGTAATACCTCGACTTCATGCCATGTCATAGCGGCGTAGCACCGCAAGGAAGCGCAAGGCTTCATGCCATATCTCTTTACTAAAGAACTCACCTATAGTGTATGAAAAGAGATATCAGGCCGTCTCTTGAGGGTAAACTTGTAGACGCCCAAAATTATACACTGAAACCAGGCTGGCACAGGGCCTTTAATGTGCAGCCAGAAGCACACGTAACTACACTTTGTGAGTGGAAAGAATTAAAATTGTGGTACAGAATTCAAGGCGTAGTCCATTCTTGTATCACATTGTTATTTAACCCATGCGGGAAGATTCAAGTCGTCAGCGACATCTATCATAATGCAAAATGGACAGTTACTGTGGGGAACGCTCAACCCTGGACACATATATATGTTGTGATATGTGGGGGATTGTTGGTGCTTCATTTATATGGAGAGAGCTTGCTCTCAATATGCCTTGTAAAATTTTAGTCCCACATTGGAAAAGCACCATGAGTTATCTCAACATATATACTTGGGTGTGTTGTTGAGAGATGCACATAGGGTGGTGACCCTAAGGAGGGAACCATGTGGGTGATTTTACTAGGAGGTAAGAATAAGGCTCCAAGGATTAAGCATTAATGCTTTTGTCATTCTCTTGGATTAATTCCACTTGGAGCTAAGCCCCAAAGGGGCTTAGCGACTCGGACTCGGACTCGGACTCGGACTCGGACTCAAACTCGGGCTCGATGGGCTCATGAGGCGTAATGTGGCATTTTGTTGGCGTACTTTTCACTTAGCACGTCAGCAGTCATGCGGTCTTTATGCGGCCATGCGGTCTTATGCGACATGCGGCTCATATGCGGCCTCATGCGGCTCATGCGGCCATGCGGTTTATGCGGCCATGCGGCTCATGCGGTCCATGCGGTTCATGCGGTCCATGCGGCTCATGCGGCTCATGCGGTCCATGCGGTTCATGCGGTCCATGCGGCTCATGCGCCACATGCGGTCCATGCGGCCCAAGCGGTCCATGCGGCCAGGCTGCTGCTGCTGCTGCCGCATGGAGGGCTACGCTGACTGTGCAGATTTCAAATCGGTTATGGAAAGGGTGAATCAATGCGATTAATTCAGATCCTATCTTTGTGGGATTTGAATTAATTTCGTTACTATATTTGTGGGATTTGAATTAATTCAGTTCCTATCTTTGTGGGATTAGAATTAATTCGTTGCTATCTTTTTGTGATTTGATTCAATCTTTCCATAACTGAAGAGGCGGCTAGGATTTCCACCCTCTCTATAAATACTCTCTTCTGGCCTCCTTTGTGACTACTACGAAAATACAAGTCAGAAAAGGAGAAAGAGAGAGAGAGTTGCTGCCGCCATTGCAAGTCCATCCGAGGAGTCAGAACAGAGGTGACATTGAGCGTTCCACAAGTTATTCAACTTGCTGGTTCCTGGAAGCAGATCGTGTGGGGCGAATCTTGCTTTGAGCAACGGTGTTTTGACATCCCAGCATTGTTTTTTTTCTCATCTTTCTCTAGTGTTATTGTAACTCGTTCTGTCCCAATTGCAACACGTTTGCAAGGAAGAACGAGAGATCTTCTCTTCTCTTTTTCCCTCCTTCAGATTGTAATTTGCTATTTGATATTTTGAACCGTCGTAGATCTTGAGTTTGATCACTGCAAAGTTTTGTGGGACATCTCAGATCTCGATTGCATCTGTTTTTCATCTTTGATCAAGTCCCGGGACTAACATATACATTATATAATTAAATAGAGAATGCAAGCATGAGTAAATGGTTAAATAAATGATGTATGAGGTGTAAGTATCCTATCTAATATAAGCATGTATAAGTATGGCTTGTAATGAATATGTAGGTTCCATAGTATGTAATGTATTGTGCATATAGTAGTGCAAGAGAATAAATGAATGATGATCAATGAATGCAAGCATGGATGTAATATAATAATAGATGTAATATATGCAATATACAAGTTAATGAGATGTAATGTCCTATGTTAACACAAATCCTATATTACCTCATGTACCCCCTTATACTATGTTGACACTATCACACTTGACACATTGTTCACTTACACTTTGACACTCTTTGATATGTATACACTATGTATGCCCATTTAACCCTCAATTGTGCCTTTGCCATGTTCACATACACACACATAGCCTCTTAAATAAGTATTTATGAATATAGTTAACTTATCTATGTATGTATATTATATATATGCACTACACCAAATAAGGTCTTTTACGGCCTACAATTTGCGCCGTAAAACTAATTTTATGGCTCACATGGTAGTGCCGTAAAAGCTCCAGCCGTAAAAGGGTACGAGTATTTACGGCGTGCAAAAGTAGGCCGTAACTTAGATAATTGCACGCCGTAAAAGAAGTTGCTAAAAAACTAGGGATCTTATTTACGTCCCATAATGCATGCCGTAAATACTAATCTTTTACGACTCGAAGTGATGGCCGTTAATAAATTCAATTTAAGGCACACATGGCAAGTCGTGAATACTTAAAAATAAATACCTACTATCTCACATTTACGGCCCAAAAATGCAGGTCATAAATGTTATGTGTTTATGACTCAAACTGAGGGCCGTTAAAAGGTTGATGAGTTTCATTTTGCGGCTCGCAAGGCGTGCCGTGATTATGGTTTTTTTTTTAAAATATCCACATTTGAATAGCTACAAAATATAATTAATTAATAAACCAAAATCAAATATGACTATAATATGGTTCTCACAGTTTTTCCAACCGAAATCGAACTAAATGCACATCTATATTGAGAGTATTTACTTCCAACAAGTTGCACTAAATCCATACACATTAATAAGATGACACAAACATGATAGAAGCTTAACACAAAGCAAAAGTGTTTAAATTGGATTTCCAATAGCAAAGTCATTTTCTTAGTCATTAAGCTCAAACCAAAATTAATGTCTTACAACAAAAATAAAGTCACTTTGTCTTACTACAAAAGCAAAATTCACTCTCACTATAGTTGGACACTTCAAGACCTTCGAAGATTTTAAAGTCCTTGAGCTCAAAATATGAAACTTTGTAGAAGCATGCCTCCCCTCTTCTTTAAGCTTAATTACCTGAATAAAAATAAAAAATAATATTAACAAATATCCAATAAAATGAATGCATGAAAGAGACTTATATACATGTTTAATGAGGAGACTTATACACAAGACAAATTCTGGATAAAGCAATGCCTTGATATAAAACACACCAACAAGAGTCTTGAATTTGGAACCTTGGTGGTTAGATCACAAAAACATGGATGGTGACTATCAACAGTGTGTCCAATTTCTTAATTCTCAAAATTAGAACTCAGAAGAGTCTGCCTCAAAATCCAAATGAAAACTTCACCACTATTCTGCGATGCACCCACTGAATTTAGATATGTACATCTATGATTCTCACAGTTTTACAAAATACCTATAAGCTTTCTTTCCACGTCTGAGGCAATGATCTTTGACAAATTTAGCTCCAAATCAATTAAAAATACAGTCTAAAAGACTCAAGGAAATATGTAAAAAGAATTATAAGTTTATCGATAGTATCAGATTCTGATGTTTGGTCTGTTCTATATTTGACTATTGGTAGTCCAGACTCAAAATTAAACATGAAGGTGGGAGCCACTTAACATCTATTTCATAAAGAAGGCTACAGAGGAAGTTTGCTTCTTCCATGACTAGAACATGCCATGCAATCATGTATTAAGGTCTCAACGGCTATTGAAGTCTCAGGTTACTCTTCTAGCTAGCAGAACAGTAAAGTTCTCATGATGTAACCAAGAAATTTATTTTAGTATTTGGTTGGGAATCTCCTCAGGGTCTATCTGAATACAAATAACCTAGTCAAATGAAAAAGTTTAGGGTGAAGTAAATGGGAAGAGAAATTACAGTGTAGTTGTTGAGAAATAACTGCACCATGCTCATCTTTTCTTAACTTCTGATCTTGAAACGTCTTTTCCAGTTGCTCTGCTCTAGCTACTGTTGTAGAGAGGGATTCAGTAATAGCTGTACGCTTAGCTTCTTTACAGGTCTTCACTGCAA
Organism: Iris pallida; assembly: GCA_029216955.1. NCBI lineage: Eukaryota > Viridiplantae > Streptophyta > Magnoliopsida > Asparagales > Iridaceae > Iris > Iris pallida. The sequence continues at coordinate 1,451,984 of JANAVB010006998.1, forward strand.
AACAAAAGGGACTGGGTAAACTTAAAAACATTGAACTACACACACAAAAAAACAGTTGCACAGAGCACGCAACATAAACAGCATGTAGGTAGTATTGAAGATTAATAAAAAAAAAATCTTACAAACAACAAATATAAAACTAGCAAACACAATGTGAATACAGATTAACAATAAACTGTGCCAGCTTTTAGCTTTGCATCCAAAAAATACATGACAAAAGCTTCACAGACCTCCTTGGAAACAACAAATGAATTGCTAGATTGCTCCGATTCATTTCAGTACGAAAGAATTCCCATTAGAACTTCCAATGATTTTTAATAAGGTATAGATGCCATTATTGAAAAAGTATAACATAGGTGAATATGAATACAGATTACAGACTTTGAGGCAATCGATACAAATATCTCCTACCTCCTCTCATGTCGAAGCTTCTAGGTTTCTATAAAACATACCAAACTACTCGAGCATTTATATATACAAGGGGAAATAAGTGTGGTGTGGGATACAAAAATTCAGAATACACTAGATGGAGATTTTGCAAATGCAGTCATGACTATTAGACCTAAACATTCTGGTGTGGGATACTAAAATCATTATACAACAATTTTGAAATTTCTACCAAAATCGATTCTTCATAGCAAGGGGCAATCTCACAGCCAAATGACCACTCTCCATAGAGAGGTCAAGTAAGTTGGCCTATCCTAATTGGTCGGCTATTTATCTGAAGAGGCAACAGGGAGTTTGGGTTAGGATTTGGATTTAATTGGAAGGAAAACAAAATTAGATAGGGTTTTTCAATTAAGAAGAAGATGAAATTAGGATTAGGGTTGTGAAATTAGGGTTTTGCAAATAGGGAAGAAGATGTTAACATTAGGATTGTTGAGGAAAGAAACTTGTCTTTTGACACTTACCATTAATCTCTAACTGCAAAAAGATTATACGCCATCTAAAATGGATAAAAGCTCAACTAAAATGAAGAGAAGAGAAGCAAATTCTTGTGTCAGCTCAACTAAAATGGATGAAAGCTATAACTGATCGGCGAAAAGAAGCAAAAAAGAGTATTTAGATAGAAATTACCTTCCATTTTCTAACAAGTTATGATATAATTGATCGGCCATGCGATTATGCTTCCCAGTGCTTTATTCAAAAGAAAAGCTTCACGCGTTGGTCGATACAGAGTCACGCTCTCATTGCCCTCTACTACATGTCGCACAGAAACTTTCCAACATTCAGCACCAAGCGGCACATGATGTACTAGTGATTTAGGATCCTTTGATAGAACTTCACCGGTGGCAACAACTGTTTTTTGTCTAACCAACTTAGTAACTTGCATTTTGAGCTCTCCTGATTGGAATTGCGAACAACTACATGTTCTTTCTTCTTGCTTTGTGTTGTCTCATGAACAGAATTCATAATTGGACTTGTTTCGTTCCTTTTGCTTTGCGTCATGTTATTGATAGAATGTTGACCACTTGCATCATCTTTCTGCTATAATTAATATATGTTAAGCTTAATATATAAATACAAAAGAGTCATAATATTTAAAAAGCAAATCTGTTGAGGTACTTACCGAATTACTTCCTCCTTTTCCGACCATTGCAATAAAATTGTTCATTTGATTTTTCAAGGCCACAAGTTCATTTTCTAATTTATTGACCTTGTCTCTCATTTGTGTTTGTCCCTCCATCTTTGACGGAGCTGCTCCATATCCGAGCCCTCTTACTCGTCCTCGTGGATTCGGACCGAGTACCTTTGCAACAGCATCATCTCTAAAAGAAGAACCATTTTCTTGTGCTTTGTATTTTTTGACTTGTTGCTGTATTACAATAGAGCAAGTAAACTCAGGTACAACCATGACAACATGGCAAACGCATATTAAACCTAACAGATATAACTCACAAGTTATGTAATTTAAACCTATCAGTAGGTAACGAGTGTTATTGCAGGTATCTAGAGGAGAGAGTGTTCAGTGGTGAATCACAAGCAGCAGTTGCTGCTGCTGCTTTGGGAAGCCTGAAAATCGCAGGTAGTAGCCGTTGCAGTTTACAACATCTAGACAATGGTAGGTAAGGGGAAACTCTACTAATTACACATTTGTATGTGTGAAGAACTGTGTCCTAGTATACCACTAAGTGCACGTATTTGAAATAATTTAGTATGCCTGTCTGATTCTTTAACCTCAATGTTGGGTACTAATTTATTTTTATTTGCAAATAAGCACTCCCACTGACTGAACCAAAAGGTAGGCTAAATATAGATATATATGTGGACAGATGCAATGGTGAATACAGGATGTTCAAATAATGGAAGGCAGATGTCTGAAACAGGCATGCAGTGGACAAAGAGACTGAGTCTTGAGTTGAAATATTTGAACATCAATTTGTGAACCAAAGTCCTAAAACTGTCCAGATATGGACTGGACTATTAGGGAATGCAGGGAACTAATGGGCATTAGAATTACTCTTGACTGAACTAAAACCCAGGTTGAGAGAACACACCTGGATCTGCATACATCGGTCTGATAGAAAGTATGGATACCAACCAAGGATACTAACCAAGGTTCAATTAAACATTCCTAAATGCAGGCAGTAGATGCAAGATGGATTGTAACAGAACACTAAATTTGTTAGACTGAACATGTGATGCAAAGGTTTGATTGGGGGGGTCTGGTACTCAAATCTAGACCCAATGTGCAGTTGTTAGTTGTTAAGAGAAATGGTTAGTTCTGAGAACATGGGGTTATACAAATGACTGAACATTAAGATTTTAGAGTACAGATGGGTGAACCATCATGCCAAACACCTAGTCCATTTATAGACTGATGCAAGGGCAAAACATTACCTAAAGGGATGTTCATAACTGAACATCACCTGGGCTAAAAGTGTATTTCTTGGGCAGGACATGATGGATGTATCAGAGCTATTGTGAACTGAATAGTGTGAATGAAAACAGGACAAAATCTAAATGCAGGGCATAAAATTGTGTTGTTTACTTCAGCTCTTATTTATCAACAAGTTTGAAATTATTTAGTCAGTGGGAGTGCTTATTTATCAACAAGTTTTGTTGTTTACTTCAGCTCTTATTTGTTTTTTTTTGGAGTGCTTATTTTGGGTTCTTTTGCAGATGGATGGGTTTGACCTTTCAGTGAATGTTAAAGTTATAATGGCAAAAAAACTTTTTATATAGAAGAGTAAAATATTTGAGTCACCTTTCAAATGGGTACATCCAACGAAAATGGACCGGTCCAGCTATTAGTGCTTTTCGAACCAAGTGAATAGTAAGGTGAACCATAATGTCAAAAAATGATGGAGGGAAAAACCTTTCTAGCATACACAGAGTCTCTGCAATGTGGTCTTCAAGTAATTCCAAATTATTTTTATCAAGCTCTCTTTGACATAGGCAATTAAAAAAAGCACATAATCTGAAAATTGCAATCCTGGGCCCCTTGTCTAATAGTCCCCTTAATGCTACTGACAAAACTTATTGCATTAGCACATGACAATCATGGGACTTGAGCCCATAAATTTTGCAATCTTTTAGTGACACATGACTTGCAATGTTGGAGCTATAACCATCTGGCAATCTCAACTCAGACAGTCTTTTACAAAATATTTTTTTCTCATTTTTTGATAACACATATGGTGCTTTCTTATAACCAGAGTCAATATCTTTATTTGGATGCAATGACTTTCTAATTCCCATGTGTTTTAAATCTTCACGAGACTTTAAGCCATCCTTTGTTTTGCCTTTAATGTTCAATAGAGTGCCTATTATACTCTCGCAAATATTTTTCTCAACATGCATCACATCCAAATTGTGCCGCAACAGTAAAAACTTCAAAAAAAAACAAATAGAAAGATGTTAAATTCTATAAACAAATTTAAAAGAAAACAAGCATATTGTGTAAACCAAAAATATATAAACCAAAAAAGACAAACCACCCAATATGGTAGTTCGAAAAAGATTGATTTCTTTTTCCATACTGATTGAGGTTCTGCGACATCCTGCTCTTCGTTTTCATCATCTTTTTTCCTTTTCTTTGTCTTCTTTTTCGTAGCCTTCCCCCAGTCATTTTCTATATCTCCGATCACTTGAAATACTTCTGAACCGGTTAAAATTCGAGGCTTTCGACCATGTTCTTCAGTCCCATCAAACCAAGATTTCTTTACCCGAAATGGATGATTGTAAGCTAGAAATCTCCGGTGGCCCATGAATACGTGTTTGTGGCTATTTTTCAACCATTTGGAGCATGTCTCAATTCCACAGGCAGGACATCCTTTACTGGATTTAACAGCATACCCGGACAGATTGCCATAAGCTGGAAAATCGTTTATTGTCCACATCAAAATAGCTCTCAAATTAAATGTGGATTGAGTAAATGCATCGTAAGCACTTACTCCATTCGTCCACATCTCTTTCAAATCATCTATAAGAGGTGCTAGGTACACATCTATATCATTTCCTGGTTGTTTTGGCCCAGGAATGAGTAATGTCAACATTAAATTTTCTTTTGTCATGCACAACCATGGAGGAAGATTATATGTGACCAAAATTACCGGCCAACAACTATGTCTAGAGCTAAGATCACCAAAAGGATTAAATCCATCTGAAGAAAGGCCAAGTCTAAGATTACGAGAATCAGATGCAAAAGAGGGCCACTTATCATCTATTCTATACCATGCTAATGAATCAACTGGATGTCGCATAATTCCATCATTACTTTTGTTTGAGTAGTGCCATGTTAACTGTTCACTCTTTTCAGTTGACTTAAACATTCTCCTAAATCTTGGAATAATAGGAAAGTACCTCAAAACTTTTGCTGGAACTCCCTTTCTTATCTTTTTGGTTCGCTCATTGACTTTCCACCGAGAAGAACCACACTTTGGACATGTCTCAATATGCTCCAGATCTTTCCGAAACAAGCAACAGTCGTTCTCACATGCATGTATCTTCTCGTAGCCTAGATAAAAGGCATTAAATAACTTTTTAGCTGAGTAGAAGCTATCCGGAAGTATGTTATCAATTGGTAGCAAATCATGAACAATCTTGAGAACATCATCAAATGCTTTGTCAGACATGCTGTGTCGAGCCTTGGCCTTGCATAACATAAGTGTTGCAGACATCTTAGTGTGTGTCGAACCTGAATATAAAGGTAGTTCTGCCTCCTCGATGAGTTTTTCAAAATCTTGGTATCTTGTTTCATCTACATAATCCACATCATCATCTTGGAAACATGCATCTTTAAACATTTTATAAGAAGGTGGAATTTCATCATTTTCAGTTTGTCCTATTGTGATTGGTTTTTCTCCATGAAAAACCCACGTGGTATAAGTAGGATCAATCCCAGCATAAATTAGATGGTCGTATACTACATCATAATGATGGTATCTTAAGTTTAAGCACTGGATGCAAGGACATTGGATTTTATCTGGATAACCCTTATTTTCTTGAACGTTATCTACAAACTTTCGTGCTCCCTCCCGATATGCTTGTGATGGTCTAAAATAAAAAGAAAACCAAGTTTACACCAATTAGAAACTAAAAATGTATGGGATATTAAAATTTGTATATTGTAGGGATTCAGAATTCACCTTGGCATATAAGTCCATTCTTTATCCATAATGGATGGTCGTCATACAATGACAATACTGTGAAATTATGGACGTAAGACAAAACAATTTCAGATTAACACCAAGTAAAAAAGAAAGTAACATTTAAAATCAATGTCAAAAAAACTCTACTCATGGAACTACCCAATCAAAACTAGTCCAATAAAACTATAGTAAACAAGCATAAACTAATATCAAAGAGTACATATATTTAATTAGAAAAGCATGGGACTAAAGCATGTAAGGATTAATTACCCCAAAAAATTTGAATTTATCCCCTAGAAGTAGATTAATTCCTGAAACATCAATGATATTTTAAATATCTAATATCGGTCGATCATGCTATAGGCTATAAAGAGGTACGAAATCACAAACATTATATGCTATAAAATATACAAGGACTGAGAACACAAACTCGATATCAGCGATGACACAACTCTCCATGGTTTGATTGAATGCAATATTAGCCTGAAAATAGTAAAGAACTAAGACAAGGACGGTACTAGACATGGTTTGTTAGCATGAAAGAGAACAAAATTTTAAATTAATGCAAGGAAGCAAATACATTTCCTGACTAATGTACCAAGAAGCAATATTACATGATCAAAAGGGAAGATATGAGAAAAATGAGCTAACAGGCATACACATATGATTTCCATATACTTAAAAAATCAACACAGAAGAAATCTATAAACATAATTCATTGGATACCATCCATCTCCAAGTACAGTTTCAAAGACAAAAAAAAAACCCAAAAGTATGCATAACATAACTACTCATGACCAAGTATGAACTTAGCTACTTAAACTATTTTGCTATCCAGAGCTAAAATGTAAAGCTAAAATCTAAGGGACTGTATAGGTGCTTAGAAGACACATAATACCTGCATATATATTCTCTCCTCTCTCTGATCGATCACAACAAACATAACATAAATAATCATGAAGCCCAATAACGGGAAAAAAAACATTTTTCTTAATAGAGGAATTGCTACAAACAGGTCTCAGTAGTTCCTTCATGGAGGACTTGCTACAAACACATCAGTCTGCGAAAATCCAAGCCGAACCAACCTCATCTTAATGTTGGAGTAGAGATTAAAACGCAAAGAAATTACATGAAACTTTTCAAATCCAAGATTATCTTCTATTTATTAAAAATTTTCAAAAGTTCTTCCCCGATTCTTAAAAGTTCTTCACCCATTTTACAAATCAAGGAATTTCTTCTTCCCTCTTTCAAATCCATGAAAATTTTCAATAGCTAAAGAGAACCATAAATGATGTAAATTTTTCACACAATCTTAAGAAAAAGAGGTGAAAATGACAAAAACTACTTACGTCGACTGTTGAAGAGGGCGGGAGGAGGCGATGAGATGAAGGAAAAGATTCAGACCTGTGGGAGGAGAGGAGACTAGTGAACCCTAATTTTGGTATTTAAGGTTTTGGAGAGGAGACGAGGCCATGCGCGCGAGAGAAGAGCGGGATTAGAAATTTGGCGAGGGAAACCGAAACCTAATTTTTGGGTTTTAGGAATAAGAGCGGTGGATTTTGTTCGTGGGCGCGCTGCTCAGCTAATATAGTTTTGGGAATAAGAGTTAATTAATTTGGGATTATTTGGGTGGCCTTACAACTTACCATTTACGGCCCACAAAAAATGAGCAGTACAAATATATGACAATCTACGGCCTGCCAAAAATTAGTCGTAAAAATATATCACAATTTACGGCCTTCTATGTAGGCTGTAAGAATCCTATAATTTACGGCTCGCACAAATGCACGCCATAATTTGTAACTTTTGCGGCACTAAAAAAATACGTCGTAATAAAAAGAAAAAAAAGAGAATTTATGGCTCGTATTTCAAATGTGCCGTAATTTTATCTCTTTTATGACCTGCATCTATTGCGTGCCATAAATAAGAAGCCGTAAATGCCCTGATTTGGTGTAGTGATGTTAGCATATTGTGTTGTAATATATAAGTTTATATAACCATTTGAAATGTCATGATTATAGACCTAATGTTGAATACTAATATATGCATGTGTATATATGTGTAGACATATATAGCTTAAAGTAATAGATTACCTAGTGTATATCCAATGTGAATTATTGCCTATTTGAGTATTGAATAATTGCATGCTATACAGAGTTGGGTGTATGTTGGCTTGTATAGCCTTGTATTGATGTGTGCTTACTAGGATAGTCTTGGTTAGGCCTAGTAAGACTTGCTGGGTTAGGACATGACCTAGTTTGACCTAGTTTGACTAGTGCAGATGACCAAAGTTGACCAAGGGTTGACTTTGGCCTAGTTTGACCTAGATTTATGTAGAATGCATTGTAGTGCTTTATATTACCCTTCTGGACATGTTGTGACTTGTGCTGTTCTAATTAGGAGCCAGACACCTCTCCTCGGACAATATCTTTACCTTGGACATTCAGATATCAGGCGAGTACATTCTCTGATCATTTCATATCATGTTTAGGATTATATTTCCTGCTTTAGACTATCTTACTTGATGCTGACACGTTGGTAACACGGATTGGTACTATAGGGATCCCTTCATGAGATGTTTTCCCCCTCGGGAGCATCAGTTACTTTTGTCATGTGTGTTTCACTTACATCATGTATCATATGCTTCTATTATCATGAATCTTCGGGAATCAGCTAGTGACTCATGTACCCTCATGATCACCGAGCCTTCACGAATCAATTCATAAATCACCCTTTATGGGCAACGTAGTATAATCATGAATCTTAACGTAACTTGAACGGATCCTTGTGTATTGATTGGGGATGGGGGAGTATAAGTGAACATGTGAATAAATCCAAGTAGTGTAATCATGAATCAATTTCCAGTAGTGTAATCATAAATCAGTCCTTAGCCATTCACATGTTTATGCAGTACTCTGAATCACTAGCACTGTCTCTCTTTATATATATCATAGATATTTATTTACAGTCTCTCTTTTACATTATGCTATTTCTTCAGATCCTGTATTTTATTCTCTAGCATGATTACATTTCCTTTCCTGTTATGACTTGTTGAGATGTATTGTGCTCGCTCCTGTCCTGACTGGACCTGTTGATAAATTTACAGATAGCCTGGAGGTTGCCTGCTAGCCTAGATGAGACAGTAGAGGTTGCATAGATAGCTAGGGTTTTTGCTTATAGTTTATTTTCAGTCGTCTTGAGTTGTATTTATGGATTATTGTATTTGAGTTTTGAGATGTATTCTGAGTTTGTATCTTAGACACTTAGACTTCTATCTGATGTATCTCTTTTGAATTTCATGTTTTACCTATATTTTATCTTGCTCTACCTTAGTTGTGATTGAGACTGTATCTGCTATGTCACCCCCATTCGGGGAGTATAAACTGTTTAGTCTTATACTGTTAGATGCATTGAGACCAAGGACAGCGTTCTACCGCCGATACTGCGGCATAGGCTGGGCATTGTTACGTTCTCGTGCCCTTACTCTAGGGTACGGGTCGTGATAATTTGGCTTCGCCGAACCATGAATTGACATCGTTTTCAGATCGATCAACAACGAGTGGTTCTCCACCGTCATCAATGGCCAGGCGACAGAATTCTTTCGTTCCTTTCGGAGGGTTAGACAGGGGACCCGCTCTTGTCCACCATCTTTATCTTTGCGGCAGAGGCCCTCAGCAGAAGCCTCAATAGTTTGCCCAATACGCCAGGTTTCAAACACTTCCACACCACCGGCTGCCCTTTCATCACCCACCTGGCTTACGCATATGACATCCTCATCTTTTTCTCTGGAGACAGCAGATCGATCGAGGCAGTCATGCATACGATGGCCAGATACACCACCTGCTCCGATCAGCGTGTCAACAACAATAAGAGCGTCATCTACACCCATCACAAAGCTGACAGAACTCGCTCAACTTTGCTCGCCAACATGACCTCCTTCAGCACGGCATACCCTCCTTTCATATATCTCGGGTGCCCGCTGGTGTACGGTAGCGCCAACTCAGGTATTTACGAGCACCTCGTCGGCAGGATCCGTAAAATGATTGCCGGATGGCACAATGCCACCTTATCCCCGGGGGGTAAAACGATCCTCATCAAACACGTCCTATCATCAATCTCGATGTACACCCTGCTCGTCTGCGCCCTGCCTATGAAGGTACTCCACTCTCTTGAATCCCTCTTCGCCAAGTTCTTCTGGGGACATAGCGACGGCAAGGACAAACATCACTGGGCCGGTTGGGAGACGATGGCCGAACCTACTGAAGAAGGAGGCCTGAGCTTCAGCAGGCTAGTCCACATCGTGGAAGCCTGCTCCATTAAGTTATGATGGAAGTTGTGCACTGAGACCTCCTTATGGACAAAATTCATGAGAGCCAAGTATTCCAGATTCTTCCATCTGTCTGAGGCGATCTCCAATAACAGATCCTCGGCTTCCTGGCACCGTATGATTCGGGGCCGCACCACCGTAGAACCTCTTATCCGGCTACAGTTGGGCGATGACCGTTCCCCGGCTTGCCTGGAGCGATAGTTAGGTGATGACATCAGACATCCCAACCATCTTACCCCCCGGGGGTACGCTATTAGAGATCTTTCAGAGGGCAGCTCCGGATGGGATTGGAGGAAGGTCAGGAATTGGCTTGGGCAGCCAGCGAAAGATAGTCTTCTTGCTGCTAACCTCCGGATTACTGACACGATCGACACTTGGAGATGGTCACCCAACCCGAGCGGGTCATTCACTTTGGCTTCCGCCAGGATGGTGGTCAGAGGTAGCGGGCCGTCTAATATCATTTACGCCAAGTTTTGGCAGGCATGTATTCCCATCAAATGGTCTATTCTCATCTGGTGTGCCATTCGTCGAAAGATCCCTACGAATGACACCATTAGATCCATGGGATCCAGTCTCGCTTCGAGATGCCATTGCTGTAAGGAACACACAACGGAATCTGCAGAGCACGTCTTTCTATCGGGGGAGTTGGCCACCGACCTTTGGTCTAAGATTCACAATAGACTAAGCACGATTCAGCCGACCGGGGGCTTATACGATCTCCTAGCCTACTGGAGCTGATCCCATGGACATCAGATCGTCGTAGCCGCTGGTATTTGGGTTCTATGGAAAAACAGGAACAAATACATATATGAAGGCCGGACATTTCTACCGCCTCAGTTGTTCAGAGAAGTCATCAGTCAAAGCTTCAAAGTTAGAAAGCGATGCTCTCACACCTCCATTTTGTTCTGGGAGGCCCTGTCTTAGGCCGTCCTGCCCCTTCTTTTTGTGTGCGCGAGTCGCGTTTTTCGATTTATGTGCTTTAATTGCTCTTTGTGCTTACTTGTATAGGCTTCGGCATTTTGCGCCTATTCTCTAATAAAATTCGGGGGTTCAAAAAAAATATAAAATATATATATATATATATATATATATATATATATATATATATATATATATATATATATATATATATATATGTATAACATTCCATAAAATCCTAAAATCTTAATAATCTATTTTGCTAGTGTAGGGTATATTCATATAAATATTTACATATATGATGATACCTATTTCCAAAGAACACAATTAGTCCATAATAAGATACTTTTATAATAATTGTAGTATCAACAATAATATAATGATGATAACGAAATACAATAAGCTAATAATAGGTACATTATTGGGTGACACATTCAACCTCTACTTTAATAGGTTCACCGAAAGTCATGCAACATTGTAAATGTCATATAAGAATTAATAATACTTATATAATACGCATAACAAACTTTTTTATAAAATTTTTGTAAGTCCAAAATAAAAGTAAAATATAAAATAATGCATATACTTAAATTATGCCTACATGGGCGTCTTTGGTCTCACTATGTGCCTATACGGATTTGGGTTTGGTTCGGGTTAGTTTGGTACGACCGAGTCTTCTGAAAGTCAATAATCTAAATAATAAATAATTAAAACGTCTTTAGAGGTTAAGTCACAACTTGGCCTGGTTTTCCTAGTTGGGACACACTTATGGCTTGGCATTCCCCTACCATGGCTAAACACTAGTCAAAGCACGCCACTGCATTATTCGTGCCATGATTCCTAGCCGTCTGGTACTTCAAAAATCAACCATGGCCAAAGTCATCCACTGTAATAATTAACTAAATAATTATTTATAAAATTCTAAAAAATCACCATCTAAATCAAAGAAAATAATAAAAATATTTCAAAAAAATTTCGGGAACAGGAGTTACAAATCTACCCACCTTAAAAATAATTTTATCCTCAAAATTCTAATTCATAACTATTCCTTAAAATTCAAAGTCTACTATTACCTTAATCTCCTCAAATTTAATTTCTCAAAAATATTTTATATCCTTCTCCTTGCCATTTTGTAATTTCGAAACCTCGAGGACTTCTACCCACCTTTAGTCATACTACTCCCGCAAAGGTATGTCACTAAAACTTTATAACCTTCCATCTAGTTGCTAGAATCATTACTCATGGATATCTACGACATATGGCATCTATAATTCCCTCTTATCTATCAAACAACCAAAATTAAATCATCAAGCAATATTATACTATAACTTAAGAATTTATGATAAATTTTAGACAGCACGATCGTTCGTCACCCCGAAATAGGAAGAGACGAAAATCAATGGTTCGAAAGATAAGGAAGAATAATCAAGAACAAATATAAAATTCAAGGACGTAGAGAAATTTCTAGGAGAATTTTTAAGGCAGTGTAGATTAAGATTTTTAAGGTTTAGTCATGGTCGCAGGCTCGTATCAGTACAGTTACGTAACCGATACGATATGCTCTGACCGACATGGGCCACCAAAAAAACTTGTCACGACCCACACCCATTTTTCGGACGCGAGCTCGTGAGCAATCCAGATACGTATGGAGCGGACTCCAGCCCATCTCGAATACGTAAATACTGTCAAGGCCTAATCATGGTGAAGTAAATCTCTATCTTAATCCATAATAAGTTTATAAACATTAATGGACACTATGGGTCATGGTCTGCAGTCCACTAGCATATATGTCCGATAAGACTCAAAAGAACGTAACAAGAGTCTAAAACTGAATCAAGAAACATGATATTTCATGATAAGTTATGAAAGTACAAGCGAATAATAAATGTAATGATGATACCTGAATTCTACAAGCGTATCATCGCATCCGAAACCCACAAGAATCGCAAATCATCCGCCATCCAGAACTACTAGCTAACTCTATGCAATCACTAAACCTGAAGATATCATCAGGTCCTCAGAGGACATACCAAGATACATAAAAATATGCCTATCGAACAGTTTATCATGCGTAAGAAATAAGCAGGAAGAGAGGATAGAACAAGTGGCTATGAACACGGATACAAGAAATAATACGCATAAATGAAATGTTGGAAGAAAATATGAACTCGTGACAAGAAACCAAATGGATACTCAAACCCTCACCCCTAGTGTGGACTTGTAGGTTAGCTTCAAGAATCACCCTCGCCTCTAGTGTGGACTCGCAGGTGCGGAACAAATAACTACTAATCCTCGCCCCTAGTGTGGACTCGCAGGTTAGCTTTACGAAATCAAGGTACAACAGTTCCGTTATAAATTACTCCTCCTATGGTACGTTATGAGAGAGAAGCAATCCGGTAGAACCATGACATCCAGTCAAGCACGATAACGATAGGAGAACCCGACTAATAAACTAGTAAACACTATCTAAGGTAAAGCATGCAAATCAAGAGAACTGAAATAACTAACTGATAACATATAAAGAGATGTGGACTAAATAAGCATGTAAATCATGAACAACCACAGAACTAACTGATAACAAATATAAAGTAAAGGAACTGTAAGCATGAGTAATGAATTGTAGAGGGAGGCAAGGTATCTTGCCTGGTGGTAGCACGAGGAACAAATAATATACCGTCAACAGATAAGCAATAAAGTCCAAATCTCACAACTGTCTCCGAAAGCTAAAATAGAAATTACCATTGTTCTCAGAATAGTCAAATTAGCTAAGATTGCCTGTCCTTAAGTCCAATTCTGGACACAGGGGCAAGACGGTCATTACGGGCCAAAACGATGTCCGTCGTTGGACCCGCTTTGTACCGAAAAGCATGCCAGAGTCAATGGTCTCTAAATTCATCAAACTACATGTCTACGGAATCGTTTTGATGATATGAACCCAACGGTATGTCCAATTGTGGATTCCGGTGGCCCGTGCACAAAATCGCCCGTTGAATCGGATCGTGGGACCCGTAAAACGGTGATCCGATCAACTGTCTCAGAATTGGACCAAACTTTGCATACAGGACCAGAAAAATGATACGGTCCTGTTGGCGTAAGTTTCGTCTCGATCTGACGAACGTGCACAAAGTAATTGGGAAATTTGCAAAGAGGTCGATACAGTGAATTTCGACGGATACGCATCAAATTCGTCGCGCATACGCAACCAATTTGAATTCCGTCAAAGCCCACACGTCCGCAAAGTCGATACACACTTTTGATGCTCTCGGTTCGTGACCGCGTCACCCGGATTGGCAGGACGCACATCATACCGGAGGGTTTTTTAATATTTTTATTGTTTTGAAAACAGGTTTTTGCTAAACTTCATTATCGAATTAATCTGTGTACAGTAGATGAAAACTAAATCTATAAAATAGTTTTTTTCACCCTTTATATTGTCTTCCACTCTTTTCAATTCGGTTCATAAGTCGCTCACTAGTACGGCCAAAATCGGCCTTCCAAAACAGGTTCTTGGATTCGAAATTCTGTCTTTTCGAGACAGTTTTTAGTCAACAATTCAATTGATTTATCGTGCAATCTTGGGCTTATAAATTCAAAGTAAATGATAGGATTGGGGCTGTATAGGTTATGAACATACCCGAGAAGACGGATCACGAAATGAGTAACTGTGCATCGAGCAACCTTGGTGCGAAGTTAGGTCGAGCAACCACCACTGCTGCTGTCGTCATGCTGTCCGTGCCCGTGTGTGCGTTCCTGGCCGACTCCGGCCGCACACGGCGGCGCTGCGGAGGCCGGGGTGCACGTGCAGAGGTAGGGGTGTCGGCGCGGCTAGGTTTTTTTTGCTTTCGTTTTTCTCTCTCGACTCTCTGTTTCTATATGTAATCTCGGTTTGCTCGGCTGGGTTCTGGGATGGTCGGGCCTGGGATGGGCTGGAATTTCCTTTTTTTTGTTATTATTTATTTTTTTCTATTTAATTTATTTACGAACATACACACACACATATATATATATATATATATATATATATATATATATATATATATATATATATATATATATATATATATATATAAAATATATATATATATACATATATATATATATATATATATATATATATATATATTTACATATATATATATATATATATATATATATATATATATATATATATATATATAAAATTTACATATATATATATATATATATATATATATATATATATATATATATATATATATAACTAACTAACTAACTATATATACCCATATATTTATATATATGTATAACATTCCATAAAATCCCAAAAATCTTAATAATCTATTTTGCTAGTGTAGGGTATATTCATATAAATATTACATATATGATGATACATTTCCAAAGAACACAGATAGTCCATAATAAGATACTTCTATAATAATTATAGTATCAACAATAATATAATGATGATAGCAAAATACAATAAGCTAATAATAGGTACATTATTGGGTGACACATTTAACCTCTACTTTAATAGGTTCACCGAAAGTCATGCAACATTCCAAATGTCATATAAGAATTAATAATACTTATATAATACGCATAACAAACATTTTTAGAAAATATTTGTAAATCCAAAATAAAAGTAAAATATGAAATAATGCATATACTTAAATTATGCCTACATGGGCGTCTTTGGTCTCATTACGTGTCTACACGGGTTTGGGTTGGATTTGGGTTAGTTTGGTACGACCGAGTCTTCTGAAAGTCAATAATCTAAATAATAAATAATTAAAACGTCTTTAGAGGTTAAGTTGCAACTTGGCCTGGTTTTTCTAGTTAGGACACACTTATGGCTTGGCATTCTCCTACCATGGCTAAACACTAGTCAAAGTACGCCACTGTACTATTCGTGCCATGATTCTTAGCCTTCTGGTACTTTAAAACACAACCATGGCTAAAGTCATCTACCGTAATAATTAACTAAATAATTATTTATAAAATTCTAAAGAAATCACCATCTAAATCAAATAAATAATAAAAAAAATTCAAAAAAATTTCCAGGAAGAGGAGTTGCAGCTAAGCTCGATCAATGGATCCCAAACTCCCTACGATAATTCAATCAGAATTAACCTCTCCATGAATACGTGGCAGTTGTGGCTCTTCATACTCATCAGTTTGTTCTCCTTCGGATCAAAGCATTTTTTCAGATTCGACACGTATCCGTCTGGAAATTTTAGACCCTGGATCCACCGACAAAGTCTCACTTTGTCCTCATTGTCCAGTGAGAAAATTGACTTCGACGGGAACTGTTTCCCATTCTCCTTTATCAAATGCATTGCAGGACATTTTCTTATTTCTTGTAAGTCCAACCTTGCCTTGGGATTGTCTTTCGTTTTTCTCTTTACGTCCATCAAAGTATTAATTATGTTATCAAACACATTCTTCTCAATATGCATGACATCAAGATTATGTCTAATCAGATTGGTACTCCAATATGGCAGGTCCCAGAATATGTTCCTCTTCGTCCAGTTATGATCTCGACCAAATCCATCACACTTGTACCCCATTATAGGATCTTCGAGGGCACTTAGAAAATCTTTAACCTCCTCCCATATCATATTTCCGTACCACCTTGGCGATGGATCATCCTTCTCTACAATGTCGGCACTGAACGCATTCTTGTTCATTCTGAACGGGTGATCTTTCGACAGAAATGGTCGATGACAATCAAAGAAGTACGTTTTTCTTCTACGTTTCAAACGGAAAGCCGTAGTACGGTCCATGCAATACGGACATGAGAGATGGCCATGCGTGCTCTATCCATATAACATTCTATAGGCCAAAAAGTTGTTGATGGTCCACATAAAGGTTGTTCTCATCTGAAAATTTTACTTCCTGGAAACATTGTACGTGTTGGCGCCTACTTCCCATAACTGATTCAACTCATCTATCAACGTCTGTAAGTACACATCAATATTCCTCTTGGAATTGTTCGGACCAGGAATGATAACGGTTAGAAATATGTACTGAGTCTTTATGCACATCCTAGACAGTAGGTTGTACGGAGTGACAATCACAGGCCAACACGAATTCTGGAATCCCGAAAGACCAAAAGGATTGAAACCGTCATAAGATAGCCCCAACCTTATATTACACGAATCTGGAGCAAAATCAGGATACACTCAACCAAAATGCTTACATGCTTCTCCATCGGATGGGTGATCCATCACTCTTTCAATCTGTTCTCACCTGTGCCAACTCATATTTTTGGCAGTCTCTTTCACCATAAATAATCTCTGCAACCGCGACGTTAAAGACAAGTTGTACATTGAATCGGTCAGCCTTCTTGCACCGGTAGACCTCCTGTACTAGTTGCCTTATTGCAATTAGTACCACAAAATCTGCACACATCTGTATCCTTATCATCTTTGTAGTACAACATGCACCCGTTGCGACAAGAATCAATTTTTTCGTATCCTATCCAGAGCGATCTTACCATCCTCTTAGACCGGTAGAAGTCTTTAGGTAATTTAGCACCCGCCGGCAAGATCTCTATAATCAACTCCATCATTCGATTGTAGCATTCTTGCGACATGTTAAAATCTGACTTAACGCTCAACAGTCTTGTAACCACCTCCAATGACGAATGATCCTTACTACCAGGATATAGTAGAATTTTTACATTCTCCAGCAACTTTATGAACTTTGCAGCATCGACATTCGGTGCCTCCTTAGCTGCATCATGATTATCTAGAATGAAACTAGGCCCCGCAGCGTTGAAAACTATGTTAACGCACCCGTTGTCGTATGCATGATTATTCGAAACGAAAGTAGGCCCCGCATCCATATGCGGCTCCACATATGGCTCTGGCTCTGATGCTAAAGACACAAGTTCTCGTATGTGGTCCACTGATAGTAATTAGGCGTGAAACTCCTCGAGTACAAATGATATGTTACTTCCACTTCTGGATGATATTTTACGTTATAATATTTCACACACGAACACTTAATTTTGGTGCCGTCCATATACTGAGGGAACGCCTTGGCAAACTGCAGGATCTACTCTACTCTCGCTATGTATTAATCCCGTACACCACACATGTCATCAGGACGACGATTGTACATCCATGAACGACACCGCAATTAGTAATTCATATCCATTTGAAAATAATTCCTCAAAGATGGACACACATTATCCAATAACACAAATTTGTATATTATATCTTATTATGTATCTCTTTGAAGAGCTATAAATATGGGCCATACGGAGAGAATTTTTTCTTTTAAATTTTTCTCTTTCGTCTTTATTGTCCCTGTTATCCATTCTGTCCCATTTAGCCATGGCACAAAAAGCTTCCAAGTCGACTAATGCTGCGGCCAAAGGGAAGGGACTTGCCTCTCCGTCGAGAGCTGCGGACTCTCCTTCCATTCATCCTGACGTGCAGCCCCCTATCAAGGGTAAGGACGGCGAGAAGACGACGACTTTAATTTTTGAATGGCCATATCGTATATTTTTTGTGCCAACTTTTTCACATGTCACTGCTATGCTTTGGATGTAATGCCTTTTGTGCATAGTCGTTGCGCTCCCTGTCTCACTGGGCCACATGCATTCTGTATGATAGGATCGCATGAGCTTAGCCGCATAAGTATCACAAGACTGAATCGTATGGATGTCACGTGATTGATCCGTATGGGCGATCGGGCCGCGTGTGCTCTCTTCATAACCAGGCTGCATAATCTCAGCCCCACTAAGCCGCATATGCATCTCCTATTTTAAGCCACATGCGCACCCCTCATAAGCGGGCCACATTGGCTCTGCTTGACTAGGCCGCATATGCTCCTTATAACCATACTGACTGGGCCGCATAGCTAAAAAAAGAGCCCATTCGCTTTGTTTTCTTGTGACTATCTTTTTTTGGTTTTTGCAGCATCCACGCCGAAGGCTGAAGCCATTGTGTAGGAGGAGATGCTTCCTCCTCTCATCAAACACGAGTCACTATTTGTTACAGAGGAGGTGATACCAAAAGTTGAGGTAAAAGAAGAGCTGGCGACCATCGGAGAGGGAATTACTCCCAATATTGAAGTTGCTGTGAAGGAGGAGCCAAAGTCTGAGGGTAGCAGTACTGGGAGTTCTAACCCTCCTGCCCCCACTGAGGACTTTAATCAAATAGATCCTTCGTATGCGAAATGGTTGAGGGAATGGTACATGCCTCAACGCAACTAGGTCCGTTGGTTCCCATGCTGTTTCCGAAAAAATAAATGTCCGTATTTTGTCTTGGTATTTTTGTCTGTCTTTAGCTGTAGTTTGTGTTTCGCTTATTTTGGACATCAATATAATCCTTTTTGGTTTGCTCATGAGATGTAGTCCTATGAATGTAACTAATTTTGAATAAATAGAATGCATTCACTCCATTCTTTTTATGTATTTGCGGTGCTTATACTAGAAGGACTAATACAGCATTTTGATAAAGGATATCCCGCTGGGGGACTTCTTGTGGACCTATTGCCCTTTTGTGTATCGGAAAATACGAGCAAATAGATTTGAATGATATTTTGTGGACCAACTACTCTTTTTGTGCATCGTTGGTACGAGTAATAGATTAGGATAACTTCTGTGGGCCTATTACCTTTTTGCGCACTGGTGGTGCGGGTAATAGATTTGAAACGAAACCTAACAGAGGTAATATAGACGTGATAGGTTTTATGGTCTTAACACCATGTGTTTTATCCTAGGTTGGGTACAGGTGTTAAGTCAAGAGACTATAAGTACCAGAGGTAATATGGACGTGACACGCGATAATCAGGAATAATCTTTGGTGGACCTATTATTCTTCCACGTACTGGTGGTGCGTGTAATAGATTTTGAGCAAAACCCAAGAGGTAATATGGACGTGATAGATTTTATGGTTTTAATACCATGTCTTTTATCCCGGGTTGGATACATGTGTTAAGTCCAGAGACTATCGGTATCAGAGGTAATATGGACATGATACACGATAATCAGGACCAGGGAGTTTGCTCAGAGATAACGATAAGCTGGGCAGACTCCTATGTGATAAAGCATTAGAGTGGAAGTTCAGAGGTATCAGCATGCATGACTTGCCACTCAGGAAGGTGCGATGTAAAAAAATAGAGTGTGAGTTCAGAGGTACTTGGTATACATAACTCGATGGTCTGGGAGATTTGGTGGTTTGATGAAGTAGCAGCATGTCCTTAGACATAATATTTCTTCAGGATTTTACCATTTATGGGAATCATGAGCAAGTCTCTGGTCTGCTTCGTAAGTCGGTATGTGCCGTTGGAGAATACAGTCTCGATGCTAAATAGACCCTCCCACTTGGGCTAGAATTTGCCGACAATTTTGTGAGTCATAACCATCGGTCTGCGAATGGCCAAGACGAGATCGCCTATTTGGAATATCCTCTGCTTGACTTTCTTATTGAAGGCCCGAGAGATGCGTGCTTGATAGAGCTTAATGCTTTGTTGAGCTTGCAAGCGCTTTTCGTCTAAAGCTTCCAATTCTTGTAGTCGTCCACGATAGTTATCGTCTGATGTCAACCGGTAAGTAAGGGCCACATAAAGTGAGGGGATCTGAGTCTCCAATGGGAGAACTACCTCACTCCCGTACAACAGAAAGAATGGTGTATTTCCTATAGCCGTCCGACTCGTAGTGCGGTATTCCCATAAACATTTGCCCAGCTTTTTATTCCAGTCGCATTTGTTTGAAGACACAAACTTCTTGAGAAGCTTGATTATGGTCTTATTAAAGGCTTCAGTCAGTCCATTAGTCGATGGGTTGTAGGCCGTTGAAGCCATATTATGAATCTGATTCTTGTTACAGAATCGATAGAAGGCATGGCTTGCGAACTGTGGACCATTGTCATAAATGATCCTCCGTGGCAGTCCAAAATGGTAAATGATGTGATATTTTATGAAACTGATCATGTTTGATGTCTTTACCTCTGCCAGTGGAACAGTTTTCGTCCACTTGGCGAAGTAGTCGGTGATTGTAAGTAAAAACCGGTGCGCTTTGGACGACGGCGGGGTGATTGGACCAACGATATCCATTCCCCAGGCTTAAAATAGCCACGAGGCTACCGTTGGGTGAAAGAATTCGGACGACAGATGTATGAAATCTGCATGGATCTGACAAGCCTTACACTTCTTTGCGTAGTCGACTGCGTCTGCTACCATCGTAGGCCAGTAGTAATCCATCCGACGGAGATGGTCCTGCAACTTCGGGCCCGGTTGGTGAGCCCCGCAAATGCCATCGTGAGCCTCATGTAAGGCTTCTTTCGCTTCTGCGTTTGACAGATATCTTAGTAGTAGTCCATCGTAAGATCGTCGATATAACATTCTTATTTTGGTGTCATAAAGGAATCTGAGAGAACGCCTTCAGATTGAAGTTGCTTCTTTCATATTCTCAGGCAGAATTCCATAGACTACAAAGTCGATGAACGAGAGTCTCTAGTCTTGCATGTCATTGGTTACCTGAGCGGAGTAACTCGTATCCAGTTGAATATTGTTTTTGGGACAGACCAACTCATGGCCTATCACGTCGACTAGATGATAAGCATAATTTGGAACCGCCAAAGAAGCGGCGAGGCCTGGTAGGGCGTCGAGTTCAATATTCTGGAGCCTAGGAACATGCTCTATAAAGAACCCATCCAAGGTTGCTATGATGGCAATTGCTGTCCGATGGTAAGGAATCAGGTCCGCCTTACGAACCTCTGATTAACGATCAGCTGTGAGTCACCATACGCTTCCAGGTATTTGACCCCTACCTTTTTTGCGAGTCAGAGTCCGATGACCAAAGCATTATATTTGGCTACATTATTTGAACAAGGTTCTGTGAGGGAGTATGCCTGATTGACTACCAACTCAGAGGGAGAAATTAATACTACTCCGACTCCAGCGATGATATCACCTTTTGGCCCTGTTTTTGAAGCACCGTTAAGGAACATTTACCAAACGTCATCATGTGAAGTCATGTTTGAGTTAACGACTTTGTCTGGGATTTCTTCATAGATTTTGGCTATTTTCAGCCTGGATGGGATGCTAAAAAGTCGGCCAAGTTTGACCTTTAACAGCCTTCTGCGGAACGAAGTCCATGTCGTAGGGGGTTAACAGTATCGCTCATGTGGCTAGACAAGAACTGAGTGCGTCTAGCTTGATCATGAGAACCCTGAGGGGATTAACTCGCGAGACAACATGGATAATCTGCCCTGACACATAGTATTGTGTTTTCTGAATGGCGAACACCAAGGCAAGGCATTCCTCCTCCATGGCGGTGTACCTATGCTCCGACCCCACCATCAATCGCTGAGATAGTAAATGGCTTGCTCGTGTCCCGCATCATTTTTCTGTGCTAGCAAGGCGCCAAGGGAGTGTTCCATTGCCCGTACATAGAGCAGGAAGGACTTTTCGAAGACCGAGGCTACCAGAACTAGCGAATTTGACAGGTATTTTTTAATGTCATCAAAGGCGCGTTGACATTCCTCATTCCATATGAAAGAGACGCATTTCTTTATGAGTTGTGTGAAGGGTTGACATTGCCCTGAGAGGTTAGATATGAATCTCTTGATGTAGGCTAATCGTTTCTGAAGGCCGTAGAGTTCACGGAGGTTCCTCGGTGGACTCATCTCCAGGATTGCCTTTGTCTTATCGGGGTCTATGTGAATGCCCCGTAATGTAATGACAAAGCCCAAGAACTTTCCGCTGGACACACCTAAGAAGGACTTGGTGGGATTCATCTTCAGATTGTGCGCTCGCATAAGGTCGAACACTGTCCTCAAATCGTGTAAGTGATTATCCTTGGAGCGACTTTTGACGACGATGTCGTCAACGTAATACCCTACCGTCTTACGCAAGTGATCTATGAAGATGACGCTCATAGCATATTGATATGTACCACCGACGTTCTTCAGGCCGAAGGGCATGACTATGTAACAATACACACCGATCGGTGTTCAGAAAGACGTATGCTTCTCATTGTCAGGAGACATTTTGATTTGATTGTATCCTGAAAAGCCATCCATAAAGGACATGCGCTCAAAGCCACACGTACAATCGATCATTATGTCGGTGATGGAAAGAAAAAATTCATCCTTAGGACATGCCGCATTCAGATTGCGGAAGTCGATGCAGATTCAGATCTTTTTATTCTTCTTGACGACTGGTATTATATTAGCTATCCAGTCTGGGTTCTGCTCCTCGCGGATGAAACCGCTAGCTATAAGCTTGTTTACTTTCGCTTCGATGGAGTTTATAATATCTGGACGAAACCGCCGTTGTTGCTGCTTGACTGGTTTTGTGTCCGGATGAATATTGAGCTTATGGAGTGTGATCTCGGAGTTTAGTCCTGGCATGTCTTTATAGCTCCACGTGAAAACGTCGATATACTCTTTGACGAGTTGCAACAATGACTTTCGCTCGCCGCCCGTCAGGCTTTTACTGACAAAAATTGGCTTTGGAGAGGATTCGTTACCGAAATCAACTTGTATGACTCTGTCTCTAGTAGAAGGGTCCCTTTGTTCAAAGTGCTTGTCCCATTGTGCATCAAGTTGTTGGGCCCATGGCTCCAGTTCAAGAGGTTCCAGTAGATCTTCGTCTTCCTCTTCTACGTCAGGAATGCCATGTTGACAGACAATGTTTGCCTGAGTATATCTCCAATGCTGTCATCGAAATCGTATATAGGTGATTCAGATGATTGAGAATGCCACTCGCATTCCTCATCAGAGCTTTCGAGCGTTGTAGCTGGTATAACATAACCGAGGCCACATTTGGACTTGATGTTATAATCCCGAGGTTTTCTAGCCGAGACTGACAGCTACAGAGGCGATCGTCGACCGTTGCCGTAATTCAGACCTAGGGTAGCCTCCATGTCGTACCCTTTCTTTTGCATGAAGTACTTGGATTGAGGACTATACAGGTAGAGCGGTAATCTTCCAGTATCGGGTTCAAGATCAAACTCTTGAGGCATGAAGGGTTGAGGACCTTCTTTTCGACCAAAGATGATCGTGTGATCCCCTTCTCTTCTGCTTGGGACTAGGAAGTAGGCACCTTTAATGGGAGCAAGTTGGTTTATGGTACGTACGGTTGTCACCTGTGTGTGCAGGTTGATGTCCCGACCGTGCCCTATAGTATAAATCAGATTGAGTTTATTACACTCAGGATAGTCCAATGGCAGCCTCTTATTGATAAAATAAGGAATTTTGTCCACATGGATTAAATCATCAAGAGGGGGACTATCCACCTTTGCAACAAGATACTTCGTGAGTCCTGCCTCCTCTTCATCTACCCCCTGCGTGACCGGGGGTTGGGACACTGTCTTGGGCAACTTGAACAACAAGGGTTCACCTTGTGGCATTGGCTTGCCTGAGGGTCTCGGATCAACACTTAGTTGCCGGCTTGGTTTGGAAGACGGATAACCATCGGCTCGGCAGAGGACTTCGTGTCTTCCGATTGCTTTTAAATGGATCTTGGCAATCAGATCACCATCGACTGCCCAAATGGCCTCGCATCTTCCGGTTGCCTTTGATTGGATTTTTGCAATCGGATCACCATCGGCCCTATGACGGGTTTTGGCTCTTGGCTGGACCTTAGGAGTCGGATGACCATCGGTTCCGACTGTGCAGCTTGGGCGAGAGAGCCGGGCACCTCTTTAAGCAAAGTTGTGACAAGTGGTGCGACTTTGCCCGATTTACGGGCCTGGAGATGAATTCTCAAGGGTTCCACTGGCCCTATGATGGCCTCCAGTTCGTCAGTTATGTGCTTCTTGGATTCTTCGTTTAGACAAGCCTCCGAAGAGTAATAAGACTCAACTCCTTTGAAAGGATCGATGTCGGGTCTTCACGAAGCCGTGCTTACTGACATACTTGAAGCACTGGTGGAGTGTGGATGGCACGATCATGTAGTCATGTATCCACGGATGCCCTATTAGGATATTGTAGGACGTATCTGCATCTATGACGTAGAAGGTAACCTCTGTCCTCAGGTCGTCGATCTGACATTTTAATCGAATCTTTTTCGAGGGATAGCTCCTTCCTGAGTTGAAACCGCTAATGGCAGTATTGGTCGCCGCTAGCTGGTGCATAGGGATGCCGAGGACTTGAAGCAAGCATTTCGGGATGATGCTTATCGACGAGCCAGGGTCGATGTGCATCCGATCCACCTTGATGTCGCCTATGTATCCCGTGTAGTACAAGGGGCGATTATGCAAGTTGGTCTTGATCAACATGTCTTGTTGGGTGAATTCGATATTGGGCATTGCATCCACACAGTGGCTGCCCTGTAGATCTGTCGACGAGTTTTCCCCTGTAGGTTTGACCTTGGCTAAGTAAGCGTTAGTATTCTGGAGCGCTTCGCTCAATGCGACACGAAGATCCCTGGAGAGCCTTAGGAGCTCGTATAACGACAACTTTGTCGACATATTAGCTAGTTATGCTAATATGTCAAAGTTGTAAGGTCTCTCCAGCCCTTGAGGTGTATATTTACGGAGTAGCTTGTCGAAGGGGGTTTCCTTCGGCTTCGCTCTGTCTGCCGGTAGAGGCTGAGATGGCCCTGGAACATCAGTGGCAGGCATGGTTGTCGACTGAGGTCCTCGACTGAACTATCCAGTGTGGGCTGGACTTGTGCTCCGAATCGGGTGACAATGGTTACTGCCTCCTCAGCTTCGGTTGAAATGGTATGGCAGGATTTAGACTTCCTGCCCTTCTTCTTGTTGGCTGGAGATGACACTGCCTGGGTAACTTCGGGCACTAAGTCTGGGTGCACCCACATGACCTCTCCTCTTGACGTGGTGAGAGGTACAAAGCCAGTCGTCTAGTCCCGGACGGGGGGAAGATTAGTAACCTCCATCGTTGCCACAATAACCTCTTCAAAGTCTAGCGACAGAGCTTTGGAGTCGATAAGACTCTGGATGTACCGCTTTAATAGAAAGCAGTCTTGAGTGGGATGATGAACATAGCGATGGAAATGGCAGTATTTTGGGTCCTCCATCTCTGCCACTCGAGGTTCGCACATTGGTGGAGGGAGTTGGATCATGTCCCCTCGTAAGAGCATGTTGAAGATTGGCTTGACATGACTATCTTCGAATGAGTAGTTCATCTTGGGCTACTAACCTTCTGCCTGCTTTTGTTCAAGCTTCTTGGTCGTACCGGCAACCATAGTCTGTTTGCCTTTACTATCCCGGTAATTGGAGGTGTCGTCAGTGTTATTATTATTAGTGGTGGTACCATGACGTTTACCTTTGACCTCTCTATCCTGGATGTGTAATCCCAGCTGGCGATCCTTCTTTAACTTCACCTCCGCATTGGTGGCACATATGATGAAGGTCGTCCAATCCCTAAACTGATCTTCACCCATCCAGAGGCTGATTGCCGGAAGCAACTTCTTCTGGCAGATTTCAATCAAGGAGCTTTCGGGATTTTCTTGGGGCAATCTCATTGCAGTTTGGAAGAACCGTTCGATATAGTTCCTTTTTAGTTCCCTCACCCCCTGAATGACGTCCATGAGGGATGACATTGTCATATTATGTCCCACTTCGTAGAACCTTTCTAGGAATATGTGCTTAAAGCCGTCAAAAGTGTGGATGCATTTGTCCGGAAGGTTCCGGTACCAGTCGAACGCGATTTCCTCCAATGCTCCGATAAACAATCGTATGAGGATGGCATCGCTATGTGGCAAATGGTTGGTTATGACCTCAAAATAAGTCATGTACCGACTAGCAGAGGTCTTTCCGTCATACGAATCAATATGAAATGGTTTGTACCGTGGCGAAAAAGGAACATCACTCCACGCAACGGGATATGGTTGCCGTATTCTGAGGTCCCGGAAGGAGTCTCGGGCATTGAACATTGCTCGAAGCTCCTGGACTTCCCTCCTTGCCTCCCTGGTATCATCTGTAGCTGAAGGAGCGAATGCTTCTAGAGGATTGTCACCCAAAGGAGGAGAGGTCATGTTGGAGTCCGTATTGACTGGGGGTCCCAAACTTGTTTGTCCAGGCGTCCTTGCCGGTTGAGTCGGCAAGGTAGCTTTGATTTTGTCTATGACTTGACCATGGAGAGGAGCATGGCTTCAAGTACTTCTAGACGTTGTCGGTCAATAGGTGCTTCATTATCATCGTCGACCATAAAGACTGTCCGTATGTGGATATACGTGGAAGGGATCGTAGCAGAGGTGCTCTCTGTGTCGTACCCTCGTACAGAGAAATCGTCGGAGAATGTCGGAATGTCTTCCTCCTCGAATTCGGAAGGGGTGCTACCCCCTGTGCAGGAAGCCGCATCGTCTCGGCGAAGGCGGTCATCCTCAGGGATGTCCACGTCCGTTGCATAATTCCAGTGGATCGCCACCCCCTATTTATACTCTTGGAACACCGGGTTGTTGCATACATTGAGGGGGATACTACCTCCGACCTTATCTACCCCCAAGGAGGTCAAAGATGCACCACTACAAAAATACTGCAAATTATCGACTGAACTACCAACTAACCAAAATCAGTCGCTATGCTACCGACTAACCTGCCACTAACTTTCTACAAAATTTTATTTCATTTAATTAGTTGTTGTTGTTCTGTCGCAAAAGAGTCGATAGTGATTACTAACTATTTTATTAATGGAATATTTATATCGGAAAAGCGTCGGTGTAATAACTTTTTCTGTTCCTACTGACTAGCAACTGAAATTTCAGTCGCTGAAACATTAAAATCCCTTTCCATTTCCCCCCTAAGTTTCAATCTTTCCCCCCTCTACATTATTTCCCCCCCCAAAAAAAAAGTTTTCATTTCCTCTCCCCCCCCAAATCACCCCCTCCACCTCCACCTCCAGACGGTCGGCTCCTCCCTCCTCCTCCTCTTCCAGACGGCCGGCTCCTCCCTCCTCCTCCTCCTCCTCCTCCTCCAGACGGCTCCTTTTCCCAACGAGCTCTCACCCCCCAAACCCGCTGCCTCCTTCCTCCTCGTCAACTTCCTCCTCCTACGGACAGCTGGTCCCTCCAAAAGTCGCCGTCTCCTCCTCCAAAAGTCGCTGCCTCCATCCGACTCCTCCCCCGCCTAACGCTGGTGCCATCGCCTCCTCGTCGACTCCCTCCGCCTCCTCCTTGAAGTAGCTGGTACATTGTGACTTTTTTTAAAGTTCTTTTAGTTTGAACTTTTTTAATGCATCAATTTAAGCCCTAAATTTCTGCAATACTTCACTTTAGGAGTCTAGGACTTGGTCTGGAATCAATTTAGGGTTTTGGTCTGTATTTTGTGTGATTATTCTAAATTAATTTTTTGGAAGAATTTGAGATAATTTTAGATAGTTTGTGCTGATATATTGTGAACGTCTGAAAATATCAAAAACATAGGGGTTTCTTTATTCTTAAATTGCTGATACAACCAACTTTCTATATCCATAGGGGTTTCTTTATTCCTACATTATCAGTGCTATTGAAAACTTGAAACAGTATATAATAGTTTTAGTACTTTATTTACTTATTAAAAAAACCTTGAGTTTGTGTATTTTTTTGTAGCCAAGATTTGAATTTATGAAAATTAAATATATTATATCCAAATGTGCGTATTTCTCGTGTGAAACCGACATTGCCTGTGGAAACAAAAACTTTGTCGTTAACAATACCAAAAGTTTGGGACAATGGCTTGTTGGATGTCATGAGTTTATGCAGTTCAAGTACCGGTTTTATAGAAGCAACATAAAAAATCAATTCCGATAAGGATCGCTATTTTTTCCAGGTGTATACATACCTTATGTACCTTCCAGTACATCTTGTGGTAGACTGGTTGTATAATGTAATGTCACTTTCTATTTTGCCGTCAGTAAGACCTAAAGTTACGAGGTCATGTAGCAGTTTAATTTCAACTCTTTCAACTTGTGATTACCAGTTCTTTGTAAAAGTTTGGTAAGTTTTCACTTTTTAGTCATACTTTATGAACTTATAGGCAATTATTTTTATGGTGACTTATAAGATGAATATAGATACTATGTATTTTTTCTTTACTCGTCATTTATTGTCCATGGTTTAAAAAATTGTTCGGAGTTATGATGTTAGCTGTAGCTTCTTAACTGTATATAATTCATCAGTACTATATCCAGTCAATCATGTTTCTCAGTCTATGAGAAACAAAATTTCTCATCTCGGATAATGGTAGTGCCATTTATTACTGATTTCTCTAGATTGTCCGCTTTGGTATGGTAATCGCTTTGGTAAAGGATAATGACCTATATATTCTTAATAGTTTGGTTTGTCTCCTGGGAAATGATTTTGTACTGTAATCAATATAACTGATGATAATATTGCTACTTAACTTCTTGATGTTTCCCTTTTGAATTTCAGGTTCTTGGTGAACCTTGTCAAATCAAAGAACAAAATTGTGTCCTATTGCCACAAGACTCCCACTAGTACAGGGTCCAGATACCGTAGCCTTGCGACTCTTACCTGCATATATGGAGAGGCTTCTTCAAATCAGAAAACACTTTCCAGCAATTCTGAGAGGTTTGTGGACCTAGGTAGACTTATTGTGAACATCGGAAAATATCAGAAACATAGGGGTTTTTTTATTCCTAAATTGCTGATACAACCAACTTTCTATATCCATAGTGGTTTCTTTATTCCTACATTATCAGTGCTATTGAAAACTTGAAACAGTACATAATAGTTTTAGTACTTATTTACTTATTAAAAAAACCTTGAGTAGATAATAGTTTTAGTACTTATTTACTTATTAAAGGCCTTGAATAGAAGTAGGACTAAATTTTAGACAAAGTGCCAAATGGCTAATGGTGGGAGCTATGCATGGCTCCAATCATAAAGCTATTATTGGTATAAAACTTTGATAATCCAGCATGATAAGCATAAAATGGTAATTAGATCTATGGAGGGGTTAGTGGTGACCTGAGCATGCCATATAAAGGCTTAATTGGTGCAAGTAATCATTACTCCAAGAAGAAAGCCAGCAGAGTGCCAGAAACATCCAAGCAGGCTTCATAATCAATCTGTGTGCTGTAGGATTTGTTTATCTGCAATTATAACTTATGTATTTCGTCTGTTTGTTTAAACAAATGTTGTATGTAAGTAGTAGTAACTATAGGAACGATAGACACTCCAATAGCAACTACGCGTTAGCGTCGAATAAGAGGCGTAGACAAAAATCCTCAATGTGGTCCTATGGAGGAAAATAGCATGAACTAGAATACTCTCTTATACAAATTATAGTCAGTGTTATTGGCACTGCAAAAAATATCAGGACACCGCAATTTTGGCAGTGCTTGGGACTGCCAAAATTCTGCGGTGGCCCAAATTATAGTGCAAGCAATTTATTGGATAGTCTCTCTAGTTTTACATCACAACAGCAATTGTTACAGATTAACATCTATGACTGATATACATAAAAGTCCGAAGAGCTTCAGTTACGTAACAAGGAAGATGTTTGATTAAAATGAGCAACTGTATCGCTAATTCGCTATCTCCAAGATGTTTGATGTTAGCTGTAGCTTCTTAACTGTATATAATTCAGCAGTACTATATCCAGTCAATCGTGTTTCTCAGTCTATGAGAAACAAAATTTCCCATCTCGGATAATGGTAGTGCCATTTATTACTGATTTCTCTAGATTGTCCGCTTTGGTATGGTAATCGCTTTGGTACAGGATAATGACCTATATATTCTTAATATTTTGGTTTGTCTCCTGGGAAACGATTTTGTACTGTAATCAATATAACTGATGATAATATTGCTACTTAACTTCTTGATGTTTCCCTTTTGAATTTTAGGTTCTTGGTGAACCTTGTCAAATCAAAGAACAAAATTGTGTCCTATCTGGGGGTACCCAGCCCAATCTTAGTCCTATCTAAGGTATGCATTGATGTGTGACAATATGAAAGAAAAACCATTCCCACAAAAATTTGGAAATAAATTAAAAAGGAATCATGCACTTCAAATTGACTAGATTATGAAGCAATCAACATGGTTCTGCAACAAAATAACCTACTATAAAAGGTTAATCACCGCTCCAACACTCATAAATTGTTTCGTAGTCCATCAATAAAGATTAATGTTTTCATCAAGTTCTTTCATTTCAGGTCAAACCTTGTGTTGGTGTATGGAGTGATAGAAGCCATTCAAGATTTGGAAGGAGAAGACCATTTATACTTATCGGGTGTCTCCTTATCTTTTGTTCTGTAAGTATTTGCTTGTCTACTTGAAGAGTGATCTATGTTTTGTCTTCCACAACCCATGATCATGTTCTTATAAAAATATCGCGTATAATAAAATTTGTATTCTAGGTCATTGTAGTAGGCTATTCATCAGATATAGGCTATTCTTTGGGTGATACAAAGAAAGATTACAGGTCAATATAATCATAAGTACATTGTTGCTTTCCTTTGTTTCGTTATCAGTGAGGGGAATTCTAAGAGGAACCGAATAAAGGAACATATTAGAAACTTCGATACAATAATAAAGAGCAACCGAACAAACGAAAAGCTTAACTTTTGATTGAACCTTTACATAATAAATAGAGTGTTTATCAAGGTCCATGGTGGAGAGCTGTAATTGTATATATAGTTGGTTTCTGGATGTTTGATTTTTCTAGCAATGCAGTACATGTAAGCTTTTTTCCTAGACTTACAATTTCAGTTATTTCAACCAAAACTGTGAAATGTAACTCTTTATGTTACCAGGGTCCACTTTGAGCATTGATGGCTGGTCTCTCAGGTATTTCCTTGCCCCAACCATTTCTGGTCCCATATGTTCTGAATATATTTGTTTCGGTTACAAACGCCAAAAATTAATGGGTATATACATATATATACATATATATATATATATACATATATATATATATATATATATATATATATATATATATATATATATATATATTTGCCATAGGTCATCACGGATGCACTGCTGCAAATGCTATTTTCATATCATGGGTATCTCTAGGAAATATTTTAGGGTATTCTTCTGGGGCTAGTGGAGAATGGCACTAGTACGAATCAAATTTTTTATTTTTGTTAACGTAAATCATTTGAAGCCTAAAACAGAGTCTATACCATGTTGTTCGGTTGTGTATTGAAAACTTATACATGATCTTGTGCTCGAGCTTGGCCGATTTAACTGATGTATGAATCTTTGGGGGTCATTGCAATCTTTGAGCATGTGGTTTCCATTTCTCATGTCTAGAGCATGTTGTGAAGCATGTGCAAATTTGAAAGGAGCATTTTTAGCAGCATTTGTAAGTCCTCATGTTGCCTCTATACTATTCCATTATACTGTAAAGTGAATAGAATCTTAATTTTGTTTAATTTGCAGCTTATCGTTACACCTATATATATGAGCAAATTCTTAAGTATGCTTGTAACAGTAATCAGTTAAGTGGTCACGGTGGTTTGAGTGGGGCTTATGACGTGGGAGCCTTAGTTTTCCCCAAAATATACTTTACCAAACATGCTTTGCTTACTTATGATGTGAATTGCCATCTGTATCTTGAAGAGCATCATGGTTGTGTTCTAATTTTGTATTTCGCCATCATTTGTTTATTTTTCAATAAGCCAGAGGGACATGAATAACTAAGTAAAATTACTTATAATGGCCATTGGAAAGGATAATATTTTAAGTTAGAGGGGTGTCCTTTCTCATGACTAAATATTTTTGTATAGGTATCTGAAGGGACTGAACAGACTTAAGAGGTTTTTCATAGAATGATATATAACCTCATTAGTAACAATCTAGAGTTTGGTGGTGCCAAAGGGACTGAACAGACTTAAGATGCATATAGTATATATAACCTCTTATAACATATTAAGAGCTTTACAATGTACACTGCAACTTTTTTGGCTTTAAAAGTTTTGATATAATTTCAAGGTATTTTGTTGCAAATTAGCCTAGGCTTCTATCTTTCCTTGACCTATGTTGCAGCTACACGAAAACAACAGGATCATTCGGAAACAACAGGATGGAAAGGGGAAGTCCAAGATTTCAACACCATAGAACAGCAAAAAATGCCCAGATGTTTTGGGTGAGCAAAATAGGGACCCTAGAACGAACAGCCAATAGGTCATTTGACATTTACGGGTGATGGATCCCAGGTGAACGATTCTGGAGCTAATAATGCACAGGAAGAAATTGTCATTCAGGCTGACCAATCTAATAATGACGACTTTCCAGTTGAGTATCCATATGCCAGGTGCTGTCATCAAATCATATAGCGAGGATGATGTTCACAAAGCATCAAGTATAATGTTTGGTCGAGTACGACTAATGGGAACAAGAGGCTAAGCAGTGCATATGAAGATGCACAGAGAATACATGTTGGAAAGCCAGGAAATTGTCCCATCTTTCTCTCTGAATTGCCTCTTTTTTTTGTTCTCTCCGTTCTCTGAGCTTCCAGGTAGCTTTAAAAAATTTCTTGACATCTTTACTAAGTAGGATCTGCTCATGTGCAGGTTAAATGTGAGTAGGAAGTCTGTGGCATTGCTGAAATGATTGGCCCTGTTGACTTCCACAAGGACATACATTTTTGGCAGCATAACAAATGGACTGGTAGCTTTTCCTGTTAAGTGGCACATTGTAAAGGATGGCGAATACTAGCTTTTGGCATATGCTCTTACAGAAGAAAACAAGCCTGTAACTCTAATAGCAGAGACACGTAGGAGGTATGTTCTTATCTCGTGTGCTATGGGTGATCATTTTATTTGTGTGATTCAACTTATGTGATTTGCATGGATAATGATTAGTTTCTTTATGGTAGTGGACCCAGAAAATATGTAGTGGCCATATTCTTAGTAATCGAATATGGTCTATTACTGCATTGACATGTTTATTGCTTGCTTGCACAAGATTGTCATCGTTTTAGATACTCAGAAGTTTCATATGCATGTGCATAGATTTAACGTTTTTAATTCTACTTGCATAAAAATCTGATGTGAATGAAACTACATTACAATTGAACAAACCTTTCTACATGTTTGAAGATGTGATTTGTTAATTGGAAGATGGTATTTACTAATGATAAAGAGGAAATGAAAACTACTCAGTCCAAATTAGGAGTTCCTTGTTTGGTGATCAGCCACCAGTCAGTACCTAACAACTGATTGGGAAGTAAGCACTGCAAATATAAAGATTCACTGTGCTGATCAAGAAGACTTGTATAGCAACAATGACAATATGGCAATCACACATGAATCATGTAGTCAAGGCAAGGTTCTTACATCCATATAATACAACTAGTGCTGCACCTAATGCAATAGTCTGCACTTACACTTGACACCCCTGCTGACTGTAGCTATACTTCCATGCTGCTACTAAATATCAATGCTCTACTTATTCTTGACATTAGACTAAACACACATAGAAGCAAGGCAACTGCCTCGCCATCGGAAAGAGACAATCCTTAGTCAAATCATGGATAATTATGTGCAGTAGGTATTGTGCACACTGGATATCAGCATATTCAGGATATTTCAAGTTATTTGTGAACTTCTGTTGTTAGCTATGTAGTGATATTTTGAGTTATACATATTCTGAGTTATTAAACTTTTATCCCTTCGTATATGTTGTGATATTTTGATCTCACTTATACTACTGTCTTTATAAATGTACAGATCTTATCTATGACGAACCGAGGTCATCGCCGCCTCCGTGGAGGTTCATCCGACCGTCCCCATCCACTCCAGATCAACAAATCGGAGGAGCATCTGAAGATGACATTATTATGACAGATGATCTTTTTGTATGAATGTTGTATGGTCGATGGTTGGACATGACTATGATACATATTTTTAGTTTTTCTGTTTGGACATGACAATGATATATAATTTTTAGTTTTTCTATTTGTGTACTTTGTGTATGCTACTATTTTTGTTATATCATTGGTAATTATTGTGGTGCTAAAAGTTATTTGCACGATTTATGCATGATTGGATGATTGGACATGACAATAATATTGACTTGTTTATATTACTCTTATAGATTGTGTATAGCATGATTCTTATAAACCTGGAAAAAATAAATGATTAAGCGACGAATCAGCGACTAACTGGCGACGACTCAGCGACTAAAAAGAACTGAAAAAGTAAAAGTAGCGACTAACTGGCGACAAATCAGCGACTACACAGCGACTCAACAACAACTAAAAGTTGACGAAAACAATTTAGTCGCTAGTTATTAACTGTAAATTTTTTGTCGAAGTTTAATCGCTAAGTCGTCGCTACAACAGCGACTAAAAATTTAGTCGACTTTTAGTCGCTATTTTTAGTCGCTACTTTAGTCGAAAGTTAGTCGATGTAGCGACTAACTAGCGACTAAAACTGATTAGCGACGATGCTTTCAGCGACGAAATTTTTTGGTCGAGAGTTACTCGCTAATTTGCTTTAGCGACTGAAATTTCTATTTTAGCGACTGTAATTTCAGTCGCTAATTAGCCATTTTTTTGTAGAGCACCCCAAGGTGTTGGGAGCTTCTTTCTAGATCGAGTACCAAGGTAGACACCCCCTGTGGCGGTCAATGGCAACCCTCCAGACGAGAGTTTCCTTGCAGTGTTGGCTGAGATTGCCGGGCTGGAAGAGCTTGTCTTCTTTCCTTCCTTGTCGGGAAGAATCTTCCGAGTTGAATTACAAGAGGCGAAAGAGAATTCCTCGTCTCCCGAAATTTGCACCTGTTCCTCAAGTTGTTGTCGGACAGGTGCTGGCTGGCGTAGTCGTTGAAAAATGGACTGCCAAGCTTCAGGTGCTGCTGACTTGTCGCAGCAGCAGTTAATGATGACATGGGTGCAACGACGTCCCGAAAAGGGTTCATCACATGCCAAGGTTGCTTTTTTCAATTTGCGTTTGTGAGTAATCACCTCTCGCAAGTCGACTGTAGGCTGATCTACTTTTGAATCTAATTTGTGGACTCGGGTATCCCGAGCATACGGTACGTAGGTATCATGTTTACTTCCTGATCTGAGACTAGTAAAAGCACTTGCTCTCGATCGTTGGAGGAAGACTTTTGAGACCCACCCTGTCCGTTAGCCCTGTGGGACTGGCCGCGGGTGGTTCTGTACAACTTTCCATCAGGAGCCCGTATAACAGTTAAAGGTACCTGCTGACGGTCAGCAACTTGGACAGTTGACTGGGCGTGTTGGGCCCGCACTGCCCTAGACTTCTTCGATTTAGCACCTGAAGGCGCATAATAAGAAGTGTCCAGATTGGAATATTCTATATTCTCAATGGGCCGCATAGAGTCAAGCCCGTATGAGAGACGGTCAAACAGAGCTTTTGACAGGTCCGCATGAGACACTCTGTCTATAGCCAGGATTGGCTGCCGCATGGGCCATCCGCCTGCGACCATAGTTGGCTGTCGCATGGGCCATCCGCCTGCGACCATAGTTGGCTACCGCATGGGCAATCTATCTGCGGCCAGATTTGGCTGCCGTATGGGTCGTCTGCTTGCGGCCAGAGTCAGCTGCCGCATGGGCCATATGCCCATCTCTCTTATGCGGCTTCTTCCTCGTCCGTATGGATTTCTTTTGTGCCCCCAAAAACTCAGCATCGTAGTATTTTCATCTGCTGATTTTAGGGACAGTGAGGTTCTCTGCGGTCGGAATGAAGGCCGCAGGAGAGTCTTGCTTATCGTCTTGGGCCGCAGAAGGAGCTTCTTCGAGAACCTGGTCGGGGGCAACAGTTGTACGCTTCGACGTTCTGCGGGTTCTCTTTGGGTTGGCTCACTTCTACGATGGGCTGGATCTCCCTTCAGAGAGCATTTCTTCGAATGCTCGTTGGTCAAAACGAACCACGAGCATTTGCTGCATGGAGCCGAGCTTGGACGCGTCAGATTACGTCACCAATTTCTCAACAAAAGAGAAGGATCTCCCTAGCAGAGTCGCCATCGTGTTTACCATTAAATATCAAGAACAAAAATTACAGCGAAATTGAACTTGATTGCAAACTCGCTTGTACAAAAGAAAGCCTAGAAAAAAATCCTAGGAAACAATCTAAGTACAATTGTTTAGTTTTGATTCTGGGGGATGACGATAGAGGATCGAGAAAGTGTAGCAACTCTGCCTTACTCCTTGGACTATCTGACACGATCCTTGCTCGGGAAAGTGCCAGCCTTTTGCATGGGTGTGGTACCGTGCTATTTATAGTGATTTCGGGATGAAGGATATTTTGAGCCGCGTAGATGGCCACGTGGCTACAATAGTACACAGACCTGCTCTTTGGCCGCCAGCTGGTGACTTCTTGAGATTTTGTTGCAACAAATCAGGGTGGTTGAGACATGGTCAGCTTGCCATGTGTCTTATCGCAGGATAGGATAAGTTTGCTTGAGTCATTTTGAGCCGCATAGGCCTTTCAGTGTTCGGCCATGCTGGGCCGCATAAGACTCATGCGGCTTGAGTGGCAGTCTTCCTTAGTCCGCATGTAGCTTGAGGACTTTTGAGTCACATAGATTCTGTATTATGTGCCTTATAAGGCTCATGCGGCTTAGGTTGCAGTCACCTATGGCCGCATGGAGCGCATGGATTGAGCCGTATAAAGTTCATGCGGTTCGGGTCGCGGTCCTTCTAGCCGCATGACTATGTCCAGTCTGATGACATGGCATTTTGTTTGATCACCTCTTATATTCTTTTTTGTCAGTGTGTTAGAGCTGTCAAAGTTGTCAGTTTTGTCGATTTTGACAGAGTCTGTCAGCTTTATCAGAAGGGTTGATCAGCTTGGCCGCATATGTAACTATTCTTTTTGCGGCTCCAATCAGTCTGGTGAAGATGGGCCGCAGGGGGCATGCCGAGTCTGTCATGCGGCTCTTCTTTATGCAGACCAATTTGTCCCAAAGTACTCATGCGGTCAGTTGTGATCCGTATGACCACATATTTTCTATGCTTCTACAGTCATTTAAGATCCATTGACAGAGCTGAGTATATTCTTCATATATCTTTGTTCTACTAAGTTGCTTGTCGATCGGCTAGAAAAGCAAGAGAAGGACATTGCGGTAACACTATGCAAGCTTGAGAGGGTGTTGCCTCCTGGGTTCTTTGACTCCATGGAGCATTTGCCAATTCATCTTTCCTATGAGGCACATGTTGGTGGGCACGTCGGTTATAACTAGATGTACCCGTTTGAGCGACATTTGAACCAAACCACCTAAAGTGAAAGGTGAAAAACAAGACTCAGGTCGAGGGTTCTATTTGTCAAGCCTATATTCTCGAGGAGATTGTAAACTTCTGCTCGATGTATTTCAAGCCAAATGTTGCTACTAATAGAACAAAAGCTCCGAGAAACGACGGTGAATACCTTGAATCTAATGATGCGATATTGAAAGTCTTCAATACTTTCGGAAAGCCTTCGGGGAAAATGAAGAAAAGATATATGAATGACGAGAAACTAAAGGCTACTCAGTTATATATATTACTCAACTACGATGAGGATGAAGTGGAGAAGCTCGAGGGGTAAGTAACTAATACGTCCACGTTTACATCATCTATGCATATAATAGTATCCAATATTATTATTACATAATTGGCTGATGCATTGTTGTTTTTAGCACATTTAATGATGAAGTGAGGTCTAGTAGACAATACATAACAGATGAAGAACTAGAACAAGAAATGAGACGTCATTTTCCTTAATGGTTGCGTACATATGTTAGAAGCTCGGTAATTACTTTTTGTATATGTATTTTACACAGTAACTAACAAAATGCTGAATTTAATTTCATATCTTATCGTATTTAGGTCGATCGTCCACACACAACACTAGAGAATGAAACTATTGGAACTCTAGCTAAAAGGCCAATTTATTTCGTCAAATTTTGGCCAAGCTATTGTGTGAATGGGTTCAGGTTCAAGTCAACAAATGCTCCGATCAAGGAGTACTTTTCGGATCTTGATTCGAAAAAAAAAATAGTTGTTTGTGTATCAGATCTATAAACTACAAAGATGTCAATCCAGGCGATGATTTCTATGGCATCTTATAGGAGATTGTGGAGTTGATATATAACAACGACATAGAGCAGACCAAGATCGTGTTGTTCAAATGTGATTGGTTCGATTCGATCCAAGATCAAAGTTGGAAAATTGACAAGCATGGTCTTGTGGATATTAACTACCGATGTCGATATCAAGGATACAAACTATTTGTCCAAGCAAGTCGGTCTCAACTTGTTTACTTCACTACCTATCCTAGAAGGGAAACAACTAGGTTGGACTGGTGGGCAGTATGCAAGACTAAAGCTAAAAATACCTACGATGTTGACGAAATAGTTTATCAGGAGGACGAGATACCTCTCGTAACAAATGTAGTTGATGTGGACACAACGGAAGTTCCATAATACACGTATAATCATGTAAAAGATGAAGAAGTATCCGAAGAGGAAAACAAATTAGATGAAAGTGAGGATGAGGTGGAAGAGGAAGATGAGAATGTGGAGAACGAAGAAGATGAATTTTCAGAAAATGATTTAAAATAAAATCAAATGTAAAATATGTTTAACCACTAATTAATCTCAATACAACAACTATTTAGACTTGTGAAATGTATTATCATTTTGTTTAACCCCTAATTAATCTCTATATTTCCATCAATCTTATTAGATGGCACCCATGACCTGAGTACGTCGCTTGAGAGAGGCACAAGTGGCTGCTGAGGAGGAAGTGATACCTTCTGCTGCTGAGGAGGAAGTGCTACCTCCTGCTGCTGAGGAGATGATACATAAAGTCGAGATCAAGGTTAAGGAAGAAGTGCTACCTCCTACGATTCAGAAGGAAGTGATTCCTAAAGCCGAGATCGCTATGAAGGAGGAAGTGGCACCAGAAGACAGTGGCACCGGGAGTTTCAGTCATCCAGCTCCTGTAGATAATCTTTATCATGTGGAGCCTTCTTATGCGTGGTACCTGAGGGAGTGGTATATGCCCCAGCGTAAAGGGTAGAGTTATATATATATATATATATATATATATATATATATATATATATATATATATATATATGACTTTTGACCGGATTTGTCTCCGGTAGACTTATTTCTGGAATAGACTTGGATGCTTTTTCAACACTGGATGTTTCTAGTTATTTCTAAACATGGTTATTATCTATAGTTGGATGTTTCTAAATTCTATTATCTAGACTTGGTTATTATCTTGAAATTCAACGGAGGGTTGCTCCGTGTCCATTTTTTTTAAATGATATATTAGATGCATACAGATTGGATTTTGCTTATGTATTACATTTCTTGTATATATCTATTTCTATCAGGTATGGCAGGACGAAGAGGATCTTACCTTATAACATCCCGTGCCGGTAGAGGTTCTACCGGTGGACAGAGTGCAACTCCGTTATCGGATGATGGTTTCAGACCCTTGTTTCCTAGTACTCCAATGTACCGACTAGTCACATCTCCGACTGGGTCGATGGTACGTAGCAGTACTCCTGGGACGGGCAGTTCCAGGCCTGAGACTATCCTGTCCAGCGTTCCGAATGCTGACGCTACTATGAAGATGGAGGAATGGGTGGAGGAGGTCACATCTACTCCGTCTCTATATGATTCGAGCGATCCTCCTTGCGCCCCTCCGGACGAGATGAGGATGGAGATTTAGTCCGATGGGCCTACGAAGTAAGTTAATTAGCTAACATTAATTTATAAAGATATCTATATATTCATGAATATACTTTTTCTTGTGTAGATAACGTCTCCCGTCTGTTCAATGGGCATTGGGGCTATTTTTGAGGTCCAACTTTGGTGGCCCTTGGATCAACTACTCGGATGCCTCGGATGAGAGGAAGGCATTCTGGTTTACCCACTTCAAGGTAACTAAAGTATATTGCTTTTAGTATAAATCATCTTTTATGAATATTATATAACTAACTAATTTGATTCTTGTAGAAAATATATTTTTATCCACCACACCGGGCTGAGATGATCGAGAAGAAATTTTCTGCCGTTGTCACCAAGTTGATCTAAGATGCGATCGATGACAGAAGGCTCGAGAGCGCTCCGGAAGACCGATTCACGGCTGGATCACGCCCGAGCAATGGACTGCGATAAGGGATAGATTCGACGATCCTAGGTACGGAGACGGAGAAGGCGAAGGTGGCTAGGACGAGGGCAGAAAAGTGGTGTGGTGGCTCGATTCCCATAACGGAACATTTTCGTCGCCTGGTATGTATTTTACTGTAATATATTATTTTAATAAAAGTAGGAATAGAATGTTCAATTTCAACAACAAATAAATTATTATAACATATAATGAGGGGTGAGGATGCCAACATGGTGTCCGTCTTCCTAGCCATCCATCAGAATGACAGAAAGCTCATCGATGATAGGGCTACGCAGAGCTATGTAAGTATTACTTTACGTGTCAGCAATTTTAGTATAACTTAAGAATATGCAATATATATCGATAGACGGGGAACAACTAGGTTGGTAGTAAATATTATGCTTATCGAGAAGCATACTTTTCTTGCATGAGTACCTTAGGCTAGAGCGTGAGAGTGCACATGCGAAGGAAGGGGCTGGTACTTTCTCGCAGCCCCCTCCCGCTCGGATGTCGGACGAGCTCTGGATGACCGTCTGTAACGCCCCAGTCCCAAAATATATAGGACTAGGAACGTAGACATGCCAGCTGTATTCATACGAAATACATAGGTCTCGTATGAATACATAAGCTGTAAAATGCAGTAATCCAAGATAAACTAAATCTCATCCACAATGAAAAGAATAATATAAATATCAACTCGAATATTATTGATACAATCGTTGGGCGGAGACAAAGTCCACTACCAACTATCACAATGAAAGAAATGTACATGACTCGAAAAATGGAAAGACGAACCAAGCGCAATCGTCTTCGGAAGAATGGAGAAGACCACGGCCTTGGCTAGGATACCTGCAGAAAACATGAACACACACCTGGGGAAAAACCAGGTCCTCAGAGGGACGTAACAAGATACATAAAAACAATACCATGATGAACTGTAAATGATACATGATAAAGAAGAGACCACACGCTCCAACACAATGGAACCTAACCATCTAGGTGTAATGCAAGTCGAAAACTATACTGGAACGTATAAGTGGGTAGGAATAAAGCATAGCATCCACTAGAGGCTTTCGCATGAACTAGTATACGTCTCTGACCGTATCTGACGACGAGGTCAGGGCCGTGCAATGGATATATCCCCTAGTTCATACTTTGCATCGCTAGCATACCTCCTGACCGTATCTGACGTCGTGGTCAGGGCCGTGCAATGGATATATCCTCTAGCGACACACCCATAACAGGGAAACCATGAACCCATAAC
Organism: Iris pallida; assembly: GCA_029216955.1. Classification (NCBI taxonomy): domain Eukaryota; kingdom Viridiplantae; phylum Streptophyta; class Magnoliopsida; order Asparagales; family Iridaceae; genus Iris; species Iris pallida. The sequence continues at coordinate 1,494,076 of JANAVB010006998.1, forward strand.
CGGGCAATCTAGAAGGCTGTGGGATAGCTCATACGTCCCAGTAGTTTTCCCCGCCCATGTATCACACAAGTCATATCCATGTCTTGGCGATCCATGTCTCTATGCAAGTCGCTATCTAGACTCCGCTAATCTATAAATGAACCGACACACGAACCGCCCGTATCGGTAGCAAGTCGAATACGTAGGTTCGTGTCGACTCAATGATCCTCACTCATGTGTCGTGTAGGAGACGTGTCAACAAGTCAAAGAAGTTATGAAGCATAACTTCAACACACCGGGAAAGTCCGCTACCACATATGGTCCACACACACACACACACACACACACACACGCACACACACAAATATCGATATACATATCGATGGCACCCAAGTCATACTTGGACATACTCTTACTAATGTAAAAACACTAGCAACATATAAAATATCATGAATCAAATGTAAGTACAAGATGGCAAGGTATCTTGCCTGTTGCGACGCCTGGTGAGCTGTCTGGTGTGCTGCGATGATCAAGATGGCACGGCTGCGACTTTGGTATAACAACTATTCATGGTGACCTCGAGTGGTGGTACGGACAGTTCCATTAGGTCCAGGACGGTTAAATTTGTTAGGGTGGACACAAGGTAGACTTGAATTGGCGAGGGAATAGAAAGGATTTGGTTATGGACAAGGATAACTATTCGAAGAATTTAGTATAATAAAACATCCATAAAAAATACCTTTTATTTGGAAACTATGTTTGATAATCAATTATAAAAATAAAAAAAAACTAGGTTTTTCCTTTATTCAAAATATTATAATTAATTATTTAAAAATATAAGAAAATAATAAAAACTAATTTTGTATCAAATATAAAAAGCCATATTAATACAAAATAATATAACCCTAATTTAGGTAACACTTAAAATACTTAAAAATATAAAAAATTTACTTTAGAGCTAAAATCCAATTTAGTCAAAATACTAAGGATAATAATAATGATAATGATAAAACTTTTAACAATGTATTTTAATAATAATAACAATAATAATAATAATAATAATATTAATAATAATAATAATAATAATAATAAATAGTAAAATAATTAACTAACAATATACATAATAACATATACCTTGATATTAAATAATAAAACAATAATATAAGGAAACACAAAAGAACAACCAGCATTCAGAATAATTAATAAATAGAAAAATAATAAATAAATAAAAAGAAGGAAAGGAATGAACTGAGCAACTAATGCTGCTCCTTTCGAAGGAGGCACAAGAAAAATCATCAAAAGGAAAAGTTGAAAGGAGGAGAGAGAAAGAAAGGAAAGAGGAAATCGAGAGAGAGGGGAGCGGGATCGACCGGCGGCGCTGGTCGGGCGCCGACGGGGAGTGGCGGAGGGAGCAGGCGCTGAGGGAGGAGATCGGAGAGGGCGGAGTGAACAGGGGGTTTTGGGTCGGCGGAGCTCCGTCGGTCCGGCGGAGTAGAGGGTTTCTCGGGGCGCGGGCACGGGGCGGCGTTCGACGCAGGGTGGTGGCCGGGGTTTGAGACGGTCGGGAGAGGGGGTTTTGGCAGCTGCGAAGGGAGGAGAAAGGGGCGAAGAAGAGATCGGGAAGGGAGGAAGGTCGGAAGTGATGGGCGGCTCGGCGGAAGCTCGCGGCGAGGGGCTGCTAGGGCTGAGCGCCTGAGGTTGGCCGTGGAGGAAACGGCAGCGGCGGCGGAAGAAGGTGGAGGTCGGCGTCGGATTACGTGGAGGCCTGCCCGCCGCCGGCGGTGGGGAAACCCCGCGGTGGCGCTGGAGTGGGTGTTCCGGCCAGACGTCGAGGCAAAAGGAGCAGCTCGGTCACGCGGAGCGGCGGTCAGCGGGAGGAGACGGGTTCGCCGGCGACAGGTAACGGGTGGTTGGGGTTTCTACATTATTTTTTACTCTTTTTCTGTGGTTGGTGGTCGGGCTTTTGATGGCGGTGGTGATGGGGGTCTTGGTGACGGTGGTGGCGGTGATAGCCGGATGGTGACGATGATGGGATGACGGTGGCGTTTGGTGGTTTGGGCTTCGCCGATGGTGGCGGTGGTAGGAGGGTATTGGGGAGGCAGGAGGAGGCTGGCTGTGGCCGATGATCGGAGGCAAGTGGCTCGGTTGTTGAGACGAGACAGGGGGGTTTGGCTGGTCTGTCGGGATACGACGAGACGGGGTGCTGGCATCAAGTAGGGTTACGACGGTGGAACAGGGGACGATGGTGTTGGCGGGATGATGGGAATCAGGGAGTTGGCCTTGTGGTGTAGGTGAAGTGGCTGATGGCGATGGCGTCGCCGGACAGGAAGGTCGATGGCTGGGTGATGGTGGTCGCCGTAGATTTTCGATGGTTACCATGGGATTTGTTGAAAGTTGTCATGTCCGGGATTGTCGGACACGACATGGATAACTGTAAAAGTAGTAGAATAAGATTATGGACTGGGAGGGACACGGACACAATGCACGGATTTTTGGGTTGTGGAAATTTGTGGATGTGTAGAATTTATGGAGGAGTACCTGCCTATTTATAGGATGTGGGAATTCCCATTAGGATAAAGATTAGGATTTATTTAAAACCCAAATAGAAAATTTAATTATTAATTTAAATCAATCAAATATAAATTCAATCAAATTCCAATCTAAATCTAGATCATCTTAACTCAAATCAAATATAATTTCTATCTTTTAAACTATTTAAAATAAATCCATAGAATCAAATCAAAGATTTAAATTGCCACCATAATTCAAAAAAATATTTTTTTAAAAATACCTATAATATTAATTTCGAAAATAACCATAATTATTTAAACATCAAATAAGGAAATATATCTTCTACTAAATTGAGAAAATTTTAAAATATTAAATTCATGCATTTGCATGCAAATAGAATATTAATTTATAAGTTACAATTTATACTTGTATTATGAATAAAATATCTCGAATACCATTTTCATGAATAATAAAATAATTAATTTCGAAAGTTGTACTATTGTTTAAAATAACTAATAAATATTTACGAAAATGGGTATGCACAATAATATCCATATAAATATACCTTTATTAAAAATAAAATATTTAATTATGCTATATTAAAATAAAATATGTCTTCTATATTAATAAATTTCATAAATAAAACCTTTTTCAAAAATATGTACCTCGCGCGAAATTTACACTCGACGAGCAAATACGAAAAAAACGTAAATTCTCGCGCGACGTACAATCCGACTATCCGACGTATAAATACAACAAAAAAAATCAGTACTAAAATATAGTAAAAAAAATTTTGGGGTTTTACATCCTACCCAACTTACAAGAATTTCGTCCTCGAAATAAAAATGAGTAAGGGTGTTGAGAGGGTACAAGGGTATATCAATGAGGAACAATCGAATCTCGACGTTTAAAAATGCATTAAAAAATCATGACTTCGATAACTGCGAAAATAAATCGCGAATTTAGTTTAGGGAGTGAGTGATGGTCGCGATAATAAATCTAGGGTCAGGGGAAAGGACAAGTAACTCGAGATGGGGATATAGTCCCATCAGTTGGTCGATGGCTAACTATTTGGCGATAGATGGGGGATAACTAAAGGTGATACTTGGGACGATCTATTAGGTACGAGTCTTCGTCTAAATAGGTGAAAGACGAAAACCAATATGAGTCCAAAGAAGTTGTTTTTGAATACCAATACGTGGTTCCAAGACGAAAGAGTAATTCAAAAGAATTGCCAAGGCTGTTGTGGATGAGACTCTAGAGGACAAGTTTTGCTATGTCCCTATCCACGTAGAACGATAAATAAAAGCGAACCAAAGTGCACTTGGTTGATCAGACCATCATGCACCGGTTCTAATAAGACAATATACTAGTGAGTGGCCACTCCATAGCATATGCCTTGATCAAGCTCGATAAGGAATTAGCTTGCAAATACTAGGCTAAAACTAGCAGCATAGGATAGTCAAAAATAGTAACAAAAACATAGGCACGATTAATATTGAAAGAAGTGGAATTAGTTCAAACTTCTTAAGACTAAGTTATATCCTATGTTGGTCTCTATACAGTCATCCTATAGTCTCTTTTGTCCAAGTCTTTGGTTGACTAGATGGGTTAGGGTCCTCTAAATTCTAAAACCTAAGTGAACTTGCCAATATAGGTCATAAGGACAAAGGGATTTCTAGTTCATAAGGTATTCTACCCAACTTAAAAGAATTAAACTAATGGTGTTTGGGACAACTAACTAGTAGGGTCAATCTCTAGCAAGCACGAAGGAAAGATAAGAATATGGATGGAAGGAAGCAAGCAAGATGCAATTGATGAGTCAAACGGTAGATAAAATCAAGGAAAGAGGTCAAGTATGCGGATGAGATCCTAGACTTCTAATCCTATGCGCAGGCTTGCTTGGTACGGTAAAGTAACCAAACAATTTATCTTGACCTGCATGGGCCACCACAAAAACATGTAACGCCCCAGTCCCAAAATACGTAGGACTAGGAACGTAGACATGCCAGCTGTATTTATACGAAATACATAGGTCTCGTATGAATACATAAGCTGTAAAATGCAGTAATCCAAGATAAACTAAATCTCATCCACAATGAAAAGAATAATATAAATATCAACTCGAATATTATTGATACAATCGTTGGGCGGAGACAAAGTCCACTACCAACTATCACAATGAAAGAAATGTACATGACTCAAAAAATGGAAAGATGAACCAAGCGCAATCGTCTTCGGAAGAATGGAGAAGACCACGGCCTTGGCTAGGATACCTGCGGAAAACATGAACACACACCTGGGGAAAAACCAGGTCCTCAGAGGGACGTAACAAGATACATAAAAACAATACCATGATGAACTATAAATGATACATGATAAAGAAGAGACCACACGCTCCAACACAATGGAACCTAACCATCTAGGTGTAATGCAAGTCGAAAACTATACTGGAACGTATAAGTGGGTAGGAATAAAGCATAGCATCCACTAGAGGCTTTCACATGAACTAGTATACGTCTCTGACCGTATCTGACGACGAGGTCAGGGCCGTGCAATGGATATATCCCCTAGTTCATACTTTGCATCGCTAGCATACCTCCTGACCGTATCTGACGTCGTGGTCAGGGCCGTGCAATGGATATATCCTCTAGCGACACACCCATAACAGGGAAACCATGAACCCATAACCGGGCAATCTAGAAGGCTGTGGGATAGCTCATACGTCCCAGTAGTTTTCCCCGCCCATGTATCACACAAGTCATATCTATGTCTTGGCGATCTATGTCTCTATGCAAGTCGCTATCTAGACTCCGCTAATCCATAAATGAACCGACACACGAACCGCCCGTATCGGTAGCAAGTCGAATACGTAGGTTCGTGTCGACTCAATGATCCTCACTCATGTGTCGTGTAGGAGACGTGTCAACAAGTCAAAGAAGTTATGAAGCATAACTTCAACACACTGGGAAAGTCCGCTACCACATATGGTCCACACACACACACACACGCACACACACACAAACATCGATATACATATCGATGGCACCCAAGTCATACTTGGACATACTCTTACTAATGTAAAAACACTAGCAACATATAAAATATCATGAATCAAATATAAGTACAAGATGGCAAGGTATCTTGCCTGTTGCGACGCCTGGTGAGCTGTCTGGTGTGCTGCGATGATCAAGATGGCACGGCTGCGACTTTGGTATAACAACTATTCATGGTGACCTCGAGTGGTGGTACGGACAGTTCCATTAGGTCCAGGACGGTTAAATTTGTTAGGGTGGATACAAGGTAGACTTGAATTGGCGAGGGAATAGAAAGGATTTGGTTATGGACAAGGATAACTATTCGAAGAATTTAGTATAATAAAACATCCATAAAAAATACCTTTTATTTGGAAACTATGTTTGATAATCAATTATAAAAATAAAAAAAAACTAGGTTTTTCCTTTATTCAAAATATTATAATTAATTATTTAAAAATATAAGAAAATAATAAAAACTAATTTTGTATCAAATATAAAAAGCCATAATAATACAAAATAATATAACCCTAATTTAGGTAACACTTAAAATACTTAAAAATATAAAAAATTTACTTTAGAGCTAAAATCCAATTTAGTCAAAATACTAAGGATAATAATAATGATAATGATAAAACTTTTAACAATGTATTTTAATAATAATAACAACAATAATAATAATAATAATAATAATAATAATAATAATAATAATAATAAATAGTAAAATAATTAACTAACAATATACATATTATCATATACCTTGATATTAAATAATAAAACAATAATATAAGGAAACACAAAAGAACAACCAGCATTCAGAACAATTAATAAATAGAAAAATAATAAATAAAAAAAAAGAAGGAAAGGAATGAACTGAGCAACTAATGCTGCTTCTTTCGAAGGAGGCACAAGAAAAATCATCAAAAGGAAAAGTTGAAAGGAGGAGAGAGAAAGAAAGGAAAGAGGAAATCGAGAGAGCGGGGAGCGGGATCGACCGGCGGCGTTGGTCGGGCGCCGACGGGGAGTGGCGGAGGGAGCAGGCGCTGAGGGAGGAGATCGGAGAGGGCGGAGTGAACAGGGGGTTTTGGGTCGACGGAGTAGAGGGTTTCTCGGGGCGCGGGCACGGGGCGGCGTTCGACGCAGGGTGGTGGCCGGGGTTTGAGACGGTCGGGAGAGGGGGTTTTGGCAGCTGCGAAGGGAGGAGAAAGGGGCGGAGAAGAGATCGGGAAGGGAGGAAGGTCGAAAGTGATGGGCGGCTCGGCGGAAGCTCGCGGCGAGGGGCTGCTAGGGCTGAGCGCCTGAGGTTGGCCATGGAGGAAACGGCAGCGACGGCGGAAGAAGGTGGAGGTCGGCGTCGGATTACGTGGAGGCCTGCCCGTCGCCGGCGGTGGGGAAACCCCGCGGTGGCGCTGGAGTGGGTGTTCCGGCCAGACGTCGAGGCAAAAGGAGCAGCTCGGTCACGCGGAGCGGCGGTCAGCTGGAGGAGACGGGTTCGCCGGCGACAGGTAACGGGTGGTTGGGGTTTCTACATTATTTTTTTACTCTTTTTCTGTGGTTGGTGGTTGGGCTTTTGATGGCGGTGGTGATGGGGGTCTTGGTGACGGTGGTAGCGGTGATAGCCGGATGGTGACGATGATGGGGTGACGGTGGCGTTTGGTGGTTTGGGCTTCGTCGATGGTGGCGGTGATCGGAGGGTATTGGGGAGGCAGGAGGAGGCTGGCTGTGGCCGATGATCGGAGGCAAGTGGCTCGGTTGTTGAGACGAGACAGGGGGGTTTGGCTGGTCTGTCGGGATACGACGAGACGGGGTGCTGGCATCAAGTAGGGTTACGACGGTGGAACAGGGGACGATGGTGTTGGCGGGATGATGGGAATCAGGGAGTTGGCCTTGTGGTGTAGGTGAAGTGGCTGATGGCAATGGCGTCGCCGGACAGGGAGGTCGATGGCTGGGTGATGGTGGTCGTCGTAGATTTTCGGTGGTTGCCATGGGATTTGTTGAAAGTTGTCGTGTCCGGGATTGTCGGACACGACATGGATAACTGTAAAAGTAGTGGAATAAGATTATGGACTGGGAGGGACACGGACACAATGCACGGATTTTTGGGTTGTGGAAATTTATGGATGTGTAGAATTTATGGAGGAGTACCTGCCTATTTATAGGATGTGGGAATTCCCATTAGGATAAAGATTAGGATTTATTTAAAACCCAAATAGAAAATTTAATTATTAATTTAAATCAATCAAATATAAATTCAATCAAATTCCAATCTAAATCTAGATCATCTTAACTCAAATCAAATATAATTTCTATCTTTTAAACTATTTAAAATAAATCCATAGAATCAAATCAAAGATTTAAATTGCCACCATAATTCAAAAAAATATTTTTTTAAAAATACCTATAATATTAATTTCGAAAATAACCATAATTATTTAAACATCAAATATGGAAATATATCTTCTACTAAATTGAGAAAATTTTAAAATATTAAATTCATGCATTTGCATGCAAATAGAATATTAATTTATAAGTTACAATTTATACTAGTATTATGAATAAAATATCTCGAATACCATTTTCATGAATAATAAAATAATTAATTTCGAAAGTTGTACTATTGTTTAAAATAACTAATAAATATTTACGAAAATGGGTATGCACAATAATATCCATATAAATATACCTTTATTAAAAATAAAATATTTAATTATGCTATATTAAAATAAAATATGTCTTCTATATTAATAAATTTCATAAATAAAACCTTTTTCAAAAATATGTACCTCGTGCGAAATTTACACTCGACGAGCAAATACGAAAAAAACGTAAATTTTCGCGCGACGTACAATTCGACTATCCGACGTATAAATACAACAAAAAAAATCAGTACTAAAATATAGTAAAAAATATTTTGGGGTTTTACACCGTCGTTGGTGGTCTTTAGAGGGGTACGTACTATAGTGCTGGATCTTACGGCACCTTTGTGGTGACACAGTCATCCAGGGCCCCCTCTGCCAGTGTGCACTCTCCACAGCCCTCATAAGAGTCGGCCCGAGTAGAGGAACTCCATCGCCAGGTTACTGAGCTGCATGAAGAGCTATTGCGGAGGATTGCAGAGTAGCCCCAGTCTCAGCCACAAACGGACGATGCGGCGCTCATCGCACGATTTGATATGCTCGAGAGCACCATTAGGGAAACGAGCGAGAGGATGAATCATGCCATTCAGGCGGTGCAGGAGAGGACGAATCTTGCCGTTCAGGCGGTGTAGGGGGCGTAGGTAGCCATAGGCGATTAGCTTTCGAGGCTGACGGCTGTTATGGATTCCACCAACTCTAGACTGCTAGCTTTGGAGCAGACACTTCCTGGTTGTGTGTCGGCATCCACGTCGACTGTATCGATTCCACTGCCCCCTCCTCCTCTTATTGATGAGTCTTCACCGGTGACGCTGACACTGGCGTAGTATAGGTTCATATTGTCCCAGATACAAGCACTGTCTCCTCCTCCTCCTGGCCAGGCGTAGTTCTTTATTGGACTTATTTTCATGTGTTGTGTTGTTGTTTGCTAACCCATTGTTTGACCTTTATGTATTTATTTTATTCATTTAGTGACTGTGTTATATTGACCCTGTTGAAAAATTATTGGACAAACTCTTTTTATAGCCGTTTCGTAGTGGATTTGTTTCCACCCAACTATTTCATATCTTTCTTGTTGTTTGATTCTATTTGTTTGATTATTGCTACTGTCTTTTCATCATAGGTCTAATTATGTTTGTTTAACGGTGTTGAGTTTTCCACCAAAGGGGTCGACGAATCCAGAGAATTCTACGGAGGGTTGCTTCGGTCTATTATTTACAAACTGTCGTTTAAAATGTAGGTAGATTCTGGATGAGAAGGAAACAAAATCTTGTTTCTAAATTTTTTTTAAAGTTAGCGACGGTTACCGACGAATAGCAACGCCAAAATACGTCGCTAATTTGTATCAATACGTTGCTAACCTAAAAAGCAAACGTCACAGATAGTTGCTAGACATCGCTAAGTTGCTGACATGGCAAACTCGACATGTCAGCAAAGTGGTCTACTAACATCGCAAACTACGTCGCTATTCACGTATCCGAACATCGCTAGCCTGTATCGGAGATTCGTTAACGGTCGTCAGACGTGGCAAATATCGTGATGTGGCAAACCTAAAATATCAAATAGTACGCCATTAAACGTCGCAGATTATGTCGCTAACTGCTGAACTGTCAGTAACAATTAGCAACGAATATCTATGTCACTAATTAGCAATGCCTCGTCGGCAAACGTCGCTATCCACTAAACAGCTAGCGACGTCATGACATCGTAAATAATTGTCGCCATGGCGACGAACATCGACATATTTTGTGTTAGCGACCAGTAATATGCGACATGGAGATTTCTTTGCTAAATCAAATTAGCGACATTTTTTTCCCGTTTAGCGACGTCTTGTTGCGTCGCTAATGTGAATTATTTTAGTAGTAAAAACAGTGAGGACAGCTTGCTGTCCACTGCATGCAGGAAGCCCCCTGACCTCTTCTAACGCAAGCTAAAGCTTCGACACACACACATCAGTTAGAGACACACCCTACATATGTATGTATCATATACTCATGCGCAAGCATCTAACACTCATATTGCAAACAAGGGGCCAGACTGTAATACACCCCTGTGCGCATACCTCCCTATCAAGCACAGGATATTCAAATGTGCACAAGTCCTCTAACCCCCTCTACCAATCTAGCTAACACACATGTGTATATGTATACATAGACACATACATATATAATATTCCATGTACATTTCTATCTATATATTATATATATAGACTCACACATTAGTAAATAGGCACACCCTATCAATATAGGTACATATACACACATAACATATACATATATATATATATATATATATATATATATATATATATATATATATATTTTATATATATATATATATATAATATAAAAAAAATATATATATATATATATAAAATATATATATATATATATATATATATATATATATATATATATATATATATATATATATATATATATATTAATGGAACACTAGATTTTTATTGATGATAGGAAGAGTACCAACTCAGGTTACACAAAGATGAGGATTTCTAAAAATCCAAAAACAAAAATAAAAATTTCAGCTTCTTCTTCCCGTGAGAGCATGCGACTGTTGCCTTGGCCATTTGTCTCTGGATCTCTCGGCATATTTGTCTGCCATTGTACTTGTATTGTTCATATCTCCATTTATTATGGTTTTTCCATAACACCCAACAAATCGCCCCGACCGTGATCTATTTGTAATGGAGATTATTGCTACGCCACCAAAGAGAAAGACAGTCTTCAAAACTGTTAACCCGACCCCGAATGTGGAGAAGATTTTGCGATGTACGGCATGCCTCCCTAGCCAACTCCCCCTCATAAAAGATATGTTTGAGAGATTCTGACATTGGGCTCGTGCAACAGTGACAGGAGGATGCTAAGTGAAAACCCAACCGTTGAACATTGTCATCCGTCGGAAGTCGATTATGAAGGATACGCCATGAACTCCAGATGTTCTTGAACCTGTTATCAACAGGAAATGTAGGTCGGATGGCCTCCCAGGCTGAAGTAATAGTAAATCTTTGCGTAGGTCTCCAATGAGTACCAGTGACATCCTCCTCAATCAACTGGAATCTGATGTCTAGATCCCTACTTGCGAGAATACGCCGCCAAATGTGAGATGAGTTGGATTGAACAGAAGCTTCAGTAGGATGTATATTCGGGAAATACTTCTTCTTCATGAACTGAGTCCAAAGAAGTTCCTGTGATCTCAGTTTCCACCAGAGTTTAACCGTGAATGCATCAAAAACATCCTTGAGTCTCCGAACACCAAGGCCTCCCTCCTCGTGAGGTCTAGCAATATAATTCCAGCCAATCCAGGAGTGTTTCCTGTTACCATCTTTCGACCCCCATAGGAACTCGCTGAACATTGCTTCAATTTGATTTAGAACACACATAGGTGGGTTGCTAGCAGCAAGGCAAAAATTGGGATGGAAGTTAAGACAGATTTAATGAGAACCAGCTTACCTCCAGGGGATAAAATCTTGTTGTGCCACCCTTCAATTTTACTATGGACCTTGTCCTTAAGTTCTTCAAACATAGCCGAGTTCCTTCTACCCGTCATAAGAGGGCATCCCAGGTAAGTTATGGGGGGAGTTTTGATCTGATATCCGGTCATAATGCTCAAGGAGGTGGCTCTATCTTCAGGAAACTTCGAAGTGACGCAGATAGCAGATTTAGAGGAGTTAACAAGCTGACCAGAGGTGCGCTCATAACGCTGCAACACCATCATGAGTAAATAGATTGAACGCCTATCTCCCCCAGAAAAAATAATGATGTCATCCGCATAAGCGAGGTGAGTAACACGAGGGCAACCACTAGGAGAGTAGTATGGGGTAAATCCAGGGTGTAATGCCAATCGTTGGAGGTTTCTACTTAAAGATTCAGTCGCAATAACAAACAACAAGGGAGAGAGTGGATCACCTTGACGAAGTCCTCTGAAGGATTGAAAGTATCCAGACATATTGCCATTGATCAATGTAGAGAACCAAACATTGTTTACGAGATGTAAAACCATGTTGATCCAGCTTTCGTTGAAACCGAGCCTGCGAAGAGTAGAGAAAAGAAATCTCCAATTAACCCGATCATACGCCTTAGTCATGTCGAGCTTAATAGCTGCGTTGTGCCCCCAATTGTCATGTCCTAACATGCTGAACATCTCCTGCACAAGAATGATGTTGTCCACAATTTCCCGACCCTTGATGAAGCTACTTTGCTCCGGAGAGATGATCCGCGTCATCAGAGGGAAGAGCCTATTAGCAAGTAATTTCGAGAAGATCTTATTAACGAAATTACAAAGGCTGATCGGCCTGTATTCGGAGATAGATGATGGATGCTTGTTCTTCGGGATCAAGATAAGGAGTGTGCTAGTTATAACCTTCGGCAAAGAAAAGCCATCGAAGAACATATGAATCGCAGCCAGCACATCCTCCTTGATGATACGCCAACAGTTGATGAAAAATATCCCTGAGAAGCCATCTGGACCTGGGGCACTATGACGATCAATCGATTTAACAGTGTTATAAACCTCCTGCATAGTGGGTTTATTGGTAAGGGCTGCACTCTCATCCTCATCGAGAATTTTAGGGAGGGCCGACATAAAGTCCTCATCAATAATAACCGGTTCTGGAAGGAACACATTAGCAAAATGAGTGTTAGCTATATGTTGAATACCCTCAAGATCTGTAGCTGTAGTGCCATCCTCCGCACGGAGTTGATGATTATGAAGGCGACGACGCTTAATAGAAACGCAAGAGTAGAAATATCCTGAGTTTCTATCCCCTTGCAAGTCCCATTTCAAACAGGCTTTCTGTTTCCAGTATGCTTCTTCAATTTGTATTCTTTGTTTGAGGTGCGCCTGTGCTGCATGAAGCTCTGGTCTCGTGCAGGTGTAGAAGCATGGAAAATATTAGAATAATGATCTATGCGGCTCGAAATAGAAGAACCCCATGCGGCTCATACAGGAGTGGTCCTATGCGATTCAGAGAGACTCTTAGTCTCATGCGGCTCGGTGTAGGAGAGTCCATGCGGCTTACATAGGGACAGTCCTATGCGGTTCAAAGAGCCCCCTAGCCGCATGTTATTCAGAAGTACATGCGGCTCACATACAACCAACAGAGATATGCGGCTCGATCAACACCACGTGTCCCCATGGGACCCCTTCACACAGCTGGCCATCGAGCAGTAGCCCTATTTAATGCTCTGCCATGATTTAACAGCTGACGGCTCTGACATGAAGTGTCATAATGGCCCTGTCATAATGACAGACTCTTTGGGAACAGGAAAAAATCTTCGACACGATCCGAGATTGCCACGTGGCTACTCCCATGCGGCTCACTTGAAGAATAGCCCCATGCGGCTGGCAAAAATCATCTTCCTGTGGCTCACCAAGAAGCCATCCCATGCGGCTCGCGAGTACTACACCTATGCGGCTCACCAAGAAGTGTTCCCATGCGGCTGGCAAGAATCATCTTCCTGCGGTTCACCAAGAAGTCATCCCATGCGGCTGGCAAGAATCATCTTCCTGCGGTTCACCAAGAAGCCATCCTATGCAGCTCGTGAGTACTATATCTATGCGGCCCACCAAGAAGCCATCCCATGCGGCTCGTGAGTACTATACTTATGCAGTTCACTGAGACGCTGTCTCATACAGTTCATGGATATCATGCGGTTCTGATAGGATCCACCATTAAGACACGTGGCATAGATTCAATGGCCCCCACGACTTAACAGCTGGTAGCAAGGATGATTATGGGATGCAGATCAATCAGAGATTTATCAGATTCCAATGACCATATTTAACGTTATCCTCATAATTAATGAGATCAGGTCATATCATTCCTGATCAAGCTAATGGGACACGTGGTGAGAGATCCAAGCTTGACACAGCCAATCATGAAGATTTAAAGCAATCAGCATTAATTATTCACAGGATTCAATATTATCCCCATTTATGTCCCAGATCCTTCACACCCAAAACGAATGGTCCAGATTGATTATACATCAGGCCGCCGCCACTTTGAGAATGGGTAATCATCTAAACCCTAATGATACCCCCACTATTATAAATAGCAAGGTGCCATTCCCTTGTAAGATATACATGATCAGAAGGATGGAGACAAAAAGAGCTCCCCCCTAATAATCAGAGGGAAAATACACAGAGAAAGAGAGAAGTCAGAAGAGCAACCCGAGGAGAGCAAGAAGAGCATTTCTTCATCAACGCCAACCATCTCTTCACAGGAGCCAAGGCTGCATACCGATCGTCCAAGGTGTAAGACAGGGCTGCCGTCGCCTTCCCGAGCCTCTATCGTCACCCTCCAGAATCTAAAATAAACAATTGTACTTAGATTGCTATACCTAGGTTTTCGTCCCTAGGCTTTCTTTGTACAAGCGAGTTTGTAACGTGAAGTAAAAGTCCGGTCCTCCGATAATTATTCTGTTCTTTTATATTTCATGGCAAATACGATGGCGACTCTGCTGGGGACAAACTTCTTCACGGCTGAGGAGTTGGTGACGCAGTCGGATGCAGCTAAACTTGGCTCCACGCAATAAAAGATGGTCGTCCGCTTCGACCAACAGGCGTTAGAAGAGATGCTCTCCGAAGGAAGCGCTGGCCCGGTCCAGAAGCGTACCCGCACGACAAAGGCTCGCAGAGAGTGGAGGCCAAAATCATTTGCTCCTCCCCAAGCCCTCGACGGGATACCCTCTTTTGCTCAAGAAGGCGAGAAGGACTCTTCTGTGGCCCCACTTCAGACCGTAGACAACTCTACTGTCCCCAAGTCCGGCAGAAAAAAATACTATGATGCTGGACTTGTAGGGGCAAAGAGGAACTCTACGCGAACCGAGCCGCATAGGGGTGCTAGCCGCATAGAAAAAGCTCATGCGGCCACATCCGCTAGCCGTATGAAGAAAAATCATGCGGTCACACCTGTCAGCCGTATGGCTTATGCGGCTACAGTTGCCAATCACATGGATGAAACTCATGCGGCTATGGAAGTCAATTGCTTGCAGAAAACCCATACAGCCACAATTGCCAACCGCATGCGGCCAGCCTGCACGGTCATGACTCCTAGCCGCACAAAAATAACTCATCCAACAGCAGAAGACAACCGCATGCAGACAGCCTGCGAGGTACTCACTTCTAGCCGCATAGCATCCATTCCACGCTCCTCTCGATCAGTCTTCGATCGTCTCTCGTACGGTCCTGACTCTGATGGTTATCTGGATGATAAGCCAGACTCTGTGGTATTCAACTTGGACTCCTCCTATTACGCACCCGCAAGTGCTAAAAGGAGGAAGTCTAGGGCAGCACGGGCTCACCAAGCCCAGTCAGCTGTCCCAACGTCTGACCACCGGGGCGTCCCGCTGATTATCACGCGGGCCTCTGATGGGAAGTTGTACAGAACTACTCGAATCCAGCCCCTGGCGGTGAACGGACAGAGTGGTTCCTCTGACCTACGTGAGGATATCCTCCACAAGTGTAAGGAAAGAGATGGGGCTTCGGTGTGCAAAGAGTCCTCGCTTGGACGTCACTGCACCCAAATCATCGTCAACTGCTGTTGCAATAACGCATAAGTGACGAAAGATCGGCCGTCAGTCTTCCAAAGACTACAACGTCCGAGCTCAGAAGACGAGGCACCTCCTGTTGTCTCTTGCAATTCCACTCAGAAAGTCCTCGCCGAGGGGAGAGGGAAGAAGGATAGCATCTCCACCCCGAAGACCTCAACCACTACAGCTAAGAAACTGTCGTCTAAACGGTTGTCCTCTACCGGAGTATTCCAACACACCCGTTCAAAGACTTAATCTGCTACAGTGGGAAATTCACCATCCACATCGCTGGGGGTTGAGGGTAGCAGTCCTCCGAACATCTACAACAATCTGGTGTTTCAAGGAGACGAGCCCGGGGAAAGAACTCTCCCATCAGGTACAACAGACGCCGATGTCCCCGAGGACATCCATGACTCTTAAGACGAAGCTGACTCTGAGGCTGAGGGTACTGTTCCCTCCGAGTTCGAACCAGAAGACAATATTCCCACATATCCCGATGACTTCTCGGTACACAGGTACGACTCGGAGGGCACATCTTCTACCGTTCCTTCCATCACTTCTCATGTAAGAACGGTGTTCATGACGGACAGCAATCAAGATGGTTCCAGTGATCGCCAGCGCATCGACAGTCTCGAAGCCATATTACTTGCTTTGGTCAAGTCTGTAGACGAGATTAAAGCAGCCCTTCCAACTCTGCAAGGAGGGATGCCTGGCCAAACAAGCGCTGGTCCCACGGTCAATGCGGACTCGAATTCGGCAGCACCGAACCCGGGCAACAATCCTCCCGAAATAACAGCCCCTACCGTGACAAATGAGGTACGAGAAGTAAGAAGAGAGGTTCAGGAGCTCCGAGCCATGTACCATGCCCGAGAAAACGCTCAAGACCTCAGAATTCGGCAGCCATACCCTACTGAATGGAGGGATGTTCCATTCCTACCAAAATATAAGCCGTTCAATATCATCCCGTATGATGGCAAGACCTCAGCAAGTCGGTACATCACTTACTTCGAGGTCACCACCGACCATCTGTACCATGATGATGCTATCCTCACTCGATTATTCATTGGAGCATTGGAAGGAGTCGCCTTCGACTGGTATCGCAATCTGCCGGACAACTGTATCCACTTCTTCGCCGGCTTTAAGCGCCTGTTCTTGGAGAGATTCTACGAAGTAGGGCAGGACGTCACCATGTCCACCCTCATGGACGTCGTCCAAGGGGAGAAGGAGTTGACAAGGAACTACATTGAGCGATTCCGCCATGAAGCTGCCCTCCGGAAATCCAGATTCCTCTTTGATTAAAATTTGCCAAAAGAGACTGCTTCCAATAATCAGTCTCTGGATGGGCGAAAGTCAGTTCAAAGTCTGGAAGACGTTCATCATCAGCACCACAAGCACCGAAGAACGACTGAAGAAGGCTCGCCAACTGGATTGCACATCTCGGAAGGAGAAAACAAGGGCAAGCATCCCAACAACGATAATGGGGGTAGCCCCTCCAACAATCGGGACAGCAAGGGAAAGCAGGCTATGGTGGCCGATACAGCACAAAAACCTGAGTCGAAGCCAGCAGACAAACAATGGCCGCAAATCACTTACTCCTTTGAAGACGGTCACGTTAAGCCCATCATGGACATGCTCATACAAGGGGACAGGATTCAGCTTCCTCCACTAAGACGGGAACCGCGGCCAGCAGAGACGGAGAATCCAAAATACTACCATTATCATCGCTATGTCCATCATGCTACACATGATTGCTACGAGCTGAAACGGTACATACAAAACCTCATCTGGCCATCGATTTCGAAGAGGTAACCGTGGTGGCCAATATGGTGTCCGTACAATTCGGCAGCTTCCCTCCGACGGAGACTCAAGACGGGGTGGTCCCCGTCCCTCTAGCGACAATGGAAATTACCAATCTTCCACCTCCCCGAGATCAGGCTGTCGGTCTAGTACCCCTCACCACATCTCGAGGGGAGATCATGTGGATCCATCCAGACTTGGTGTCAGAAGTGACTCGGCCCACACCATCTTCCACCGACAGGAAGAAAAGTGGAAAGGTCAGGACCTGCCACACAATCTCTGCAGACAACGAGGAAGCCGACCTCGGGTCAGACACCGGAAGACTATCTCTGTATCTCTATAGCCCTCAATCCAAATATCTCATACAGAAACAGGGTTATGATCTGGAGACGACGCCAGGTTTGAACTACGGCACTGGGCGACGATTACCTTTGAAGCCGCCAGTCCCGGCGGGCAAACCACGAGACTACTATAGCAAAACTCGATACGGGTTGGGGTATGTAACGCCTACTACAACCCCTGAGAGTTCAGATGAAGAATGCGACTGGCAGTCACATTCAACCGGGTCACCAACTTCGAACTCGGATACCAGCATCGGAGATGTGTTCAGACAAGTCATGACAGTCAATATGGTATTCGCCGACGCTCACGAAGAAGACGAAGACATCCCCGAAATCCTCGAGCTAGAGCCGTGGGCCCAGGAATTGGACGTACAATGGGAAAAGCGGTTCGAACAGAGAGAACCTTCTACTGAAGATAAGGTCATACAAGTGGATCTCGGCAGCGAATCTTCTCCAAAACCAATTTTCGTCAGTAAAAGCCTAACAGACGAAGAACGGGAGTCGCTGCTAAAATTTGTCAGAGAATACATTGATGTGTTCGCCTGGAGCTATGAAGACATGCCAGGATTAAATCCCGACATTCTCTTCACAAACTTAACATTCGGCCAGATGCGAATCCAGTCAAGCAACAACAGCGACGCTTCCGCCCAGGCATCATGGATGCGATCGAAGTCGAAGTCAACAAACTGATAGCCAGCGGCTTCATTCGTGAGGAGCAACATCCCGATTGGGTCGCCAATATAGTACCCGTCCTCAAGAAGAATGGAAAGATTCGAATCTGCATCGACTTCCACAACCTGAACGAGGCATGCTCCAAAGATGAATTCCCCCTTCCTATCACAGACATCATGATCGACAATACCTGCGGCTTCGAACGTATGTCATTCATGGATGGCTTCTCGGGGTACAACCAAATCAAAATGTCTCCTGATGACGAAAAGCATACATCGTTCCGAATACCAATTGGCACGTACTGCTACACAGTCATGTCTTTCGGTTTGAAGAATGCCGGTGCCACCTATCAAAGAGCTATTAGCATTATCTTCAGAGACCACTTACGCAAGACAGTGGAGTGCTACGTTGATGATATAGCCGTTAAAAGCCACTGCAAAGGAGACTATCTGCAGGATCTAAGGACGGTATTCGACCTAATGCGAGCACACAATTTGAAAATGAACCCTACGAAGTCCTTTTTGGGCGTATCCAGCGGGAAGTTCTTGGGCTTCATCATCACTGCAAAGGGTATCCATGTAGACCCTGAGAAGACAAAAGCAATCATGGAGATGGGCCCTCCGAGAAATCTTCGCGAACTCAGAGGCCTCCAAGGGAGGCTAGCTTACATCAGGAGGTTCATTTCTAACCTCTCCGGGCAATGCCGACCGTTCATGTACCTCATGAAGAAAGGAGTCTCATTCGTATGGGACGAGGAATGTCAACGTGCTTTCGACAGCATCAAAGAATATTTGTCAAAACCTCCAGTTTTGGTGTCTCCGGATTCGGGAAAACCATTCCTGCTCTATGTACGAGCAATGGAACACTCTCTCGGGCCAGAGCATCGATACACCGCTGTGGAGAAGGAATGCCTCGCCCTGGTGTTCGCCATTCAGAAAATGCGATACTATGTCACCGGACAAACAATACACGTGATCTCACGAATCAACCCTCTCAGGGTCCTCATGACTAAACCAGTGGCACTCAGCTCTCGCCTCGCTACATGAGCAATATTGCTGTCCCCTTATCATATGATCTTCATCCCATAAAAGGCAGTCAAAGGTCAAGCCCTGGCAGACTTCTTAGCAGCCCACCCAGGCTCGGAGTCCTCCAGGATATACGAAGAGATCCCAGATAAGGTCGCCGACTCGCATGCAACCTCTCATGAGAATATATGGCGAATGTTCTTCGACGGTACTTCGAGGACCGGACCTAAAGGCAATATAGTCGTCGGAGTCGGGGTAGTGCTGATCTCCCCTTCTGGATTGGTGATTAACCGCGCTTATTCCCTCACAGAGCCTTGCTCTAACAATGTGGCCGAGTACAATGCTCTGGTCATTGGCCTCCAACTCGTAAGAGGGCTGGGGGTAGAATACCTTGAAGCATACGGCAATTTCCAACTAATTGTCAATCAGATCCGGGGCTCATACGAGGTCCGTCACGAAGACATGGTCCCCTATCACCAAGTAGCGATTGACATCATCTCGTCGTTCGAGGGGTTCTTCATCGAACATGTCTTCAGACTCCGAAATATCGAAGCCGATGCCCTAGCTGGTCTTGCCGCTTCCCTAGCAGTTCCGAATTATGATCGCCAATCAGTGGATGTGATAGGCCACGAACTGGTCTGTTCCAAGAACAATGTGCAATTTGTGGCGAGTTATTCCGCACAGACGATCGAGGATGCCCCAGATTGGAGACAACCATTCATCGACTTTGTCGTCTACGACATCCTGCCCGAGAACCCGATGGAAGCCACTTCCATCAGACGACGTTCTCTCAGATTCTTCTACGATATAGAGACGAAAATGCTGTATCGTTGCTCCTACGACGGATTACTACTTCGGTGTCTGTCAAATACAGAAGCCAAAGAAGCCGTACGAGAAGCTCATGACGGTGTCTGCGAGGCCCACCAGCCCGACCCAAAATAGTAAGATCGCCTTCGCCGAATGGGCTACTATTGGCCCACAATGGTGGCAGATGCGATAGACTATACTAGAAAATACAAAGCCTGCCAAGTCCACGCGGACTTCATTCACCAACCATCCGAGTTTCTACATCCGACAGTGGCGTCCTGGCCATTCGAAGCATGGGGAATGGATATCATTGGTCCAATCATCCCACATTTCTCTCGAGGACATCGCTTCATACTTGCGATCACTGATTACTTCTCCAAATGGGCGGAAGCTGTCCCGCTCGCAGAAGTTAAGACTTCAAACGTGATCAGCTTCCTTAAGCATCACGTCATCTACCGCTTTGGACTGCCCCGAAGGATCATCCATGATAATGGTCCGCAATTTGCAAGCCACACATTCTATCGGTTTTGCGATAAGTACCGTATTCATAATGTCGCTTCGACACCGTACAACCCGACAGCAAACGGGTTGGCAGAGGCATTCAACAAAATAATCATCAAACTCCTCAAGAAGTTTGTCTCCTCCAACAAACGCGACTGGAACGAGAAGCTCGGTGAATGCTTATGGGCTTATCGCACCATAGTTCGAACAGCCACCGGGAATACACCATTCTCCCTAGTGTACGGGAGTGAAGCAGTCCTCCCATTGGAGACTCAGATCCCCTCACTATGCGTCGCCCTCATGCATCAATTGACGATAGACGAAAACCACCATCGCCGACTACAGGAATTGGAGGTACTAGACGAAAAGTGCCTCTTGGCTCAGCAACGAATTGAGCTATACCAGGCACGCATCTCCGGTGCCTTCAACAAGAAGGTCAAAATCAGAATATTCCAGGTGGGCGATCTCGTTCTGGCAGTACGGAGGCCGATGGTCATGACTCACAAGACCGCCGACAAATTTCAGTCA
Source organism: Iris pallida (assembly GCA_029216955.1). Classification (NCBI taxonomy): domain Eukaryota; kingdom Viridiplantae; phylum Streptophyta; class Magnoliopsida; order Asparagales; family Iridaceae; genus Iris; species Iris pallida. The sequence goes on from JANAVB010006998.1 coordinate 1,515,455, forward strand.
AAGTGGGAAGGCCCATTTATCATTGAGACAGTATTCTCCAACGGTGCTTACCGCCTCGCAAAACAAAACGGAGACTTGCTCATGTTGCCCGTCAAAGGCAAGTTCCTGAAGAAATATTATGTCTAAACGACATTCTCTCCAGATCATCGAGTCATGTATCTGCTGGTACTGCTGAACTCACATACACAACATTTCAGATTATCAAGTCATGTACCGGCTGGTGCCGCTGAACTCACCTCCACATTCCCTTCAGATTATCGAGTCATGTACCTGCTGGTGCCGCTGAACTCACACTTTCTCAATATTCTAAATCATCGAGTTATGTACCCGCTGGTGCCTCTGAACTCACATTCCCGTCACTCTTTCAGATAGTATGTCACGTATGATTATACCTCTGAACTTCCTTCCTGGAAGAGATCCTTCCTCATGATCTACTACCCGCACTTCCAGTGCAGAAAAAGGGTAACCTATCCACAAATTTCCGAAACGGCCATGTCCTCGTTACCTCTGAGTCGTTTTCAATTCCACCAAAAACAAACCTCCCCCTCGCATAGAACTTCCACGTTCTCCTACCTCTGAGTCGTTTTATGTACCCCCTTTTTATTGAGCCCACTCCTGCCATGTCCTCATTACCTCTGAGTGGGAAGGCTCCGTCGAAGAAACCTTCATGCTTGCCATGTCCATATTACCTCTGAGCAAGTATGTCGGTTCCCTTTCAACCTATTATCTGTACCCACAACCGGAGTACGACAAGGATAATAGGTCCACAAATGTCCTCTGTTGACCCCAAATGTCCTCTGTTGACCACAAATGTCCTCTATTGACCATAAATGTCCTCTGTTGACCACAAATGTCCCCTGTTGACCACAAATGTCCTCTGTTGACCATAAATGTCCTCTTTGACCACAAATATCCTCTATTGACCACAAATGTCTGCTGTTGACCACGAATATCTTCCGTGAAGTCTTCCCTGCCATATCCTTATTACCTCTGAGCAGGAAGATTCCACGGTAAAACCCTCATGCTTGCTATGTCCTCATAACCTCTGAGCAAATATGTTGGTTTTCCTTTCAACCTATCATCCGTATCCTGAACCATGGTACGCCAAGGATAATAGGTCCACAAATATCTTTTTCTAAGCTTCTTAGCATAAATCCACCATCTCACCATGCCCCGGAAGCCCAGCTGCTCTACGGCATTCTTTTTCCCAATACCGAGAGCACCCACGACCACTTTGCCTTGGCTGTTCCGGATATCCTGACCAAACTTGTTATCCGTACCTAAAACCAAGGTACGCCTAGGGTAACAGGTCCACAAATAATCCCCCAGCAAGTCCAATTCCACAAATGCCACAAGTACAAGAAAGAGAAGATGAGTTGAAACATGCTCATTTATTTAAAATTTAAAGTGCTACATCATTTGGGATCACATCCCTTACAAAAAAGAAAAGAAAAAAAAAGAGGAGCAAAAGAAAACAGAAAACCGATCACTACTCCGGGGCACATAACGCCCTGAGACGGTCTGTCAGCAAGGCAACCGACCGCTCAAACCTCTGGGTAGTTCGATGCTCCGCCTCTTTGGTCAGCACCGCCTCGTCCTCCAGTTGAGCATGGGCTTGCCAGTTATCCTCTAATCTCTTAAAGGCCCTCTCCAAGTTAACAGAAGATCGAGAAACCTTCTCAGCCTCCCGAAAGATTGACTCATGTTCCGTCTGAGCAGCCTTTAGCTCTGACTCTAAGAAGGCCAACTCCTTCTGGAGTACGAGAATCTGCTCCTTCGTGTCAGCAATTCCACGAGAAGCAGACTCTTTCCGAGAACGACAAGCCTGACTCCGATGACCCAGCCTGTCATACGACACGGAGAACTTGTCAAGGTCTCCCTGTACAACTGGCCCGGCAGTATCTCGAGCGAGCTTGATCCTATCCCGAGCAGCAATGAGGAAGCCCCGTTCCCGCTCAATCGCAGCAGGCAAGCCCGCCTGCCGTATCGCCAATAATTGGGTCACCAGCTGATCAGCCTCTGCCAATTTAGGCTCCAGGAGTGCAGCCAACCCCACCCCGCCAGAAAGAGACTTCAAAGTTGCAACCTGACCCCGAGCGCACCGCAGAGACAGAGTAAAAGGGGTCCTCCGTTCCACAGCAGCATCTACGCCCCTCTTTAAATGGCGATAGAAGCTGTCGACCATATCCTGCGTCACCTCGTCCAGAGCCTCCGAGGAAGCCGGTGTCAACGGAAGTGTAGCCGGCAATGCTGAAGAAGACGCAACAGAATCTGTCGCTCCTGCCACAAGAGAAACAAACTCCGTACAGAAGGACGTATGAACAGCGGCCAGCTCCTCTTCAGCGGCCTGCAGAACTTGAATGCTCGGCAGGGCCGAGAGGTCAATCTCCGGAGCCGTATGATCAACAGAGGATGAGGTGGAGACCATCGCCAGCTCCATTCCCATCTGCCCGTGGCTGGCGGAAGGCCCCTCGACATGAGACGGCGAAGGATAGAAAACGCTCCGTTATCCCAGATCACGACAGGCCGAGCCTTCCCCAAGAACATCCGCGGTGGGAAGTAAAGGGTCAGGACCTGTAGGGCCAAGGCAACCATGAATCGATTTGACCCAGAGGATATGTTGATAGAGCAAATAAGCCCCCTCACTAGTCAATATTTGGCTTATCTTACCAGTAGAGGAGTGTGGAGGCTGAAGGTCACCTACAGCCACCGTAGCCTCTTCACCAACAGTCTCCGAGTCAGGTATAATAGGCTCCTCCGCCCCGGCACCCTCGGGACGGGATGCAACGAGATCGGTGTCGCCCTGCTAAAGTTCAGCGATCTCGGAGATGTGCCTGAGGAGACCCTCATCACCCCGGACCGAGGCCTCAGCAACCTGGGAGCTTCCAACCGCCGCTGAGAGAGCTCCCGCAGAAAGGACCACGGCACACATGTCGCTAATCAAAGCAGCAAGGGCCGGATCAACGCCAGGGGTAGTAGACGGTTCAGGAGAGCCTGGTTCGTCAGACGCCTACAAAGAAAAAATGATCAAGTCATATCTCCAAGATAAAAAAAAACCATAACAAAGAGATGGCTCCGACTTGGCCTTACCTCCAGAACATCGCCTGCATCCTCACCCCTCTCCGTAATAAGTAGCCTACGGGGTCCGACCGCCGCTCTCTTCACAGAAAAGGCTACTCCTCCGCCAGTAGACTCACGCCTGTCTCGCTTACGTGAGGGACTAGGCAAGACAGGCAGTAGTTCTACCCGTACTACCTCCGGTATAGATGACAATTGGTCTATCGCCTCACCTAATACAACCGACGGTCGATCCGTCATCATCTCATCTGCCATGACGGGAGGCTGACCCGCCGTTGCCTCGTCACCAGAAGAGAGAGAGTCCTCGTCATCCCGCTCGTTGTCTTCCTCAGTTGTGTCGAAGGACTCGGAATCGGGCATAGGAACTTTATTTGCCCCTTTCTTTTTTGCCCTCGACACGATAGCCTTCTCCGCCAGGCGAGTGCCCACGATGAAGCTAGTCCTCGGGTCAAAATCGAGGGGAGGAGGATTTGCCGTAACATGATATAAGGCCGCCATATGCAAGATTTCCCCTATCACGTTTGCGGCAGGAACCGAGAAGCTAGTTCGAGTATGACAAGTGTCATAGTAGCTCCATGCCCTAATACCATCGAAAATGCTACCTTCAAATCCCAGGTGGGAACTGGGACGCCCAAGGAATAGCTGACTATACCCAAATTGACGGGCAAACCTACTGGGCAAGTAGGGCTCTAAGTACACACTATTGCGATTGTGGTAAACGAAATGCGCCGAGCGAATGTTATGCAACCAGAAACGCATCTTTTCAGGTAAGAAATGAGGAGGTCCAACACGATCAACATGAACACTCCTCACTTCTTGGTCGGTGAAACGAGGAACGGACACGAAGAAATTATATCCGTCCACCCTCGCCAACATCCTCCGACACGCCGGCATGGTACTACATTCCCATGGCTGATGGTGATACCTGAAAAGAAAAGCGTCGTCATCCGTAACGCCATCTCCCGTCCCAGGCCTCATCAAAGACTGATAATGCAACAACAGCCATCCCAGCAAGTAATGATGAGGCAGTTCTATACGTTCAAAGTCCATTGCCACGTCACGAGCAATGACCTTGGACGAGAAGGCACGGAGACCATGTTGAATATTGCACACCATAGCAGGATGAAGAGCCAGCCTGACCCCAAAGGCCAACTTCACGGCAGGGAGAATGAAGTGGCGACTGATCCTTTCGATAGAACCTGCCCCTCCTGAGACCACACAATTGAACAGCCACACCATTAAAAACCCCGCCAAGAGTGCCTTCTCTGACAGCAGCCGGGTACTATAATAAAAATAGCTGAAGGAGTCAATCTGGCTCCCAAATTTGTCACTTTTGGACTTCGACCTCCTAGCAGTCGACACCAGGTCCTCTACTTCCCTAGGAGTTTGACGATCCCGGGAAGTAACTCGGCCAGCAGCGCTGAATTTGAAAAGGTATGAGACCCAAGATTTGGTATGGGGAGCGTCCCCTTCCGAGCTGTCATTTTTCTGGATAGCCGTTCGGTGACAGGTGCTATGATGACACAGTAGTTCTTGATACACAGCGACGAAACCTGGGAATCGTCGGTCAAAATCATGGAATTCCTTATTCGTCAGAGTGTACGCTTCGAAGGGCTCGTCTCCCCATGGGAGCTTGGAGACAGCATACATCTCGTGAAGAGCGAGCCCCAATTCCCCTACAGGGGTGAAGAAAGTCCCTGTCCGATGATTGTACGTCTCCAGAAGGGCCATAAATAATGGCTTATTAACGGGCAACCCGTGGCTGGTACCCCGGATAGCATCATAAAGATTGACTTCTCACAAAAATTCCCCGTAGTTCCGAAGAATCCACGAGGTCAGGTTAGCCTACGGGGGAATGGGGTGTAACCAACTCGGCAGTACCAATCTGCCAACAGGATAGGACCCTTTGCGAGCAAGCTGGCTCAAGAAGGTGTCCTCCTGAGTAAATGAGATGTTAGGACCGGGTGTGTTAATGAAGGTACCCGGAACTAACCGCATTACGGATCGACTGGCTGGATCCTTGATCGCGTGCACTGACCCAGTAGTTTTGTTGTAACGGATGTTACCAACAAACGTCCCTGATCTAGTTGGAGTGAGGGTGTCCGGCATCTGCCTGTCCAAAACGATCATGTTGAACCACGCAAAAGGAAAATGGTGCTTCATAATGGGGATATGAATCGGCATCCCGTCCAAGTCAAAATCCTAACCCTCGGAAACATCCAGCACTCGGGAGTTTTCTATGATCAACGCATCCCCAAAGAGAAAGACCGGTCTCAGATACTTCCCATCAGACTTCCCGGAGCTCATCATGTCACTAAAGAATTGGAAAGATTGAACCCTGATAGCATTTAGTAGCTCCAAAGGTTCGTTAACAAGGAGCTGCTCGGATACTTGATGAACTAAATCATCCCGACGCACGCCCAAGGCGAACTGACGCGAGCCAACCAGAAGTTCTTCCGCAGGATTTACTGGCAGATTTACTGAAGAAAAACAAAAGAAACAAGTCAAAAAGATAGCTGAAACACAAACTACGTGATGCTTATGCGGCTTAGCGCAATATAGCCTCATGCGGTTCAGTTTGAAAGAGTTCATACAGGCCAGCCTGAATGAGCTTATGCGGTTAGAAAGGAGCATATGCGGTTCAGTTCGGATAAGCCCATGCGGGTCAGTCCGAATGCGCTTATGCGGCTCGGTTCGAAAGGAGCATATGCGGTTCAGTTCGGATGAGCCTATACGGTTCAGTGCGTATGAGCTTATGCGGTTTAGTTCAAATGATCCTATGCGGTTCAGCCCAAAATAGGCTTATGCGGCTCAGTTTGAAAAAGCTCATACGATCCAGTCCAAATGAGCTTATGCGGCCCTGAGGATGAAGTAGTTATGCGGCTGCAAACAACAACTTTCATACGGCTCAGACCTAGGTCATATCCCACGTGACTCGAACATGAGTCGGACACGCAGCATACTTGGCAATACAGGCTCGCGCATAAAATATGCGGCATAGCCGTGACAGTTTATGTTGATGGTCCTACCAGCAATAGGCGGGTAAACGTCAGGGTAAAAAATAGGCATGTAAGCCGGCAGAGGAGCCGCCACGTTCGCCGCCGTCGATGAAGACGCGGCCTTCTTGCCCTTCGCAGCCACAGACGACGATGCGGCCTTCTTGCCCATAGCAGCGGTAGTCTTCTTGGGAGCCTTTGGCAATCGTTGATGAGAGAAGACGAAGAGGAAGTCGGCAACAAGGAGTTCGGGCAAAGAGGAGAAGGTAAAGAAACCCTCAAAGAATAAAATCACTCCTATTTATAGGCGAAGAAGGCCCGAAAAATCAAAACAAATGCCTCGATCCATGCGCCGCCTAAAAGAATAAAAGAATAACGCTTCGGTCAAAACAAAACTGACCCTTGGGATCCTCCCCCAAGAGGCGGCGAATCAAGGGCATTTAATACAGAAGATTTACACACATGGTTGGGACACGTGGCAAAAAAGTCTATGCGGCCTAACAAGCTCATGCGGCCAGATAAATCCATGCGGCTGAATCATCTATGCGGTCAACAAAGGCCATGCTTCTTATTCAAAGGATTTCAATTTTGCAAATTGAAAACTTTGAAGGGGGTCTTGTAGAAGCATGGAAAATATTAGAATAATGATCTATACGGCTCAGAACAGAAGAACCCCATGCGGCTCATACAGGAGTGGTCCCATGCGATTCAGAGAGACTCTTAGTCTCATGCGGCTCGGTGCAGGAGAGTCCATACGGCTTACATAGGGACAGTCCTATGCGGTTCAAAGAGCTCCCTAGCCGCATGCTGTTCAGAAGTATATGCGGCTCACATACAACTAACAGAGATATACGGCTCGATCAACGCCTTGTGTCCCCATGGGACCCCTTCACACAGCTGGCCATCGAGCAGTAGCCCTATTTAATGCTCTGCCATGATTTAACAGCTGACGGCTCTGACATGAAGTGTCATAATAGCCCTGTCATAATGACAGACTCTTTGGGAACAGGAGAAAATCTTCGACACGATCCGAGATTGCCACGTGGCAACTCCCATGCGGTTCACTTGAAGAATAGCCCCATACGGCTGGCAAAAATCATCTTTCTGCGGCTCACCAAGAAGCCATCCCATGCGGCTCGAGAGTACTACACCTATGCGGCTCACCAAGAAGTCATCCCATGCGGCTGGCAAGAATCATCTTCCTGCGGTTCACCAAGAAGTCATCCCATGCGGCTGGCAAGAATCATCTTCCTGCGGTTCACCAAGAAGCCATCATATGCGGCTCGTGAGTACTATATCTATGCGGCCCACCAAGAAGCCATCCCATGCGGTTCGTGAGTACTATACTTATGCGGTTCACTGAGACGCTGTCTCATGCGGTTCATGGATATCATACGGTTCTGACAGGATCTACCATTAAGACACGTGGCATAGATTCAATGGCCCCCACGACTTAACAGCTGGTAGTAAGGATGATAATGGGATGCAGATCAATCAGAGATTTACCAGATTCCAATGACCATATTTTACGTTATCCTCATAATTAATGAGATCAGGTCATATCATTCCTGATCAAGCTAATAGGATACGTGATGAGAGATCCAAGCTTGACACAGCCAATCATGAAGATTTAAAGCAATCAGCATTAATTATTCACAGGATTCAATACTATCCCAATTTATGTTCCAGATCCTTCACACCCAAAACGAATGGTCCAGATTGATTATACATCAGGCCGCCGCCACTTTGAGAATGGGTAATCATCTAAACCCTAATGATACCCCCACTATTATAAATAGCAAGGTGCCATTCCCTTGTAAGATATACACGACCAGAAGGAGAGAGACAAAAAGAGCTCTCCCTAATAATCAGAGAGAAAATACACAGGGAAAAAGAGAAGTCAGAAGAGCAACCCGAGGAGAGCAAGAAGAGCATTTCTTCATCAACGCCAACCATCTCTTCACAGGAGCCAAGGCTGCATACCGATCGTCCAAGGAGTAAGGCAGGGCTGTCGTCGCCTTCCCGAGCCTCTATCGTCACCTCCTAGAATCTAAAATAAACAATTGTACTTAGATTGCTGTACCTAGGTTTTCGTCCCTAGGCTTTCTTTGTACAAGCGAGTTTGTAACGTGATGTAAAAGTCCGGTCCTCCGATAATTATTCTGTTCTTTTATTTTTCATGGCAAACAGGAGGGGTCCTTATCGAAAGCGACCTCTGCAGCAACTACTCTGTCCTCTGCAGTTTTAACCGATTGGAAGATGTCCCCGAAAGTGTTATGACTCTAAGAGGATAACGCCCTTCTAGTAGCAGAAAGCCGCAAGCCCAATTTAGTAATTGGGTTGTGGTGATGAACAGAAGTCCAAGCCTGATCAACAGTATGAAAGAATGAAGGATGAGCTGGCCAGAAAGACAAGAAGCGAAATGGCTTCTTAGGAACCGCAGATCGAGCACGAAACTTAACGAGATTGGAGCATGGTCCAATTCTGTATGATTCAGATGGTCACACATCGTGAGAGGAGCCCAGTCCCACCAAATTTTATCCATGAGCAAACGATCAAGCCTGGAGCCCTGACGATCAGGCCCGACGTCAGTCTTAACCCATGTGAAACAACTGCCAGTGAAAGAGGCCTCCGAGACACCCGCAGCTAGCTGAAAATCTTTGAAGTCCCTTATCGAAGCCTCGTTGGGTGGAAGACCACCAAACTTCTCCTCAGATCTGGAAATTGTATTGAAATCACCTCAAATCAGCCAAGGCCCTGAAAAAAGATTCTAAAGTTGCAGCAAAGAATCCCAAAGCAAGCGCTATCCTTCTTAGTGTTGCTACCATGCACAGCAGATATCAGAGAGGTAGCAGAAAGTAGGGGATGAGAGAAAAATACTGATAAAGAATGATCCGATGAGGCTGCATTGGAGATCTGACCATCCTTGTTACAGAAGATCCATATATTTCCTTTGTCATTAGATATGGCTATTTGAAAACCTAGCTTGACCTGATAATGATGAAGTTGAACAGGAGAGACTTTCGGCTCGATAACAACTAAGAGTGGAACTTTATGAATGCGGCTAAGGATTTTAATTCTCTTAAGAGTCATAGGATTAGCAATACCCCGAACATTCCAAAAAAGGATGTCAAATATTAGAGGAGGAGAAGGCGGAGGGGTTTTGAGTGAGCTTAGCTGCAGATCGAAGGACTCTAGAAGACGGCGACGGCTGCACCTTCTTCGGGCCGCCAACAGGGTTCGCAGGTGGACCCGAACGGGCCTCTTCTTCCTCGACCTGTTGAGCCCATGACAAGGCAGGGTCGAGTTCTCCTTCTTCGAGCTGGTCATCAAGAGGAACGTCAGGAACGAAAGTTGGAGTAGGAGGAATGGGGGCAACAGGAGGAGCCTCCGATGCATGAGAGACGACGAAGTTGATGAGAATAGTCACGTCGGTAATATCTGCAGGGGCCTTAGACAGTTCGACGTGATTGTCGCAGCCGTCACCATGAAGTGGAAGTAATGGTTCAGCATCGGGATTGGCTAGGGCCTGGCTATCTGTTGTGTGAGATGGCAGTTCAGGATTGGTTGGTTCCTGGGGAGCTGTGGAGAGAATCACGTGTTGGGGGTTCATAATTAATGCAGCATCGGGATCCGCCGATTGTTCATTCATTGGGGTAGAGTTTTGTCATTAATAGGACCTCCTTCTACAGGAGCTTGAATTGAACATTCACCAGTTGCCAATGTAGTCTGCACTTGCGGATTGGGTGCACGCGTGTGGAGCAGAGAGGGTTCCTTCATAGGTTGCTTCTCTTTCTATAAGACTTTGCATAAACTGCGATTATGCCCTTGATGTTTACAAAAAGAACAGTACATGGGAGAAGATTCGTATTCCACTTTTTGAGATATTTTCCTACCATTGGAAAGCTGAATAGCAAGAATAGGAGGAGGGGTTTTACTGGCGTCAAGTTCAACAAGGACACGAGCCACGCTTGGACGTGTCAAATCTTCAGTTGCGCGATCAATACGCAGAGGGTTTCCGATGCCCATGGCAAGGAAGAATAATGCATTCTTATTGAAGAATTGGATAGGAAGTCCTGGAAGAGAGACCCATACCGGAGCGAGGGGGGACGCCTCTGTCAGAGAAAAATCTGAATGCCATCTGAACAACCGTATAGGGGCCCTAGTGATGAACCAGAGATCCTTCGATCGGAGACGAAGGAAATCCGCCTCCTCCTGAGGACGGATGTGAATGTGCTTTGGATCTATGGACCCAACTTGGACAGGACCAGCAAACTTGAAGTTGAGGAAAGCCTTCCTGATCACGTCCATGGAAGGACGTGAGTGGAAAAACTTGCCGATCAGATCGAAACGGAATAGGTCCGCAAGAATTGTTTCCTCCTCCTCAGAGAAGGAGATCACAGGGATCCCTCGTGAGAACGACGGGGCTCGGATCGGGATTGAGGGTGTAGGCAAAGGACGGGCCCCTGCCACCGCCTCGGCGAACGTCTTAGCCATGAAGCCGATGGAGCGGGTGTCTCCCCAGGCGAGGGATGCCGGCCCGGCCAGAGGCCAAGCCGGAGTCGTGGACAAAGAAGAGAGCGGCTAGGGTTTAGGCGATCGCCAGAGCGCAGTATATATATATATATATATATATATATATATATATATATATATATATATATATATATATATATATATATATAGGCTATATATATATATATATATATATATATATATATATATATATATATATATATATATATATATTTAAACTTATATATATATAAGTATGTATATATATAAGTTTAATATATATATATATATATATATATATATATATATATATATATATATATATATATATATATATATATATATATATATATATATATATATATATTAAACTTATATATATACATACTTATATATATATAAGTTTAAATATATATATATATATATATATATATATATATATATATATATATATATATATATATATATATATATATATATATATATATATATATATATATATATATATATTTTATATATATATATATATATATATATATATATATATATATATATATATATATATATATATATATATATATATATATATATATATATATAAAACTTATATAGATATATATTTTAAACTTATATATATATTTTATATATATATATATATATATATATATATATATATATATATATATATATATATATATATATATATATATATATATATATATATATATATAAAAATATATATATATATATATATATAAAAATATATAAAAATATATATATATATATAAGTATGTATATATATATGTTTAATATATATATATATATATATATATATATATATATATATATATATATATATATATATATATATATATAGATAAAAAAATTATATATATATATATATATATATATATATATATATATATATATATATATATATATATATATATATATATATATTAAACTTATATATATATAAGTATGTATATATATATGTTTAATATATATATATATAAATATATATATATATATATATTTCGAACCACTGCTTTTATTCAATCATCAAAAAATTATAGGAGATGCTTGATCTAATTACATGGCTGCTGAAAAAGGATGGACAAATTTCAGATGATTGCATCTTTGAAGAGCTTTCAAAGTTTGGCGCCGAATTTCCCTAACTAATTGATCTCCCGAATACTTGTAAGACTCGTATCTCCATTTGTTCCTGTTTTTCCAAATAACCCAGCAAGCTGCAGCAACTACAATTTCACGTAAATGAATCAATGGCCTACACCACCATCGCTTTAATCTTTGAATTAAATCACTTGTACTGCGGATATGGAAGTATTGTTGTAATTGTTGCCATACATCCTTTGCTAGATCTCCTTCGTGAAAGACATGTCTAATAGATTCCTGTTGAGGTTGAACACAACAATGGCATTGAGAGGCGAGTTGATATCCAAGCTTTTGGACACTATCATCCGTCGGAAGGCGATCATGCAAAATTCTCCATTCTAGAACAGACCATTTGATAGGAATACACGAATTCCAAATGTGGCAGAAGTTCGTATCACGTGGGGAAGGAACTCTATTATGACGCCAAGCCGAGGCCAAGGTGAACACCCCCGATTGCGAAGGAGACCAAGACCAAGGCTGTTGGTTCAAAGGATTAGAAACAATCAGGTGATTTGATATATCTCTCCCATGAATAATCCTTTTCCAGATTTGAGAAGCATTTGAATTTATGCGAACCTCGTCAATGTCAGTGTACTTACAATAACGGTTCTTGAGAAAAGATGACCAGAGCCCATCTTTTGTCTTAACTTTCCACCAGAGTTTAGTAGAAAAAGAATTGATAACCTCTTCTAGACTTCGAAGTCCAAGCCCCTTCTCGTCTGTAGGTCTAGCCATTGATGACCAGCTTAACCACGAGTGTTTAAACTGACCCTCCTTCGAACCCCAAAAAAATTTGAGAACATTGTTTCAAGTTGAGTAATAACCGCCGTAGGTGGGCTGCAGGCCGCAAGAGTATACATCGGTATAGATGTTAAAACTGATTTGAGAAGAATCAATTTACCTCCATAGGATAGAAGTCTCTGCTGCCATCCATCAATACGAGCTCTAATTTTAGCAATTAGCTCTTCGAACATGCCCACATTCTTTCTTCCTGACATTAGAGGGCAGCCTAGATAGGAAAAAGGGGGATTTGATGATCTAAAACCTGTGATCTCCTTCAGCTCCTCCTCTCAATCTGCTGGGAATGATGGATGAACATAAATGGACGATTTCCGTCTATTGATAAGTTGTCCAGATGCAGCTTCATATCTGGTGAGAACCGATCGCAAAGCTCTTACAGAGGAGACATCCCCAGCTGAGAAAATCAACACATCATCTGTATAGGCAAGATGGGTTACCGCAGGACAGCCGCTCGGGGAATAGAAATGATTAAAAGCAGGAATATATAAGTATGTATATATATATATATATATATATATATATATATATATATATATATATATATATATATATATATATATATACACACACATCTCGAAACCTAATCGTGCGAATCATGAGATGTCATGACACAACACCATGCATCCTATTTAGGACATGTACACCAAACCTTGACTCAAATAGGACACACAAATTCCTATAAGGACACGTATCGAATACTTGGTGCACAAGCTTGTGATACGACAATATACTCTATCAAACCTTATCCAAATCCTACCAAACTTCATTGGCAAGTCTAAAATAACAATTAGAAGCTATCAAGAGTGGTGTCTAGCTAGTTAAATGTGTCTTGTGAGATATGACATGTTGTGACAAGTGTAGGAGGAGTAAAAACTCCCAAATTGTTCTCGTGGCCTAATGTTACATGACGCAACCTATTAGTATCCAAATGTGGACAAAATGCAAGCCTATTTCCCAATTTATTTTTTATTAATTAGTTATGATTGATTTATGGTCATCGGGATCATGCCTAAGCTTGTAGGTGAGTTAGGACCATCCTATGGTCATATGGCCTCTAGGTAGGTTCTAGAAGCATTAGTTAGCTATATCATATTTTATTATGATTTTTAGGTATTCTTATATATGTTTCAATATTTCTTTCTTGAAGATCTATATATTTTAAGGCTTCCAAGATTTACCATATGGCCATTCGAGACTATTTTGAGTCAAAGTAATTTTATTTAGACTCTAGAGCGTTAAATATATTTTTATAAATTTTTTTAAATTTTTTTAGGATTTTATTTGGGTTTATTTGGCCATGAAATGATTTTTAAACCAATTTTCTAATTTAATTACATAGTCAAAGCCTAGTCAGTGCAGCCGGGCCCACTCGTCAGCCACTCAGAGCAGCGCGGGCAGCCAAGCTGTCAGCCGTATGGTAGTATCGACTATGTTGCTACCATATATAGAGTCGGCTAATGCCATCTCGCTTGAGCCAAACCAGCTCGAGATCTGGCAATCCATTGTTGGACGGGACTGGCTAGATCTCAACACATGGCATGGGGAGATGCGGCTCAACCACTAACTCTCTGAGCCGTTTCAATCTATTGTGTAGAGTTTCTAGAACCCTAATTATCCCTAGCCGATTTTGGGGAGAGTTGTCCCAAGGAGAACCCCGACTTCCCGTGGCGATTGTAGACAGCCCTGACCTTGGTTTCATGCGCCATTTTTTATTAGATTCATATTAAGGTAAAATTTTAGAATATGTAATTTATTTATGAATAACTTGATCCTGAATTTATGGAGAATTCTGTGAGTGTTTGTTGTCCAAAACTTAACACGTCGCACGGTTTTCGAGATCCCGAGAGATCTCGAACTACGATTTACGATCTGTTTGAAGTTTTGGAAAGCTAACACGACAAAATTTGACATAGAATTTTTCCAGAATTTAAAAGGTTCGTTTACTATTTTAGTTATTCAGTTGAACTCAGATTTGATCATAAATAATCTGTTTGGTCACGGTTAGCCATAACGACGGTATCTTTTGACGAAAGCGTGATTTTGCGACACGGTCGATTCCAGTGCACTCGGGGAGAAGAAGTCTACCAAGATACACTTTCAAAATCTCAAGTTCATGATGTTTGACAAGATAGTCAATGACACCCCTCGATTTGCATGTCATGGTTTCCAAAATTAAAAACAGTACTTTTATGGCCAAACTTCCTTGTTTAGATTATTTTCAGATTATTATTAAGTTAAGTAAGGTTTTTAAGTGATTTATTCTAGAATTAATTAATATTAGATAAGGAAACCCATTAGCTGCTTATTCCATGATTTTAGAATTAGAATATTAGAATTGACTTGTGGTTGTCTTGCACGGTTCGTGTCACGATGGTGCGATATGGGTTGATAGCTTCTAGTTCGACGTTCCTCTTATCCTCGACTTGTGATAGGGTTTGTTCAAAGGTTCAGGCAAGTACAGTATTTCATTATATTTTGGTACATTATAACGCTTTCTTTATTATTTTCTCATTTGATTTTCCATTGAGACACGATGGTGACACAGTAGACTTTTATATCATTGATCGTTATTGCTGTTAGTGAGTCAGAAGGGGAATACTCGATAGGTGTGTGAACAAACCCCAATGAATGTTAATGTGGATAGCTAAGTCATACACCTCACGTATGGGTTAGCAGCATCAAAAATATGGATAGCCATCATATGATGTGCCGTATTAGCCTAACCATTCGCTTATCGAAAGGTATTTCACACACACATAGTTGTTTTCATTGTTCATCATCTTACTTTAGTTCTTTATATATTTTTTACCGCTACTAATTCTCATTGCTCGAGCTTATTTTGTGCTAATAATATTAAATATAATATGGTTGAATTTGGTTCGTTTTCTGACTGGATCGTTGTAGGTGATTTGCAGTGGTTCCTACTTTTGCACTATTGACCATTCAGAGGAAGATAGAGACTCGAAGGCGAAAACCCTAGAAGACGAGATAGATAGAAGTGTTGATTCAATATTATGAGATGTTATATTTTTCTTCAATTGTAAAGCTTGTGAATATTATAATTTTTGATTTACTTGTTGTGAATGAGCAGTTAAGATAGTATTTATGAGTATTTTGTTTATTGTGGGCTAGACAGCGTACTACCGCCGACACTACTGTTTGCAAAAACAAAAGACTTCTTACAAACATAGAAAAGAATACAAGAGTACAATTGATTTCTGGGGAAGTACAAATATAAGAATCTGATCAGAAGACGATCACTTTATCCCTTGGACGATGTGATATCGAAGACACGAGCCTCTGAAGGATGCAACAACACTTTAGAGAGAGATTATGATCTTATTTTTTTCTTTTAAGATTGATTGGAAATTTATTTATAGAGTTCTTGAAATAACTGTTTAGTAGTTATTCTGGGTTGTGCGCGCTTTAGGTTGCACACCTCCTGTTCACTTGTGTGAACGGTTGCACTAACTGTTATGGAGACGTGGCATCGTTTGATTGAAATGTGTGTTGTCGTGGGCAGTGTAGTGGACACGTTCTGCGAAGTTAGTGGCTTGTGTGCCACGTCACTTTGTTCTGAACACTGTTTGATCACCTTGCACGAGCTTCATCAGGTTGCCCGTAGGCACAATATAATAACCTGTACGTACGGTTTATACCAACTGCTATGGATGTGTGGCATCATCTAATTGAGATACGAGTGGTCATGGGCAGTATAGTAGGCAAGCTCTGCGAAGTTGGTGGCTTGCATGCCACTTTACCCTATTTTAAAATAAGTGTTGATCAAGTAGCACCAACTTATCAGGCTGCACATGGGCACAACTCAACGACTGGCACCTTTGACTAGTTTTTCTGTGCTGTACTGATTAATTCTCGCGCCACTCAATGACTTGGGCGAACCAGCTGTCAGCATCAATTATATGCTGACAAAATCTTCTCGAGCGCCACGTTGCACGGGATTCGAATAGATTTTCCTTAATCTCCATGCTGTCAGTTGTCAGGTAATAATGATGCCGTTACAGCTTCTCGAGAAAGTGTGCCATATGGCACTCGTACAACCTGACTCTAGAGAAACCAGATGTTGGCGCAACCTGATGCTGCACAACTTGATGATTTGGCACAATGTAAAGTTTTGGCGCCATCTGATGATCGAACACTTTAATAGGTGGCGCAGCTTCATTTTTAGCCTCTACAAGAACGCCTTCAAAGTTTTCAAAACTTAAAAATACTTCAAAGTTTTGAAATACTTTGAATTATGCTAGTTTTGTTTGGATTGCGCCAGTCAACTCGAGTCCGATTCTTCAGCATAAATTGTGTAACTGTTTGGGCTATAAATAGTCATACACTTTGGGCCTTTCTTTTTTCACCAACGTAACTCACTCGAAACCCTACCTCCTTCACTTCTTCATGATCTCTTTTGACAATGCTGTCTCTTCTTCTTCCCGACTTAGAAGCTTCTTCGACAAACCCTAATGACGCCCAGGAGATTCGATGTTAAGAAAGGAAAGGGCTTCGATGAGCCTTCATCTCGTGCTTCATCATGCAGAAAGCAACGACATGCTTATCAATACGTTCCGTCTTCGTCACGACGAGAGACTGTCAACCCGGCCATGGAAGGTGAGCATTTTGATCATTGATCCATGCATCGATCGTATCAACCAAATCCTTTTTAGGGTTTTTGGATTAATCTGTTCATCGTGCGCTCTTTTTTTTAGAGTTTGGTGCACTTTCTGACCTGCGCTACCCTTTTTAGGGTTTGGTTGCTGTTACTTTGCGTGATGCAACGGAACAGAAATGTTGTGATATACAAAATATGGCACAACACAGATATTGCGCTATATGGCACGATATAGATGTTGTGCTATAAAATACAGCACAACACAGGTGTTGTACATGGTGCAATACAGATACTGCGCATGGCGTAATAGATCCATTGTGCGTGGCGTAATACATCCGTTTGCGCAACATGGAAGTATTGGTGCAACCTATGATTTTTTGTACAGATTTGATCATTGCACTCTGTAATTCGTTAACTTTTTTGTGTTCACTTCTTACAGGAAATCGGTTGGCAAGATTCTGCAGAACTGGTATCGGTGATCATGGATGCTATGGAGCTGGACTACCTTGATACACACATTAGAGAGCTCATAACTCTTCATATTAAAAAGGGCTTCCTCGAGATGTAGGAAGGACCTTTATACATAAAGAATTGGACGGTGGAGTCAACTCTAACCAAAGTATTTGGGTAAAAGAGTTCCTTTTGCGGCAGAACTCGGAATTGTATCACAAGGAAGGATGAGCATATTCCTATATCTGCTTGTACTGGAAACAAAACATCTTCGGGTTGATGCCCCTCGCCCTCCTTTTCTGGTCTTTCTAAGAGAGAAGACCAGAGTTAATTCTGTTGTCTTGCTCGTAGCTTCAGGTTGAGTCAACAAGGAACTGGCACCAACAAGAAGATCCAAAGATGAAATAGACCTTCATTTATTAGATTTAGAATGAAAATTCGAGATGTAATAAATTTTCATCAAGATGTATCTATGTTTTTAAAGAAGGAATAAAGAATAATTTTCTCTTCTTTATGATCTGATTTGATGTGATAATATAGAAAATAGAATCCAGAGGTAATGCGGACTTGAATTCATTTTTTCTATTTATAATCTTCATGTCAAATGGAACTCAAAGACGGGAAAATACGTCCAAGAAGACGATACCTGTGATAATATGAACTTTATCATAAAGAAAAGATATCTTTTAAAACAGCTAGGTTTTAAAAGACAGAATTGATGATTCGGATATGCTCCACAAGGGCTTTTGAGTTTTTATTATCATGTGGCTTTATTTACAAAAAAGTAAATAAATGATAATAAATGTTGTCCTATTCACGAAATGAAATAAAGATGAAAAAACTGATGAATAAGCATGCATTTTCAAGGAAAGGTTGCTTCGATTCTCGAGACAAAGAGTAAATGAAGATCTCTTTACAAGATGAACGAACATGCCTTTTCGAGGAAAGGTTGTTTCAATTCTCGAGACATAATGTTCGGCTTTTTTGTCTATAAACAGTGTAGAACTTTTCTGAGAGCATCATTCACCCCTTTTTTTTTCTTTGCAAATGTCTTCAGAAGATATGCCTAAGGAGACGGAAGTTATCCCGAAGATCGAATCCACCTTCAACACTCCTTCTGACGAGCCTCCACCGCCTACTCATCCAGAAAGCGAAGAAAGCTCGGCTGTCCCTGGACAGAAGCAAGACATTATTGCCAAACTTGTGGAACCTGGGAGTACTTCGGAGGAAGAAGTTCTGGGGAAGGCTGCCTATGAACTGCTGGTGTCATCGGACAATAATGTCTTCGAGTTTCTTGCAAAATATGTTTTCAATCAAGAGGGCTCCGGTCGTCGTTAATTTTATGTATTTTCTTCTGTCTGAATTTATGCAAATAAAAAGGAATTTTATTTGCATTTTGAGTCTCTGTGTTGATATTTCTTCTTTGTCTTCAAACATAATATTTCTTAGGAAATTTACCATTAATGGGCATCATGGTGACTCGACCATCCATAGTCATAGGACGTCTGACAGTTAGAACTAATTAAGGTCCTTTCTACTTCGCTTTGAATTTGCCTTTGCTCATGTGCGTCATAGTCATAGGACGTCTGACTTTAGAACTAATTCTCCTTTCTAAAATGTTCGGACTTTGAGTTTACGGTTAAAGGCTTTTAATAGACATGCTTGGTATAACTCAATATGTTGTTGAGCTAGGAGAAACGTGTTTCTCGTTAAGCGCTTCAAGCTCCTAAAGTCTTAGACGATCATTGTTTACGGTTGTAAGTTCATTGGCAATGACAATCCTTAGGGAAGGGATCTGGATTTCCAAGGGTAAGACAGCCTCGCATCCATATACCAAAGATAAAGGTGTGCAGCCGGTAGAAGTACGTATGGTAGTATGGTAAGCACACAGACGTTCTCCAAGCTTTTTACTCCAGTTTCGTTTGTTGGTAGAAACAAACTTCTTGAGGAGTTTGATGATGGTCTTGTTAAATGCTTCTGCCAACCCATTAGCTGCAGGATTGTAAGCTGTAGAAGCAATATTATTGATCCTGTTGTCATCGCAGAATCGAGTGAACTTCTGACTGATAAATTATGGCCCATTATCATGAATGATTCGCCGAGGAACATCGACTCTGTAGATCACATGATGCTTAATAAAATTGATAACGCTACTTGTCTTGACCTCAGCTAGAGGTATAGCTTCAGCCCATTTTGAGAAGTAATCGGTTATGTCCAATATAAACCGATGTCCTCGAGACGAGGGAGGGTTGATAGGACCGATGACATCCATTCCCCAAGCTTCAAATGGCCAAAATGCTGCCGTCGGATGAAGAAATTCTGATGGTTGATGGATGAAGTCAGCATGAATTTGACATGCTCGGTACTTCCTTGCATACTCGATTGCAACAGTTACCATTGAGGGCCAATAATAGCCCATACGGCGAATACGATCCTGTAGTTTAGGACCAGGTTGATGTGCGCCACAAACACCGTCATGAGCTTCACGAAGTTCTTGTTTTGACTCTTCTCCCGTAAGACATCGTAGGAGTAAATAGTCAAATATTCGTAGGTAGAGTGTCTTTGAAGTATGATTATAATAAAATCTGAGTGACCGCCGACGAATAGTTGTGGCCTCCTTAGGATCTTCAGGTATGATATCATGGACCACGAAGTCTATGAAAGGAGTCATCCAGTCTTCACTGATGGCATAGATTTCAACTGAATTATTAAATTCTATGTTTGGGTTGTTAACTTCAGTATTTACGTTATTCTCGACACAAAATAACTCTCTATTAGTGATGACGATCATTTGTTGCCTTCTTACAGGAATTGATAATACTGCTGCAAGATTAGCAAGTGCATCAGCTTCCGTATTACACGCTTGGCGTACATGCACGATGAAGAAGCCTTTGAAAGAAGTAGCCATCATGATCGCTGCATCATGATATGGAACTAGATCTTGATGTCGAACTTAGTATGTGCCTCTAACTTGATTGACAATTAATTTGGAGTCTCCATAAACTTCAAGATACTCAATATATAATTGTTTAGCCAATTGGAGACCAATGAGCAGAGCATTGTATTCAGCCATATTATTGGAACACGACTCATCTAAAGAATAAGCTCTTTGAATAGCTAACCCTTATGGTTAGACGACGATGATTCCGACTCCAGCAACAATAGCAACGTTTGGTTCAATTCTGGATGCACCATCAAAGAATAAACGCCATGTATGAATTTTTTCTAAAATCATGTTGGACTCCAACGTTTCATCTGGAAACTCGTCGTAGAGTTTAGACGTTTCGGGAATTGGATGAGCTGCCAGAAAGTCAGCAAGGGCTTGTCTTTTAACAGACTTTTGAGGAACATAAACCATATCATATTATGCTAACAATATGGCCCACGTTGCAAGCCTAGAATTGAGTGTACTGGACTTCTTCATCAGGACCCGGAGAGGGTTAACTCTAGAAATAACATGAATAGTTTGGCCAGTGATATAATGTCTCATCTTTTGAACAACAAACATCAAAGTCAGACATTCCTTTTCTATTGGAGTATATCGATGTTCAGCTCCAATTATTGTACGACTAAGGTAATAGATAGCCTACTCATGACCTTCTTTATTCTTCTGAGCTAATAAAGCACCTAGGAAATGGTCTATTGCTCGAACATACATCAGGAAGGGTATTCCTGATACTGGAGGCACTAGAACTGGAGGGTTCATCAAGTACCGCTTTATGTCTTCAAATGCATGTTGACATTCTTCAGTCCAAATAAAAGACACACCTTTCTTCATGAGTTAAGTGAACGATCTACAACGTCCAGAGAGATTTAAGATGAATCTTCTGATATACACAAGCCATCCCTGGAATCCTCGTAGCTCTTTTAGGTTGCGTGGAGGATGCAACTCTTGAATGGGTTTGATCTTCTCGGGATCAACATGTATACCTTTAGAGTAATACCGAATCCGAGAAATTTGCCTCTAGAAACTCACAGGAATGACTTCGTGGGATTCATCTTGAGTTGATGCTGGCGCATTAGATCGAAAATAGATCTCAAGTCTTGAATGTGATCTTCCTTTAGACGACTTTTGACTGCAATATCGTCAACATAACATTCAACAGTTTTTCGTAAATGATCACGAAATATTGTACGCATGGCCTGCAGATAAGTTGCACCAACATTCTTAAGACCAAATGGCATGACAATGTAGCAATAGACTACAAGAGGAGGGTGGAAAGATGTATGTTTTTCATCTTCTGGATGCATCTTTATTTGATTGTATCCTGAAAATCCATCCATAAAGGACATACGTTCAAATTCGTAAGTATTGTCGATCATGACATCAGTGATTGGAAAAGGAAATTCGTCTTTGGAACAAGATTCATTAAGGTCTCTGAAGTCGATGCAGACCCGGACTTTCCCTATTTTTTTTAAAACTGGGACAACATTCGCCACCAAGTCTGGATATTATTCTTTTCTGACGAAACCACAGGCGATGAGTTTCTTGACTTCAGCTTCTATGGCATCCATCATGTCGGGTCAGAACAGACGTTGTTGCTATTTGACTGGCTTCGCATTTGGTAGGATGTTGAGCTTGTAGATAGCGATCTGAGGATCCAATCCCGGCATGTCGTCATAGCTCCAGGCGAATACATCAATGTATTCCCTAATGAGCTAGATTAGTTCTTTTCTATCTGTTTTTGGTTGGCTTTTGCTGAGAAATATCGATTTTGGGGAAGTTTCATCTCCAACATTGACTTGAACTAACTGATCTTCAGTAGGTGGCTCACGTTGTTCAAAGCGAAGCTCCCATTGAGTATCCATCCTTTGTGCCCATGGATAAGATTCAGACACTTCGGCAAAGTCTCTGTCATCTTCTGATAACTCAGTAGTTACCATATTGGAAGATAGAGTCACTCGATGGACGTGCCCTATACTGTTTTCTGAATCCCATGAGACAGAATCAGAAGAGTTAGATCGTTCTTCCTTATCGGATTCAGAGGCTTCTGGAGTCACAATTGGTGAAGTATAACCTAATCCTCGCTTTATTTTGCTGTAGTATTATTGTGATTTTCCATTCGGTGCATGAATACGAATAGGAGTTCATCTTCCTTTGCCGCCATTGAGACCAACTTTAAAGCTGTAGCCCATCTTTTGATTGCTGACTATAACGACGTAGTTGAAGTCTTCCGTTATCGTGATTTTTTTCTTCACTATTGGGCGTGATCTTGTGTTCCGTTCCTTTACTAAAAATTATAGAAAGTTCGTCTTTCTTCCTGGAAGGAACCAAGAAGAAAGAGACCTACATTGGCTCGAGCTATACTTAATTTTGGGAAGCTTCAACTGCTCCTATGGTATGTGGGTCGAAGTTATCTAACATTTTTAAATAGCATCAAGTATAATAACGAACATCAATATACTGTAAAGGAGATGCTACTTTATTGATTTGTACATAATCAATTACAACATGATTCTTAGCCTTAACAGAAGGCTTAGTAAGGTTGATAACCAGAGGATGAGAAGGAGAAGGAGAAGGTTTGTTACGACGAAGGCCAATAACAAGAGGCTCAGAAGAGGTAAGCTCCTTTTGTTCCCTTTCTATAGCAGGAGGAAGTTTGTTATGAGAGGAAAGATGTATAGTCAATGTTTGAAAAGAAGAGAAATGAACAACACGTCCTTTGACGGGGATCATGAGAACATCTTTTGAAGTATATTTCTGATCTTCCTCACTATCCATTGCCAATACAACTTTCATGAACTCCTCCTTGTACATCCGAGAGTCTGTAAAATTTGCTTCAATGCCTCTGAAAGGATTTAAGTCGGCTAATTCCTTTTGGACCTCTCCATTCATGTCCACATATTTAAAGCATTAATGTAAAGTTGATGGTACAATGTTATGCTCATGCAGAAAGGGTCTTCCCAGCAAAGCATTGTAAGAGCCGTGATTATCGATCACGTAGAAAGTAACCTTTATACGAAGATTGCCTATTTGAACTTTCAGGCGAATCTATCCCAAAGATTCACTTCTTCCATAATTGAATCCCAAGATTGTCGTGATGGTTGTTGAAAGATTGTGTACAGGAATCTTCAATGCATCAAATAGAGTCTTTGGCATGATGCTAAGTGTAGACCCAGGATCGATCAAAATACGATCAACCTTCATGGTATCGACATATCCGTGGAGGGGTCGATCATGACGATTATCGTCCAACAGCATATCATCTTGTGTAAAGGTGATGTTTGACATCAATTTCATCACACTATGACAATGAAGGCATGCTATAGGCTCATCCTCTGGCTTCTTGAGAAGTGTTAGACAAGTATCAGCTTTCGTTAAAGCTTTACACAATGTTTCTCGAGTTTTCTTTGAAAGACGGAGTAGTTAAAAAATTGACAATCTTGTCGAGGTATTAGCCAGCTGAGCCAGTATATCAAAGTTATATGGCTTCTCAAGTGCTAAAGTCAGAGTCTTCTTCAATACTTTATCAAAATGGAAAGGCTGTTTTCCTTTGTCAGCTGTCGTCGGTTTGGAAAGAGTTGGCTCTATTAGAGGTGATGAAGCTGATGGAACATTGACAGCAGGAAAAGATGGTGCTTGAGGAGCCTCCAGAGCTGGAACAGGGTTTTTGATGTCACGATCCGTACCCTGTTTAGCGGTACGAGAATGTGGGTACGTCCAGCCTACGCCGCAGTGTCGGCGGTAGAACGCTATATAGGTCATCTATAACATCTAATAACAAGATATATAAACCTGTCATCTCCGCACGGAGGTATAATATAACATCTCAATTCTATATCTCAATCACAAGTCTAGGAAAAATAGAGCACGATATGGAATAAGATAAAAAGGAAGAACTGAATATATAAGTAAAGTCATCACAACATACATATAGATATCCAACACAAACAAATACAAGTCCTGAATATAACTAAGTCTCAACTAACAATCGGAATAATCCGATACAAACTGAAAGCTATAAGCACTAGACAAAACTAGGCACCCTCTACTGAGCTAGATGCTCCTCAGGCTCCTGAATGTCACCCTCATATGCCCCATAGAAGGTAGGACAGTCATCATCATCATTTGTAATATTTTTAAGAGGTCCAGTTAGGACAGGAACGAGCACAATACATCTCACGTAGTTCATATCATATTAGGAAATATAAAGCATGCAAAAGAGTAAGATACATAGACTGTAAGGAAATATAAATATGAAAACGAGAGAGATTTGATAACTGGAAATATCTATATACATGATAAGTAAGAAATGTAAGTAACATGTGATTTAGCGCATGAGATGGTTATATAATCGGGTTAGGACAATGCAAAGGTAACTCCATCATACGTGAGTGTACAATGGATATATACAAGATTTTTATAAGATTTCACAAGATAGGATTTTGATCACATAACTATTTCCTACTCACCCTCCCCAATCAATACACAAGGATCCAGTCAAGTTATGTTACCTTACACAAGAGATTTTTATCATGTTGGCTCACGTGATCATGAGAGTACAAGATTGCACAAGAGTACACATGAATAGAGGTGTACATGAAATACAAGATGTTCGTGAAAAGAACATGACAATATGTATTTGATGCACCAAAGGGGGATAACATACCATGACAAGATCCATAGGGTACCAATCCGTGATAATAACATGACAGCATCATGTAAAATAATCTAGAGCAAGAATATAAATCCTAACAAGTATGAAACGGTCAGAGAATGTACTCGCCTGCAATCTGAATGTATGTGAGAATATAATGTCCGAGATGAGCTATCTGACTCCTATTTAGAGCAATACAAGTCAAAACATGTCCAAAATAGTAAAACTGACACTTGTAATGCTTTCTACATGATTTTTAGGTCATTCTATACTAAAGTAAACTCTTGGTCAATTCTAGTCAACTACACTAGTCAAAGTAGGTCAATCTACCAATCTAGGTCAACTGGCCAATCTAGTAAACCAAGTCTAGGTCTAGCCAAGCTTAGACATACCAAAACTCATAAAGTACATATCAAGTGTATATATAATATATATATATATATATATATATATATAACATATAACGTATATTCAAAAACTATAAAAATGTAAACCTACATTACATTACTCATATTCATGCATCCTACATACTTGCATTTATATATTTAGTCACATAGACTAACATGTATATAGGTAAAATAGAGAGAGGGGAGGAAAGAAGAGTGTGTGTGTGTGAATACATAAACAGAGGAAAACATGTGTGAGTGATATGGTGAACTGTCTTAGGTTCTCAGAACCAAGGTACAGGCTAATATACAAATACACATGCATATACCAACCTTATCTCCGAAATCAACCTGGGGAAACAAAAGAAGCTCAAGAATATACATGCATATCTATCTAGTGTTCAGTCACATGGATATAGGGGGTGTCATATGAATGTGAAGTGAGTGTAGTGTCAAGTGTGACGTGTGTATGCTGTCAGATATGTGTGTGTGTATGTGTCATAGGCATATCAAGTTGTGCAGAAAAAATATAATGTTTGGATACATATGGAAAGTGCTCAACTCTGGTGGCATATGAAAACTGAATCTCAGGTTCTCTGTAAAGAGCCACAACTCCTCATTCAGATCAACATCAACATTACTAACATCATTTTCATGTTACATTATATTAACACAACCTGTGTATCAGTCGACTTGGACAGTCAACATAGCCAAAACATAATTTACACTCAAACTTGTATAACATATAAAACCCAGATATATAGACATAAATGCATACTTGTATACATATATTAAACTTCACAAATTATCATTTAAAATAGTTTAATTAACATTTTAAATGTCAGAATATAGGGATACTGCACCCGTATCAGAAAATCACCCCCAAACCTTAAATTTACCATTCGAAATGTAATTAAATATCAAATTTGTGGTTGGTAATGATTCGTGTATATGTATACGTGTCATACAAGTCATCTTGTGTCCATAAGAGTGGACACAACGTGTCCAATTGAATCGAAACAGACAGTATACAGAGTGCTAGACACTGCATCGTACGGCCAGTTCAAGGCTTCGTGGACACGACACAGTGTCCCAGTGTCCACGTGGTTGTGCACACGCGTTCGACAGGTGTAGGGGTAGGTCATAGGGTGCCTGTACAGTGTCCTCGACATGTCTGTATGGGACACAAAAAACATATCAGAGGCACTGTACTGACTGCATATACAGAGTATATAATTAGTGCACGTGTCCCTGCTCCCTCGATACGACACGATACCGTATCAAACTTCTAGGGTGTCGTGTCAGTCACTAGCCCTACGTGTATACCAAGTATCGTATCAAACCGTGTCGTGTCGTGTCCTACAAAGAGCCCGAGCAATAGGACACCTGACCGAGCCTTCGTGCAGCGAGTTCGTGTCCGTTTTGGACACGGACACGGCTCGAATTGTGATCAGAGCATGGGGATTCGTGAATAAACACAAAGGGCTACAAATCACTTCAAACAGAAATTAAAAATAATAAAATAAAACTCACATTGGCATTTCATCAAACACCCATTCAAGAACACTGATACGTGTCCGATACGGACACCAAATGGATACGGTTTCCTACCAAACATGCAGGACAGCTAGGGTATACCTAAATGAATGCAAATATGGAAAGAAATTGGAAATTTAAATGAGTTTGATAGGTTTTACCGATTGAGGGTGAAACCTCAATGAAGGCTTAATGAAATGAGAGCTTTTCTCCAACTTGCAATGTTCCCAAGCTTCCAAATCCTTGCTAGCTATCAAAATTGGTATCCTCTACTGTAGGGGAGTCCAATGCAATTGGTTTGGTCCAATTTGGAGAAGAAATGGAGAATTTGTTGAAGGTTTGGGGAAGAACAATATTAGGGCTTTATGTTGGTATTTAAAAAGAGGCAAGAACTTTGATGATGTGATTAAATAGGGGTGTGGGCTCTTCATGTCTATTGATAAAGGCTAGGATTTGGGTTTTAGATGAGTGGCTAAGGCTTCTCTACCTAAATTTAGGCTAATCAAAGGCTCACATCAAAAGTAGGCTTCTTAACATGTAGCCAAAATATCTTATGGACATAATATCTAGATATTAATCTAACTTAACAATTAAGTCTCGAACCTTCTAACAAACCTCCATGAGCATCATTAGCATCTAGGTTAGGTCAAAACTAGGTTAGTCTCTAATAAAATGATTAGCACCATAATAATCAATCAAAATTAATTTTTATTAAAAAGTCCAAAATGACCAAAATATCCCAAGGCTAGAAAGTTGCAATTAGTCATCCCAATCACATGGTTAGGTCCCCGTGGTCATGGTTAGTCTCTAGGTCATGCAGTCTCTAGGGTTATACTAGCAAAATATCAAAATCACAAGTCATTGATTTAAATAGTTTTAAATTGATTAAAAATCACTAAAAATCATATCATGATTTAAAAATGATTAAAAATACAAAAGTTTGAAATTACCCTCATTTTAGAAACTGGGTGCTACAAGTCTACCCTCTTTAGAAGAATTTCATCCTCAAAATTAAAATGGTCACACTCCTTCTAGGTCAAACCCCAAACAATCATAGTCTCAAAATCACACAGTTGATAATCATATGTGTAAGTCCAAAAATCATAATACTCAGAATCTTCGTCATGTTAGTGAGCAAGGCTACGATATTCACAGTCCTTGACTATGGTACATACCTCTAGAATCATGGTGTTTAAAATTTTTGCATTGCCGCATGCTTGGCCGCGAAAACCTTAAATTCCTACACCCGAGAAATACGTCCAAAATTCGACTATATGTCCTAACTATGCCAGCTAACATGACTAGAAGACTCTAGATTCCTTAACTAAGGCGACCTAGCCTATACGACTTATCTCAAAAAAAATTTAATCACAATGAAACACCGAAACAAAATTTATCAACCAACAAGGAACAGATGGAATCGAATTTCAAGACAGTTATAAGGAGGCAATTGCGAAAATAGAATTGAAAAGATTGGAACCTGCAATCAGCTCTCCTACTGCTTGTGCATCCTCGACTGTCATGGCGAAAGATTGCCCTTGCTGGCCTTCCCTAGCCTGCTGCTGATGCTGGACAAACCTATTTTGTTGTGTTTGCATGGCTGGTCCCTTCTGCTGCCCTGTAGGAGCCCTAGCTCCTGCTGCTGCCTGAGCTAATCGTACCAAGTTCTTGGGAAACTCCCTCAACTTATTTTCTGCTGAACCACAAAGTAAACACAGGCCCAGCCTCTTTCTGCAGTCATCCTACCCTTGACCGTGCTTCTTACATAAGTTACATATAGTGTGCTGATGCTGCCTGGGTACCTGCTGGTAAAGTACGTGTCCCTGGCACTGAAATGGCTGCTGAACTGGCCTCTGCTGGATGTGAGCGCGCTTGGCCAACCCTGCACTAAAACTAGCCCCTAAGGCATCACTGCCCCTCTTCGGCCTCAGACCGTAGTCCTCCTCTGCAATCTGAGCATCCATCAGAATCTTCTCAAATGTCATATCGCGACGCCCAGAAGTGCGAGAGTGCATTGCGTGAATCAGGCCCCTCCTGAACTTGCGTGCCTTCTCTTCCTCATCCTGAATCATCCCTGGAGCGAATCGACTCAGGCGAAAGAACTCTACCGTATACTCGTCCACAGACGAGTTCCCCTGTACCAGTCATGCAAACTGGTTCTCCAGCACGCTAAGAGCTACATCATGATAGAACTTCTCTTTGAATAGCCTCCGAAAGTTCTCCCATGTCAATCCTCTAACTGACGCACATGGATCCGTACGGTACCATGTCAAAGCGATATCAATGAACTGACTAGCCGCGGCTGACACCCACACCCTCTTCGGAAGCTCTGCTAGATCCAAACTCCGCTCAACATCCTCTAGCCAGTCGTCGGAATAAAGAATGCCCTTAGTCCCCTTGAACTCCCAGGGTACCATCTTCTTGAAATCTAGCACTGATCCAGGCCTCAGTTGCTGCTGATGCGGCTCTTGGCCGTGAGCTCCCTGAACCGGAGCTGTATCAACCTTCTCGACCGCTGCTAGTACAAGTTGATAAGCATTCTCCATGCTCTGCCTCATAGTCACAGACTGCCGCAGAGATGCCTCAGTCTGCGCTCTTTAGTCCCCATCATCTGCTGGAGGAGCGCAAATGTAGAAGCATGGAAAAATATTAAATAAATTCATATACGGTCAGGAAATCAGCCTCATGCGGCTCATAGCTGAAGGAGCCTTCATGCGCCTCAAAAGGCTCGAGAGCTTCATGCGGCTCAATAAGATGAAAGGGAAGCCACGTGGCCTCATGCAGTGGGCCATAAATGCTCTAAGTAGTTAGCTTGTTAATTACCCTGACACAGTGGCAGCTCTGACAATGATGGATTGATAGCTCTGACATAAAGTAGAAATGATGACCCTCGACGTGCTCCTAGAAAGACGAGGAAACTCTTTACAGCTGGCACGATCCATTTTTAAAACACTTTATACGGCTCAATTGCAAGGACGTATATACGGCTCAGTTGCAAGGGTCTCTATGCGGCTCAGTTGCAAGGGCCTTCATGCGGCTCAGTTGCAAGTGCCTCCATGCGGCCCAGACTAAAGGACGTCTATGCGACTCAGTTGCAAGGGTCTCTATGCGGCTCAGTTGCAAGGGCCTTCATGCAGCTCAGTTTCAAGGGCCTCCATGCGGCCCAGACTAAAGGACGTCCATGCGGCTCGAATTAGAGGACGTCCATGCGGCTCAAATAAAAGGATGTCCATGCGGTTCAGAGTGAAGGACTTCCATGCGGCTCAGATCAAAGGACTCCCATGCGGTTCAAGGCCATGCTCATGCGGCTCACAACAGTTGGGACACGTGGCAGGAATTAATTAAAGCCCAACAATTCAGATTTTTGGCGATCAACATAACTGGCAGTTGGCATACATGGCAAGAGATTGACCAACATTTATTCATTCGGATTTGCTGATATTAACAAATCATCATGAGGCATATTTATTGCAATCAATATTAACTGCCCATGCAGATTTGTTGCAATCAACATTAATTGCTCATACAAATTTGGTGCAATCAACATTAACTACCACAGATTTGTTACAGTCAAGATTAACGGCCCAGATTAATTGCCAACAAAATAAGATCAAGGCAAATCGTAATCAATTCCTAACCGCCCACTTTTCAAGGAGCAATCATTGTAAAACTTACTTATCATACCCCACTCCTATAAATAGTAATATGCAATTCCCTTACAAACAGGTGGACACATAGAAAGACAGAGGCACGCACAGAGAGAGCGGCGGCGCACAGGATAATCTTTCCACATATCCCGAGGGCATTTCTTCATCAGAGCCAAGGCTACATTCGATCGTCCAAGGAGTAAGGCAGAGTTAATAGCACTCTCCTGAGCCTCTACCGTCACCCCCAGAATTAAAAATAAACAATTGTACTTAGATTGCTGTACCTAGGTTTTTATTCCTAGGCTTTCTTTGTACGAGCGAGTTTATATTGTGAGTCTAAGTTCAGTCCTCCGATAAAACTGTTCTGTACTTTTAAAATCAATGCCAAACACGATGGCGACTCTGCTGGGAACCCACTTCTCTACGGATGAGGAGTTGGTGATACAATCGGACGCAGCCAAACTTGGCTCCACTTAACAGATGCTGGTCGTCCGGTTCGACCAGCAGGCGTTTGAAGAAATGCTCTCCGACGGGAGCGATGGCCCAGTCCAGCGGCGAGCCCGCACGAAGAAGGCTCGCAGGGAGTGTAGGCCCAAATCATTCGCTCCTCCCCAAGCTCTGGACGGAGTACTCTCTGGTGCCCAAGACGGCGGAGAAGTCTCGCAGGCGGCCCTACTTTGAACCATAGAGGACTCTACTGTCCCCAAGTCCGACAGAGGAAAACACTACGATGCTGGACTTGCAGGGGCAAAGAAAAACTCTGTGCAGTTCAAGAAGAAGCCGCAAAAGGGCGCCGGTCACATGAAGGCTCATGCGGCCACAGAAGCCTGCCACAGGCAGAAGGCTCATGCGGCCAACACTTCCAACTGCATAAAGGAGGCTCATGCGGCCAAAACTTCCAGCCGCATGAAGGAGGTTCATGCGGCCACGACTGCCAGACGCATGGAGACTCCTTATGCGGCTACCGCTTCTAGCCGCATACAAAAGATTCATACGACCACACATGCCAGCCGCATGCAGACCTCCTGCACGGCCACCAATCCCAGCCGCATACCATCTCCTCCATACGGCTCACGGTCAGTCTTTGACCGCCTCTCATGCGGTCATGACCTTAGAAGTTCTCAGAAGGTTGTGCCAAACTCTGTGACGTACCACTTGGACTCTTCCTACTATGCACTCTCAGGTGCTAGAGGAAAGAAGTCTAGGACAACGCGGTCTCGTCGAGCTCAGTCAGCTATCCCAACTTCTGACTATCAGGGCGTCCCACTGACTATTATGCGGGTCCCTGATGGAAAGTTGTATAAAACTATCCGTGTCCAGCCTCCGGCGGCCAACAAACGTGATAGTTATCAAGAACCTCCCAACAATGATCAGGGGCAAGTACTTGTACTACCCCCACATCAGGAAGCATGCAGGATGCCAACACGCTCATGTGCTCAGGACTTCCGGGCCCATAAAATGAGTGACTTGTGCAACATGATTCTTCGCAAATGCAAGGAAAGAGACAAAAACTTTGTGTACAGAGAGTCCTTTCGTAGACATCACTGCACTCAAGTCATTGTCAACTGCTGCTGCAGCAAGGCGACCACACAAGAGGAGCGGCGATCCGTCTTCCAACGACTGCAACACCCAAGCTCAGAAGACGAGGTGCTTCTCGTCGCCTCCTGTAATTCTGCTCAGAAGATCCCTGGCAGCGGGAGAGGAAAGAAAACAAACGTCTCCAACCCGAAAATTTCAACCAAGAAACTCTCTTCTAAGCGGTTGTCTACGACCATTACGGGGGGAGTTTTCTAAGGTACTCGCTCAAAGACAAAATCTGCCACACTTAGAGATTCGTCGTCCACATCTCTGGGAGGCGCTGGAACCGGGGGTAGCACTCCTTCGAACATCTACGACAATTCGGTGTACCAAGAAGATAATCCAGGCAAAATAGTTCCCTCAACAGATGCAGCTGGTTCAGACGTCCCCGAGGACGTCCACAATTCTCAAGACGAGACAAGCTCTGAAGCTGGGGGTACCACTCCTTCTAAGTTCGAACCAGTAGAAAATATTCCCATATATCCTAACGACTTCTCTGTACAAGGGTATGACTCAGAAGGCACGTCCTCAACCGTTCCTTCCATCTCTCCTCATGTGAGGACGGTGTGTATGACGGACAACAACCAAGACGGTCCCAGTGATCGCCAACACATCGATACTCTGGAAGGCCATTTCTGCTCTATGTACGAGCGATAGAACATTCTTTCGGTGCTCTGCTAGCACAAAACAATGATACAGGCCATGAGCAAGCTATATACTACCCCAGTCGAAAGATGATGGGGCCAGAGTACAGGTACACTGCCGTAGAGAAAGAGTACCTTGCTTTGGTTTTTGCCATTCAGAAGATGCGACACTACGTCACGGGATAAACCATACACGTGATATCACAAGTCAACCCTCTCAGGGTCCTCATGACCAAACCAGGGGCACTCAGCTCTCGCCTTGCTACTTGGGTGATATTATTGTCTCCATATCACATGATTTTTGTCCCACAGAAGGCTGTTAAAGGTCAGGCTCTGGCAGACTTTTTAGTAGCCCATCCAGGCTCGGAAACAACTAGAATATACGAAGAAATACCAAACAAGGTCGCCAATTCAAATACGGTCTCCCATAATGCCATCTGGCAAATGTTCTTCGTTGGCGCTTCGAGAACTGGGCCCAAGGGCAATATCGTTGCTGGAATCGGAGTGGTGCTGATTTCTTCCTCCGGGCTGGTGATCAATCGGGCTTACTCCCTCACAGAGCCCTGTTCAAACAATGTGGCCGAGTACAACGCTTTAGTCATTGACCTCTGACTTGTAAAGGAGCTGGGGGTAGAGTATCTTGAAGCATACGGCAATTCGAGTTAATCGTCAATCAGATCCGGGGTTCATACGAGTTTTGCCATGAAGATATGATACCTTATCACCAAATAGCGATCGACATCATCTCGTCCTTGGAAGGATTCTTCATAGAACATGTTCCTAGACTCCAGAATATTGAGGCTGATGCCCTAGCAGGCCTGGCCGCTTTCCAAGCAGTACCAAATTATGCTCACCATCTGGTTGACATAATAGGTCGTGAATTGGTCTGCCCCAAGAATAATGTTCAATGTGTTGAGAGTTACTCCTCTCTGGCGGTCGACGAAGCACCAGACTGGAGACAACCATTCATCGACTTAGTAGTCTATAATATTCTGCCAGAGAATCCGAAGGAAGCCACTTCTATCAGAAGACGTTCCCTCAGGTTCTTCTACGATACAGAGACGAAAATGCTGTATCGGCGATCATATGATGGATTACTGCTTCGGTGTCTGTCAAATACAGAAGCCAAGGAAGCTGTACGCGAAGCTCACGACGGCGTCTGCGGGGCCCATCAGCCCGACCCAAAATTATAAGACCGTCTTCGCCGAATGGGCTATTACTGGCCCACGATGGTTGCAGATGCGATAGACTATGCATGAAAATGCAAAGCCTACCAAGTCCACGCAGATTTCATCCATCAACCATCCGAGTTCTTACATCCGACGGTGGCATCCTGGCCCTTTGAAGCATAGGAATGGACATCATTGGTCTGATCACTCCGTCTTCGTCTAGGGACATCACTTCATACTCGCAATCACAGATTACTTCTCCAAACGGAAGAAGGCTATTCCACTGGCAGAAGTCAAGACTTCAAACGTGATCAGCT
Source organism: Iris pallida (assembly GCA_029216955.1). Taxonomy (NCBI): domain Eukaryota; kingdom Viridiplantae; phylum Streptophyta; class Magnoliopsida; order Asparagales; family Iridaceae; genus Iris; species Iris pallida. The sequence continues at coordinate 1,549,964 of JANAVB010006998.1, forward strand.
TTCTCAAGCATCACGTCATCTATCGCTTTGGACTTCCCCGAAGGATCATCCACGACAACGGTCCACAGTTCGCAAGCCACACCTTCTATCGATTCTACGACAAACACCGGATCCAGAATGTTGCTTCAACGCTGTACAATCCGACAGCGAATGAGTTGGCAGAAGCGTTCAATAAAACTATAATCAAGCTGCTCAAGAAGTTCGTGTCTTCCAACAAATGTGACTGGAATGAGAAGCTTGGTGAATGCTTATGGGCTTACCGTACTACAGTACGGACGACAACTGGGAACAAACCATTCTTTCTGGTGTATGAGAGTGAGGCAGTTCTCCCACTAGAGACTCAGATCCCCTCGCTCCGCGTCGCCCTCACCTACCGATTGACGATGGATGATAATCACCATCGCCGGTTACAAGAGTTGGAGTCTCTGGATGAGAAGCGTCTATTAGCTCAACAACGAATCGAGCTGTACCAAGCACGTATCTCGGGAGCTTTTAATAAGAAAGTTAAAATCAGAACATTCCAAGTAGGCGACCTCGTTCTGGAAGTTCAGAGGCCGATGGTTATGACTCATAAAACTGCCAGTAAATTCCAACCAAAGTAGGAAGACCCATTTGTCATCAAGGTTGTATTCTCAAATGGTGCTTACTGTCTCGTAAAACAAAATGGAGACTTGCTCATGTTGCCCATCAACGGCAAGTTCCTGAAGAAGTATTATGTCTAAAATGACATTCTCCAAATCCCAGGTTGTTGAGTTACGTACCCTCCGGTACCACTGAACTTACATTCTGACTCCAAATCCAACATTGTTGAGTTATGTACCCTCTGGTACCGCTAAACTTACATTATGACTCCAAATCCCAGAATGTTGAGTTATGTACCCTATGGTACCGTTGAACTCGTATTCTGACTCCAAATCTCCTAGATTGTTGAGTTTTGTACCCGCAGGTACCAATGAACTTACACTCTGGTCACTCCAGATGAATCTATATCGCATCTTTTAGGTAGTAAATCATGTATGATCATAGGTCTGAACTTTCTTCCTAAAAAAGCTCCCTCCTCATGATCCAATACCCGCACTTTCAGTGCATAAAAAGGGTAACAGATCCACAAATTTCTCGAAACAACCACGTCGATGCTACCTCTGAGTTGTTTTCACTTCCATCAAAAATAAGCCACCCCTCATATAGAACTTCTACGTCCTCATTACCTCTGAGTTGTTCTATGTACCCTTCATAGATCCCACTCCTGCCACGTCCTCATTACCTCTGAGTAGGAAGGCTCCATCGAAGAAACCTTTATATTTTCTACGTCCTCATTACCTCTGAGTAAATATGTTGGTTTTCTCTTATCTTATTATCCGTATCCAAAACCAGGATACGCCAAGGATAATAGGTCCACAAAAACTCCCCCATTAGGGCAACCACTACAAAGCAAAGAAGGGAGAGAATGTATTCCGTTCATTCAAAATCAGTTACATTCACATGACTACATTTCATGAGCAAGCCAAAAAATTTCTCCAGACTTTCATTCGGACAAGAAAAAAAAAGATTACATTGGTGCCCAAAAGAAGCAAAACATAAACTACAGCTAAAGACAGACAAAAATATCAGGACAAAAGACGAACGTTTATGGGAACCCATGAATCCTAGTTGTGGGGGCGCATATACCATTCCCTCAACCATTTTACATATGAAGGATCTATTTGAGTAAGATCCTCGTCCGGGACAGGATGGTCAGAACTCCCAATACTACCATCATCAAACTGGGGCTCCTCCTATACAGCAACTTCAATGTTGGGAGTATTTCCCTCCCCTATAGGCGCCAGCTCTTCTTTTTGTTTCTCCATTTTTGGTCTCACCCCTTCCTTAACGAACAATGACTCTAGTTTGATGAAATAATGTAACGTCCCATTCCCAAAATACGTAGGACTAGGAACGTAGACATGCCAGCTATATTCATACGAAGTATACTCCAATATATGGAAGCCTCGTATAAATACATAAGCTATAAAATGCAGTAGAACCATAACTAATCTCATCCACGCAAAATAAATGAATAGAAGATCTCATATAATCAACTATAAAATTGTTATTTGGTACATGTAGTTGGGCGGAGACAAATCCACTACCAACTATGAAAAGAAATACATGATAAGTAAAAGAAAGATTTTGGCGAGCGAAGTGAAGACGATCCAAGTGCAATCATCCTCGAGAAATAGCTACGAATACGGCTAGAGCTAAAGCACCTGCGAAAGACAATAGCACACACCTGGCAAGACAACCAGGTCCTCAGAGGGACGTAACAAGACACATAATAGCATGCCATATAAACTGAATAAATATTGCTCAATAAATAAGTCAATCAAATTTATAACATGGTCCAATACGCACCTACTGAACGAGCGTACCATCCCCCCAACCAATCAAGGACAGGAGATGGTAAACTAATTCACAACGACGTATCTTTCCATGCTAAGAATCCGATATGGTATCCGGACCCCAACAAGGTTCAATACCTTCTCATCGAAGTAGTAAGTCACACCTACAACCAAACAAGGACAAGATGTGACAAACTAATTCGCGACAAGTTATTGTTCCAAGCCACGGTCAGATACAAGTACCCAAACCAAAAGTACTCGTACCTAACGGATAGGGTATCCTACCATTCTAAGTGAAATATTGTTAAGAACAATCCTTCCTACGCATGGGCCCTGGCTGAATAGGATCGGCGTAGTCCCCCTTGGGCACCAGAGGCCCCATCAGGAAGAGCATGGGTCATCAACCCCGTATCTCCAGCGAAGAGTCCGGGTCACAAGGGAAGTGCATCGAAGCCCATACGCTAAGGAATTGTCCTCCCCGCCCAATGCCTACTGTGTTGCCTCCACAACACAAACCACTATAACCGCTAAGTCAATCTAGCATGCAATCTCTATTAGCGGTTATTTCTATCGCACGGCTTGTACGTACTGGTAGCCAGCCAATCACGTACTTCCGTGTTCTATATGTGACACACAACTTCGTGTTTACAACGTGTCAAGGCCAATGAATGCGACACACAAGGTGGTCCCTTAAATCTAGGTTTAATGTGAGAAAAATAATACACAGCAGGAAATATAAATGAACAGTTATGCCATGTATCACAGTTTATTTTGCATGAAGAAAATAAGTAATGCATGAAAATATGAGCTAAAATAATTAAACAGCTAATGGCAAGGTGTCTTGCCTGGTAATACGCCTGGTGTGCTGCGATAATCATGGTGGCATAAACTGCAACTTCAGTGCAACAACTATACATGGAGACCTCGGATGGTGGCACAGATAGTTTCATTGGGTCCAGAAGGGTCGAATTAGTTAGGTTTGACACAAGGTAGACTTGAATTGGCGAGGGAATAGGAGTAATGGGATCTAGTTATGGGTGGAAGGATAGTTGAAGGAAATACTATATATAATTTTAGATAAAACTATTTATAATATATTCGAAAACTAGTTGGAGTCTTAAATAATTATTGAAAACAACTAATGTCAAAAAAAAATCATTTTTGGCTAAAACTCTAAGTTTTGCAAAAATAATATTCTAGGTCGAAACGGTATTTTCAAAATATATTTCTAGATAAATACGAAATAATTCTAGAAAATTATTTAAGAATAAAACCTTAGTTTTGTCAAGTTAATACATTAAGAATGATAATATATTTTTATAAAAATTTTACTTAAATACTCTATATATATACAATAGAGAAACATACATTAGTCAAATATGTCATGAAGAATCAAAAAAAACCATTTTTACGCTAAAATTACTCTAAGGTCGTAGAAGTATAATTTTTGTAGAAGAAAAAAAATCTAAAAATATTGTAGGGCTACTGAGGTTTGTGAAAATTAATATTAGAAAATACTAATAGTCTTTATTTAATAAAATAGATTAAGATAATAATAATACTAATAATAAAAATTATAATAATAATAATAATAATAATAATAATAATTATGATGATAAAGTAAATAATAATAAAAAAAACTAAAAAAACTAAAAAAGAGGGATGCTGTAGTTGCTGCTCCGTTGACAGAAGAAAAAAAGAAAGGGGAGGAGCGAGAGAGGGAAACTTAGAGGGAGAGAGAGAGGCGAGCGAGGGCGGCGAGCGGCGGACGCTGGATCCGGCGAGAGGGGAGAGGCTCGGGCGACGGCTAAGGCGGAGCCGGAGGAGATGGGTCGGCGGAGATGGGGTTCCACAGGCGGTGGTTCGAGGTCGCGGGCGGAGCGGCTCAGTCGAGCGGCGCACGGCTTAGGGCAGACACGGAAGGAAGAAGGAGGAAGGCGGAAGGGGATGTGCGGGCGGCGGCGGTTGGTGAGCGCCGCATGGCGACAGGGGCAGACGGCGCTGCTCCGGTGCAGTGGGGCCGGAGTTAGGGTTTGCGCGGGGGGTGAGCTCGGGGGACGGTCGACGGAGATCCGGCGGAGTGGGAAGTGAGGAACGGTCGGAAGTTGGTCGCCAAGGCGGGCGGATCCGTCCGTGGAGTCCAGCACAACGGCGGACGGGCGGCGTGGCTACCGACACGACGACGGGTTCGGTCGAAGAGGGCGCTGTGGTGGAGGCGGCACCGTCGGTCGATGGAGGTGAGCTCAGTTTTAAGGTTTTTTAATCTTTTGGGGTTTTGGGCTGTATTTTTGGTCGAGGGGTTAGACGAAGTCGGCGGTTGTGCTCGGCCACCGGAGGGATGTCGGTATGGTGGTTTTAGGTGGTGGCAGATGGTAATGGGTTGGCTGGTGGTGATGGTTTTGGGTGGTGGAGTGGCTGTGTCGGGGTTCGACAGTGGCGATGGTTGGCGTCGTCGGTGGTACGGCGTGGTGGCCGAAGGTGGTTGTGGGCTGGGTGCCATCAGAAGGTTCTGTGGTGGGGTTGGTGTTGCTGGTTTGGTATTGGTGGACGTAGGGGAAGTCGGTCTGTGGAGGAATAACATCGACGAGGGTTGGCTCCGGTGAGGAGGTCTGTGACGGTGATGGAGTTTCGGTATTTGGGAGTCTGGCTAGGGATGGCCAAAGTTGGAAGATTGACACGAGATAGGAGTCATGAGGGTGGCGAGGCGGGTTGTTTGCCGAGACGGCGGTGTACATGGAACGATAGGCGGGGACATAGGATTAGGAATTCGATTGTGTTGGGTCGTGTCCTGTGCGACACATAATAGGGTTGTGGGGGATGGGTGTCCGGTGTGTCGGACACGGAAGAGATTGTATATGTAAAATAAAAATAGTGGAAGTAACTAGGTTGACACGGACACGATGCACGCACTTTGAGGGTGGTAGAAATATTTGTGGAGGAATAATGAAAAGTTGGAGGAGTACCTGCCTATTTATAGGATGTGGGAATTCCCAATTGGATAGGAACTAGGAATAGATTTAAAACCCTAAATAGATAACTTGCATTTTAATTAAAAATCAATCAAATCTAAATCCAAATCCAATTAAAATCAAATTAAATTTTAGTTTAAATCAAATCAATAAATCAAATTCTATCATGGATATCTATTTAAATAATTCCAAAAATCAAATCACGATTTAAATAGCCAAAATAACTTCCAAATATATTTTTCAAAATACCAATAATAATAATTTCAAAAATAATAAATATTTTTAAATATCTTTTTGAACAATAAAATATTACTGTTAATAAATTTTAAAAATTATACTTTTATTTAAAATAGACCAATAAATAAATAACGAAATATTTGTATGCAACAAATATCCTTTACATAATTAGGCTTTTCTAGTATACAAAATATTATTTATTATTAATAACTTTTTAGAGACAAAAGGCTTTTTATAGCAAGAATAATAATTATATAATTTTGAAAGTGTATATTAAAATAGAAAAGAAAATGTTTTTATAAAATATGTACGCTCGCACATATTCGTACTCGTCGAGCAAACGAAAATTTCGCATACGACGTACAATACGACTACGTGACATACAGTACCAAAAATTTTAAATCCATGCAAATTAATAAATAAATAAAAATAGTAGAAATTTAGGTGTTTTACATCCTACCCAACTTAAAAGAATTTTGTCCTCGAAATTAAGAATTAGTAGGGGGTGAGAGGGCACAACGGTAGATAGAAGGGTTCGAAGTTTATATGGTCGTTGTAGGCCTTAAAAATGAAAGTCACGCTGAGTTGATCAGGACAAAGTCTAAAAGTCACGCTGAGTTGATCTAGACAGACAATGTTTTCTCAAATACACGCAGAGACAGCTCATCATTTGTTAGAGTGTCATTATGACTGACAGCACGACAGTCGAAGAATGTCTCCTCGTATGCCACGTATGCACGGAACTCGAGAGATCACAGACGACTGTTGCGTGACTTTTGAAATCTTCTTCAACAAGACTCAGCCTTCATCAAGTTGGCGTAACAAAAGAGTTTCTTGTCATTTAATGCGACTGACAAAGTAATCACTGTCAGAGATTTTGTTCAGTCGAGGCACATCGAATCAAGACAGCTGGCAGTCCTGCCTCAAGCTTGCATATATTTTGAGCCTTCTGGCTCAAGTCTGCGTGTATTTTGAACTTCTATGTTCCTTCATCAAGTTTGCGTGGATTTTGAAGCTTTTTGCCCCAAGTCTGCGTGGATTCTGAAGCTTCCTGCCCCAAGTTTGCGTGGATTTTGAAGCTTTCTGACCCAAGTCTGCATGGATTTCGTCCTCAACGAGCCTGCGTGGATTTCATTAAATTGGAGTACGTGGCAGCCATACCACTGATCTCTCGCTTGCGTTTCCTGTAACTTGCACACGACTCATGCATGATTGCCATGTTTCCAACAGTTACAGGCTACGTCCAGTAACTGCTCACAACCTTGCGTATGTTAGATCCTGCGTGATTTTCAACTATGCACAGGCTGTGAATACAGTTATCCTTTCAGTTATTTTTGACTCTATAAATAGGGTTATTTTTTTATTCATTGTACAGATACATAGTGATCTAAATTACTGTCAAAAGTTTGAGAGCTTTTCTTCTTCGCATCGTCCAAGGGATAAAGCGATCGTCTTCTAGATCGGATTCCTACAGTTGTAATTTTCCCAGATACACAATAAATAAAGTGAATTTATTTATGGAAAACAAATTGGCGACTCTGCTGGGGAAAACTATCTCCTCTTCTGAGATGGCAACAACTCAATGCGACACTTCGTCAGTCGGCTCGACGAAGAAGGTGATATCGATCCAATTCGATCAACTCGCCTACGAAGAAATACAGCGGGCTAAGGATGGCAAGCCCACTTCAGCCTTCATCACTACTGCTAAGTCGAAGGGATGATCTGTCTACGTCCCTAAGAATCAGTTGGCAACCAATGGTGACTTTTTTGCCACAGTGTCTACTCCTAACACTGGCAAGGAGTCTACTGCAAGCACGTACACTCTTGTGTGTTCGAAGACAACAGCAGCCAAAAGTCACACTGGCAGCACTGGCTCCTTAGCCAAATCTGTTCCAGCGTGTATTTCTAAATTCAAAAGTCACGCTAACAACACTGGCTCTTTAGCCAAATCTGTTCCAGCGTGTATTTCACCAAAATTTGGCTCTTTAGCCAATACAGGCTCTTTAGCCAAATTATCACCAGCATACTCCAAGAAGAATAGCTCTTTAGCTATCTCTTCTTCTTTGCCAAGTTCTACTAGAACTGGGGGTGGTCTTGCTAAAACTCCTTCACACAAAGTCCCTTCAAAAAGAAACAATTCTTTAGTTGTTTCTTCTGCTCCTGTAGTTTTTACTTCAGGAACAGCTTTGACTGACAATTTTGTTAGTAAAAGAAAAGGAGATGGTCTTTTGACTACTCTTCCTTCTGGACATTCTATGTCCCAAAACTTGAATAAGTCTAAGAAGAAACATTTCTTAATGTCTTCTTCTACGACTTCTTCGAATTGGGCACAGAATTTGTCTATAAAAGAGGGTCTGTTACCAACTCCTAATCAAGGGGATGGTTCAACTCTTCCTTTTCTGCAAATATCCAGATCAATGGAAGGAAAACTCCAAGTTTCAAAAACTAATGTGTTACCTCCAACTGATCTAAGAGCAAAACTTGATCAAATCCGTTTAGGAAGTACTTCTGGTGTCAAAAAACCATACCAATCGGGAAAAAAAGCAAGAGATCCAGATGCAGAGTATGCTAGAAATTATGTGGCTCACATTAACCACTCTCTATATAACCAAGAGCCATCAAGACCCAAGAACCGAAAATATATTCCTAAAAATGTACAAAGAATGTTCTCTGATGTACCTCAATCTTCACAGACAGATCTACGAGAACATCTTCAACAGAAGAGAAGGAATAATTCTGTGTCAATGGACCATGCTGAATGTGACTTCCAGCCAAGAGTCATAATTCAATGCAGATGTCAATCAATGGATCAGGACCATATTGATCATGAATGTGACTTCCAGCCGAGAGTCACAATGCAATGCAGATGTCAAACTAAACGATAATCTGTCTTCCATCGGATTCAGTGTGAACCTATGCCTGATGAAGATGAACCTCTATATGCTTCTGTCAACCTGACCTCTCGGGATACTGGGGGTAGAAATGATAGTCTAGATGAAGTATATAGAGGCACCAGATCAAGAGTCCTGGCTTCTACTCAAAGGACGTTGATTTCTGAAGATGATTCTGAATTTCTTGGGGAATCTAACTTCCCACATCTTCCTACTGGGGATTGTTCTCCTATAACTGACTTTGATACACAAAGCAGTGATTCAGAACAAACAACATCCACCAGTTCATCAATAATCCCTCGTACAGTCACAACATATATGGTCGATGGGAATACTGATGAACCTTCTTCTTCCATGACTCCTCAAGAACAAAGAATTGCTTCTCTGGAACAGCAAATGAAGTCTATGGCTGATAATATGAAGTCGATGTATGAACTCATGGCAACCCAACTGCAAAATCGACAGACTGTACCAGAGGCCATACCAATTGACACTGGTGTAAGTCCAGTACATGCTCCTCCAGCAGTACAATCCAATACTCCTGGGCAAGCTCAACCGGTTCCTAGTCACTCTGGAGCTGGGGGTAGTACTTATAATGCTGTTCCTCCTTCCAACTATTCTCTACAAGCTACAACTCCACAATACTTCGGAGTTGTTACTGAAGAATTGAGGAATCTCCGAACTCAATTTGAGGCATTCAAACAGAAGGATGGTTTACAAAGGTTAGGCATCAAGCAACCTTATCCGATAGAATGGAAGCAAGTATCGTATCCTCCTAAATACAAGCCTCCTACTATCTCATTCTATGATGGAACCACTTCTCCAAGTCAATTTATTAATCACTTTGAAGTGATGACTGACCAGCTGCAACCAAGTGACGCCCTCCTTACTCGGGTGTTTGTCGGATGTCTCAAAGGAACGGCTTATGAATGTTATAGAAGTCTCCCGGATGGGTGTATTACCTCATTTGCCGGTTTCAAACAAATATTTCTTGAACGATTCTATGAAGGGCTCAATGACATGACTATGTCTGCTCTTATAAGAATCAAGCAGAAAAATAATGAAACTACAGAGGAATTCATTGAACGGTTTCGAAGAGAAGCTCTGAAGATGCCTCTTGGAACTCTTGATACTGTCACCATTGACACATGCAAATCAAATTTGTTGCCAATAATCAGCATGTGGACAGGATCTACCCAATTTCAAGATTGGCCTTCCTTTATAGTCAGTGCCAAAGCCGCAGAAATCAGTGCTGAAACTTTCAAAGGTTTAGGAGTGCAGATGACTCCTAAAGAAACAGGTCAAAGTAATAACAATAATGCTAAATTCAATAAAAGCAAGGAAAAAGAAACCCTTGAAGTTAATCTTCAGAGTAAAGATGCATCGACTGTTCAAACTCCTCCTACCTCTACGACTCAACAGCCAAGAGCACCTCGCCCCAAAGAAGAATATTCTTTTGATGACGATAATGTCCTTGGTATCTTTGAATGTCTGCTGAAAGGTAATAAAATACAATTACCTGAAATCAAGAAACCTGATGAAGCTGGTAAGACAGATCATCCTAAATACTGTCCGTACCACAGAATGTTGGGTCACACAATTCGTACATTATCACCTCCATTTCCTGTATTTCGTATTTGTACTCGTGATTGATTTTTGGCACGTATTTTATTTTTTTGACTTGCGGATTTTGGTTTCTCGTAAATGGGTTTGGACCATGGTTTGGTTTTATTTTATGGGATTGGGTTGGTTTGATTAGGTTTGGTTTAATATGAATTGGTACACTTTAACTTACACTCTACCATCAACACAACACACCCACCCTCATTATATCTCCACCAACCTTTCTCTCTCATCTTTATTCTCCATTAACTTCTCCATCTTCTTCCTTCTTCCACACAACTCCCCAACCCATAGGCAAGTGCACCTTGCCATCAAATAAGCACCACTTTTTATTTGTCCATTAACTAGATTAGGTCATGGAGAACAACTTTAGAACTTAACATTTTGTGATTTGGAGCTTTCATTCTTCTAGATCTAGGTTTTAACCATTTTCGAAAATCTTTGGTTTTGATCTATTAAACTTCGATTTTTGTATGTTTTGATGCTTCCATGTGGAAGAGAATTCGATTTTACCCAAGTTAGAACTTTGAAAATCTAGATTTGGTTTTGATTTGGCAAAGTTATGAAGAATTGAAGTTCTTGGTGTTCTTGGACCTACTCTCGGCCAGGAAGAACATCCCTCTGCCTTGCGCTCTTTAGCACATGGCCGATTGCGCACCCCCGGCCTGTGCTCTTTAGCGCAGGACCGATTGCGCATGACCTCAGCCAGTGCTTTGCGCTGCGCTGGATTGCGCTGGCGCAAGCCATCCATGCGCAAGCCAGCCATGCGCAAAGTAACCCCTGCACAATCCACCCATGCGCAACTGACTCCTGCGCAGTCTGTTCCTGCACAATCCACCCATGCGCAGTTCACTTTTGCACAGTCTGTTCATGCGCAATCTGCCCCTGTGCCCTGTGCCCCTGCGCACTTGGCACCCTGCGCAACTGACACCTGCGCAATCTAACTCCCTGACCCCTTGCGCAATCCATTGGCTTTTGGTGTTTTGGTTATTTCTTTAAGCTTGGCTCTTCTATAGTCCTATATATATTGGTATTTTATTAGATATTTTACGTCCATTTTATATCCTTACGCCTTTTGTCATGAACTTGATTTTACTTAATATGTTTGGAATGACTATTGTACACGGCATGGTATGACAAGGAACTAGCATAACACGACAGTAACCCGTAGTGGTGCACTCCTGACATGACCAACCTGACATGACAATGACCCGTAGTGGCACACTCTTGACAGTACCCTGACATGAATTATCTTGATAACTTGATAGTGGCCCGTGGCGGCGCACTCCTGACTTGACTTGACTTGTAACTTGTAACTTAACTCGTATAATCAACTTGACACCGTGGGTGTTCCTGCTTGCTTACTTGTACAATCCACTTGTCTTGTCTCGCATCATGTCTAGGACGTGACTTCCTGGGTACCACGGCCAGGGACTCGCGCTAAATTGGATTAGGCTAATGATTAGATCAAACTAGAACATGGAGAATTCCCAGTCACAGGCAATCTCGTTATCTGGGCGCTTTAATAGACTTGTAGCTTGCCGACGAGTAGAGCATATTTCCAGCACACTGTCATGTGTTGCACCCTCTAAGTCACCTAAGGGTACATTTGTCTCCCGGGCAATGTACCCACCTATAACTCTCAACCCGCGGAAGGATAACTGGATGGTCTGCTGGGCTTGGGACTGGAATTCTCACTTGCATCTTGTTAGTAATTAGGTTTGTGATAACCCTAGTTAGCTAAAGTAGTAAGCTGTAGTACTTGCTTGGCCGATTGTGAATGAATGGTGTCCAGCTCTGTCTAAGTCTTGTCTAGCTCCAGTACCTGCTATCTCCTGAGCATGTTTGTTTTACTTATCTTAACGATAAATGAGTAGAGACAGTGAGCTATTCAGGCGAAGGGTTACAACCCGGGTCCTTGTCTGGTTTAAGCATTGTAACCTGGCTCCCGGAATGGTTCCACGTCCCTAGTCGTTTATCGCCATGTGTACTTTACTACTTGTACTTCTTTTATTCTTATGTTCTGATATGCTGGCTTTTGTTCTTATTTGTGGCCTCCTTTGTGGCACTTGCTCTTTCTGGGGTTTGACCCAGCTAGTTTTGTGTGGCCAGATTTCGGAGCAGCTCCCGAGGATCTACCAAGCTTCCAGCCCAATGGTGACAACTAGACGGAATCCGGGCCAAGAGTGGGTTTTCCTTTTTGTTTCATCCACTTATATGTAAATTTATTCTTTTGAGGCGTTTAGCCGACGAGCACCTGTTAGCTCGATGCACATTTACTTACTGTCTGCCTACGGGCTGTAAACATGGTTAACAAATCCTAGGGTTGATCATGTATGACTGAACTCTTGCTAGTCCCATCATTTTGTACGACTAGCTTCATGATCATCCAATATGTAATATTTGGGACGCCTTATATATATATTTGATGCTCTAATATCTTGTAACTCTGTTAATTGCTTGAGATTGAGACAATAGGCTTGACCTTAAGAGACTGCTGGCTTGTAGTAAACCCTCATATCTAGACAGCCGTGACCGTATAGTTGAGATATATTCTATTTCAATATACGTAGCTGGCTATGTCTGCCCCCGCTCTCCAGTATTCTGGTTCTGGGGCGTGACATGGTTTAAGTGGTGGCCCATGTAGGTCTTGGCATTCAAGAAATATGAGGGTTTACCGAATAGATGTCTCAATCAATATTCGTCCTTGATCTCTGCTCGTATCTTCAAATCCCTGAGAATCTCGACCTGATCACATTGCTTGTATCATTGATCTGTCCTGGTCCTTTCCTTATTGTTCCCTATGTCGTCTTCTTCAGCGGCATTACTCCCGGACCTGCCAACCAGCCAGAGGAAGCTCGACAAGCACCCCAGTGCCAGGAAGATCAAGCTCAACACTCTGGAGTTGCCTCCCGAGTTATGTTTCCCGGAGGCTTAGAACCTCCATTTCAGACAGCTCCGTCCGCTCAACCAGCTTGACAGGATGAGGGACCTTTGGTAGGGCTTATCAGAGAACTGCTTGCATCCCAAGATCGTCGAGGCGACGCCTTGCACCAGGAAGTTCATGATGCACTAAACCGAGGAGGTCCCCAAGGGAATCAGGCGGCCAACAGTTTCAAGCGCTTGAACCCTCCCTTCTTTGACGGCAGTGAAGATGCGATTGCCGCGGACGCTTGGCTTTAGGATACCGAGGTGGTTCTAGAAGCAGCTAGGACACCTGAGAATGAGAAGGTGGCGGTGGTACGCCTACAGTTGTTAGACTTGGCTCGCGATTGGTGGGCAGCTCAGGCCACGGGATTAGCAGCACCAGTCACTTGGGCGACGTTCAGAGAGAGGTTCCAGACGAAGTACTTCGATGCGGTGGCACGGTACGACCTGCAGACCAGATTCACCAACTTGAAGCAAGGAGGCAGAACGGTCGATGGCTATGCGATCGAGTTTTCCAGGCTGAGTAGGTTCGCACCCACTTTGGTGGCGACCGAGTTCGATAGGGCTCAGCGGTTCCAGCAAGGGCTGCACTTAGAGATATTATTGGCTGTGGAGCAGTTCGAGCACCAGACGTTCGATACAGTGTTGAAGGCAGCAAGGAGGCATGAGTATACCTCCCGGAGAATTGTGGACAGGACCGGAGGCAGGAAGCGGTCCCACAACCAGATGCACCAATCTTCAGCTCCAGCCCCGGCAGCTAGGGGTATAACCATTGGAACTCCGAGGCGGGCGGCCTTAGTGACGTCGGTTCAGCATTCGATCCCGACGTACCCGCAGCAGCAGAAGCAGAAGCAGTCTTCCGCGGTAGGATGTTCTCATTATGGGGAGCCGGGCCATGTAGTGGCAGAGTGTCGTAGGGCACAGGGATTGTGCCTGGCTTGTGGAGGAGCAGACCACCAGATAGGGACCTGCCCGAATAGGGGAGGTCCATCATCATCCAACCTTTCTAGTTCTTCGGTGAGAGGACCAGCCCCAGTTCCAGTCCAGCAGCAGCAGCAGCAACAGCAGTACCCGAGGCCATTGTTGCCCCAGGCCCAGGCCTTCCAACAGCAGTTCACCCAGGCTCCAGCACAGAACCGACAGAGGGGTTTCCAGCAGAGAGGACCCGCAGCTAGAGGTCAGGCTATGATGATGACCATGGAAGAAGAAGTTACACCAGGTGAGGTAGTAGCATGTACTATTCTCGTCAACACCTTTCCAGCATCTGTATTATTTGATTCTGGTGCATCGTATTCATTCATGTCTGCACGATTCGCGACACGGATAGGATTAGAGCCCGAGTCATTATCAGTGAGGCTTAATATACTTACTGGTAATGGTCTTGTGGGAGTAGATCGAGTATTTTTCTCGTGTCGGATCGTAGTTAGCGATAGAGAGTTCCCCGCTAGGCTCATAGAGTTCCCTATGGCAGACTATGATGTAGTCCTAGGCATGGATTGGTTGAGGAACCATTATGCTAGGATAGACTGCCATGTTGGCAGAGTTATCTTTAGTATTCCCGGAGAGCCAGAGTTTTCATTTTCCAGAGGCACAGTAGAGCCATCTCCTCCAGTATTGCGGATGGCAGTAGCAGCAGTACAGTTGCCCCGGATAGTTGAAGAGTTTCCAGATGTCTTTCCAGAGGAACTTCCAGGGATGCCACCAGAGCGGGAGATCGAGTTCACCATTGACTTGATTCCCGGGACAGCACCAGTATCAGAGCGAGTCTACAGAATGGCGCCTTCAGAGTTGGAGATTTTGTACAAGATGATTGAAGAACTCAGGACCAAGGGATTCATTCGTGCAAGTGGATCGCCTTGGGGAGCCCCGACGCTTCTTGTGAAAAAGAAGGATGGTACGTCCAGGCTATGTGTTGATTATCGTACCTTGAACTCAGTGACAATCAAGAACAGATACCCTCTCCCGAGGATAGATGACTTGTTTGATCAACTCAAGGGGCTTCAGTTTTCTCGAAGATAGACTTGCGGTTAGGATACCACCAGATCAGAGTCAGAGAGCAGGACATCCCGAAGACGGCGTTCAGATCTAGGTACGGGCATTGGGAGTTTCTAGTTATGCCCTTTGGAGCGACCAATGCGCCGGCAGTGTTCATGGACCTCATGAACCGTATTTTCATGCCTTACTTGGATCAGTTTGTGATAGTGTTCCTTGATGACATCCTGGTCTACAGCAAGAGTGAAGCAGAGCACGAGCAGCATCTCAGAGTTGTCCTCCAAATTCTCAGAGAGCACCAGTTGTACGCCAAGTTCAGTAAATGCGAGTTCTAGCTCGATCGCATTTCTTACTTGGGTCACATCATTACCAGAGGAGGAGTGGATGTGGATCCCCAAAAGATTATGTCTAACGAGGCATGGCCAGTACCCAGCTCAGTGGCAGAAGTTCGCAGCTTTTTTGGATTGGCCGGCTACTACCGGCGGTTCGTCTCTGATTTTACAAGGATTTCAGCGCCGATGACCCAGTTCACCCGCAAGGATGTGCCGTTCGTTTGGACAGCAGAATGTCAGGAATCATTTGAGAAGTTGAAGCGAGGTTTGATAACGGCTCCCATTCTCACCCTTCCAGATGGGACCGGAGGATTCACAGTTTATTGCGACGCTTCAGGCAGAGGATTGGGATGTGTTTTGATGCAGCATGGGAAAGTAATTGCTTATGCGTCACGTTAACTCCGTGATCATAAGAAGAATTACCCGACCCACGACTTGGAGCTAGCAGCAGTAGTGTTTGCACTTAAGTTGTAGAGGCACTACTTGTACGGAGATAGAGTGGAGATCTTTACTGATCATAAGAGCCTAAAGTATGTTTTCATCCAGAAGGATCTTAATATGCGGCAGAGAAGATGGCTCGAGCTACTGGTGGACTACGATGTGGATTTGCAGTATCATCCAGGGAAGGCCAACGTTGTAGCAGATACGTTGAGCCGGAGAGCCGGAGTTTATTTCCTGACGGCGCAACCAGAGTTATTATCGAATCTTCAGAAGATGGGAATTGAAGTGGTTCTTCCTTCCAATGTGGCCTTGATGGCCAGCCTACAGATTCAGTCCACCATAGTTGAGAGGATCCGGACAGCACAGTTAACAGATTCCAAGATTTAGCAGCTTAGAGCAGAGTGTGAAGCAGGAAGAAGGCCAGAGTTATGTATCCATGAAGACGGTACACTTCGACACGGCACTCGTCTTTGTGTACCCAGTGGAGATATCAGACAGGAAGTCATGGCAGAGGCTCACAGTTCGCAGTATTCCATCTACCCAGGCAGCACGAAGATGTACAGAGATATTCGTCAACACTTTTGGTAGAATGGTATGAAGAGGGAGATAGTCCGGTATGTCTCTCGATGTTTGGTTTGCCAACAAGTCAAGGCTGAACATCAGAGGCCAGCTGGACTTCTTCAACCTTTACCGATCCCAGAATGGAAATGGGAGCACCTTACCATGGATTTCGTGACTGGGCTACCCAGATCTCCGGCAGGCAGAGATGCTATTTGGGTCATTGTGGACAGGCTTACCAAGGTGGCACACTTTCTTCCATTTAGAGTTAGACAGTCGACGGTACAGCTAGCAAAGATATATCTCAGGCAGATCGTCAGACTTCACGGAGTGCCAGTCAGCATAGTATCAGACAGGGATACGAGATTCACATCGCACTTCTGGCGCAGTCTTCATCAAAGTTTGGGGACTCGTCTCAAGTTCAACTCAGCGTATCATCCGCAGACAGATGGGCAGTCAGAGCGTACTGTACAAACTCTCGAAGATATGTTACGGTCATGTATCCTTGACTTCGGTGGTTCATGGGAGGATCACCTGCACCTGGTGGAATTCTCGTACAATAATAGTTTCCAGGCCAGTATCCAGATGGCACCCTTCGAGGCTCTGTATGGCAGGAAGTGCAGATCTCCGTTAGCATGGGACGATGTCGGAGAGAGGCAGATGCTCGGTCCAGAACTGATTTCTCAGACGGTTGAAGTGGTCAGAAAAGTCAGAGATCACCTCCGAGTTGCTCAGGATCGCCAGCGCCATTGGGCCGATGCTCATCGGCGTCCCTTAGAATTTGCCGTCAGCGACCATGTATTCCTTAGGATCTCGCCTACCCGCGGCGTCATTCGTTTTGGCGTACGGGGAAAGCTTAGTCCTAGGTATATAGGGCCGTTCGATATTCTGGAGCGAGTAGGCGATGTGTCCTATCGTCTCGCTCTTCCGCCGTCGCTAAGTGAGGTACATGATGTATTCCATGTATCCCAATTAAGACGGTACATCCCGGACCTGAGCCATATCCTAGATCATTCGGAATTGGTTGTTGGTACCAACCTTTCGTATGAGGAGAGGCCCGTGTCTATATTGGACCGGAGAGAAAAGACGCTCAAGAACAAGACTATTAACTTAGTCTGTGTTGCTTGGGGTCATCACGCTCTAGGTGAGTCAACGTGGGAGCGTGAGGACGACATCCGATCGCGATATCCCTACCTGTTTGACTCGTGAGGTATAATGTCTTTCTTATGCCTTACGCTTTCCCTTTCTTTGCTTGCATTGTATGATTGTATGATTGAACTGCTTAGTGTAGCTTGCCTGTGCTTAGTATAGCTTGTCGTGGTAATCTCTATTTCCTTGATTAAATTCCGAAGACGAAATTCTTTGAAGGTGGGTAGAGTTGTCACCCCCATTTCCTGTATTTCGTATTTGTACTCGTGATTGATTTTTGGCACGTATTTTATTTTCTCGACTTGCGGATTTTGGTTTCTCGTAAATGGGTTTGGACCATGGTTTGGTTTTATTTTGTGGGATTGGGTTGGTTTGATTAGGTTTGGTTTAATATGAATTGGTATACTTTAACCTATACTCTACCATCAACACAACACACCCACCCTCATTATATCTCCACCAACCTTTCTCTCTCATCTTTATTCTCCATTAACTTCTCCATCTTCTTCCTTCTTCCACACAACTCCCCAACCCATAGGCAAGTGCACCTTGCCATCAAATAAGCACCACTTTTTAGTTATCCATTAACTAGATTAGGCCATGGAGAACAACTTTAGAACTTGACATTTTGTGATTTGGAGCTTTCATTCTTCTAGATCTAGGTTTTAACCATTTTCGAAAAGCTTTGGTTTTGATCTATTAAACTTCGATTTTTGCATGTTTTGATGCTTCCATGTGGAAGAGAATTCGATTTTACCCAAGTTAGAACTTTGAAAATCTAGATTTGGTTTTGATTTGGCAAAGTTATGAAGAATTGAAGTTCTTGGTGTTCTTGGACCTGCTCTCGGCCAGGAAGAACATCCCTCTGCCTTGCGCTCTTTAGCACATGGCCGATTGCGCACCCCGGGCCTGTGCTCTTTAGCGCAGGGCCGATTGCGCATGACCTCAGCTAGTGCTTTGCTCTGCGCTGGATTGCGCTGGCGCAAGCCATCCATTCGCAAGCCAGCCATGCGCAAAGTAACCCCTGCGCAATCCACCCATGCGCAACTGACTCCTGCGCAGTCTGTTCCTGCGCAATCCACCCATGCGCAGTTCACTTCTGCGCAGTCTGTTCATGCACAATCTGCCCCTGTGCCCTGTGCCCCTGCGCACTTGGCACCCTGCGCAACTGACACCTGCGCAATCTAACTCCCTGACCCCTTGCGCAATCCATTGGCTTTTGGAGTTTTGGTTATTTCTTTAAGCTTGGCTCTTCTATAGTCCTATATATTGGTATTTTATTAGATATTTTACGTCCATTTTATATCCTTACGTCTTTTGTCATGAACTTGATTTTACTTAATATGTTTGGAATGACTATTGTACACGGCATGGTATGACAAGGAACTAGCATAACACGACAGTAACCCGTAGTGGTGCACTCCTGACATGACCAACCTGACATGACAATGACCCGTAGTAGCACACTCTTGACAGTACCCTGACATGAATTATCTTGATAACTTGATAGTGGCCCGTGGCGGCGCACTCCTGACTTGACTTGACTTGTAACTTGTAACTTAACTCGTATAATCAACTTGACACCGTGGGTGTTCCTGCTTGCTTGCTTGTACAATCTACTTGTCTTGTCTCGCATCATGTCTAGGACGTGACTTCCTGGGTACCACGGCCAGGGACTCGCGCTAAATTGGATTAGGCTAATGATTAGATCAAACTAGAACATGGAGAATTCCCAGTCACAGGCAATCTCGTTATCTGGGCGCTTTAATGGACTTGTAGCTTGCCGACGAGTAGAGCACATTTCCAGCACACTGTCATGTGTTGCACCCTCTAAGTCACCTAAGGGTACATTTGTCTCCCGGGCAATGTACCCACCTTTAACTCTCAACCCGCGGAAGGATAACTGGATGGTCTGTAGGGCTTGGGACTGGAATTCTCACTTGCATCTTGTTAGTAATTAGGTTTGTGATAACCCTAGTTAGCTAAAGTAGTAAGCTGTAGTACTTGTTTGGCCGATTGTGAATGAATGGTGTCCAGCTCTGTCTAAGTCTTGTCTAGCTCCAGTACCTGCTATCTCCTGAGCATGTTTGTTTTACTTATCTTAACGATAAATGAGTAGAGACAGTGAGCTATTCAGGCGAAGGGTTACAACCCGGGTCCTTGTCTGGTTTAAGCATTGTAACCTGGCTCCCGGAATGGTTCCACGTCCCTAGTCGTTTATCGCCATGTGTACTGTACTAATTGTACTTCTTTTATTCTTATGTTCTGATATGATGGCTTTTGTTCTT
Organism: Iris pallida; assembly: GCA_029216955.1. Classification (NCBI taxonomy): domain Eukaryota; kingdom Viridiplantae; phylum Streptophyta; class Magnoliopsida; order Asparagales; family Iridaceae; genus Iris; species Iris pallida. The sequence goes on from JANAVB010006998.1 coordinate 1,569,750, forward strand.
ATTTGTGGCCTCCTTTGTGGCGCTTTCTGGGGTTTGACCCAGCTGGTTTTGTGTGGCCAGATTTCGGAGCAGCTCCCGAGGATCTACCAAGCTTCTAGCCCATTGGTGACAACTAGACGGAACCCGGGCCAAGAGTGGATTTTCCTTTTTGTTTCACCCACTTATATGTAAATTTATTCTTTTGAGACGTTTAGCCGACGAGCACCTGTTAGCTCGATGCACATTTACTTACTGTCTGCCTACGGGCTGTAAACATGGTTAACAAATCCTAGGGTTGATCATGTATGACTGAACTCTTGCTAGTCCCATCATTTTGTACGACTAGCTTCATGATCATCCAATATGTAATATTTGGGACGCCTTATATATATTTGATGCTCTAATATCTTGTAACTCTGTTAATTGCTTGAGATTGAGACAATAGGCTTGACCTTAAGAGACTGCTGGCTTGTAGTAAACCCTCATATCTAGACAGCCGTGACCGTATAGTTGAGATGTATTCTATTTCAATATACGTAGCTGGCTATGTCTGCCCCCGCTCTCCAGTATTCTGGTTCTGGGGCGTGACATACATGTTATGTACTGAAAGGAAAGATCCAGGAAATAATTAAATCTGGAGCTATCTCTCTTACTCCGAAAGAAAAAACTGTCACCTCCAACGTTGTCTCTATGCAATTCGGAGATTTCCTTCCTCAACTCCTTGAAAGCGGGATCGTTCCTATTCCCAAGGTAACTCTTGAGGTCGTGAATATTCCTCCTCCACAGTCTGAAGGGTTAGTACCAATCACTATAGAAACAGGAGAAATCATGTGGATTCATCCTGATCTAGTGGCAGACTTTGAATCTCCTCCTCTTCAAAAGACTACTTCTCGAAAGTCCAAGAAGGCTGGAAAGATTAAGTCATGTCATATGACTTCTCTCGGATCTACTCCTGACACAAAGCCAAAAGATAAAGAAGAAGCACTTGCTGGTGCTACTCGAACAGGGAAACCTTATCTAAAGGATTATTCCAAAAGTCCCGAAGATGCTCCTGATATCTCTCCTGCTGACAAAGATGTTCCTAATGTTCCTCTTGAAGAAGAACCATCCACTGCACCTATTCCTTCCACTGCACCGGTTGAACCTGTTCCCTCCAAGCCCACAGCTCTTGAGAAAGGCAAACAACAGGCTCGATTTGATAAGCCAATCAAGAAGTCCCCTCCTCTTGGGCTTCAGAAACCTTATAACTTTGACATTCTAGCTCGACTTGCTAATACTCCAGCTAGAATATCCCTCTTTGAACTTCTACGTCTTTCTAAAGAAACTCGAGAAATATTAAGTGAGGCACTTCTTCAGGCTGACTCTTGTCTTGCACAATTAAAGAAGCCAGGTGAAGAACCTGCCACTTGCTTACATTACAACAGTGTATTGGAGATTATACTAAATATCACCTTTACACAAGACGACATGCTACTGGAGGATAATCGACATGATCGGCCTCTCTACTACACCGGTTATATTGATACGATGAAGATAGATCGTATCCTCATTGATCCAGGGTCTGCTATAAGTATAATGCCAAAGAGTCTGTTGGATGAATTAAAAATCCCTCTTCATAAGCTTTCCAAGACGGTTACTACTATTCTGGGATTCAATCAGAGCCGAAGCGAGCCTTTGGGAAAGATTCATCTGAAACTTTAGATTGGTGATTTCAGATCCAAAGTCACTTTCTATGTGATTGAGATTGTGGGATCTTATAATCTTCTTCTTGGGAGGCCCTTTCTTCATGAAAATAATGTGGTGCCCTCTACTCTTCATCAGTGTTTTAAATACATTGATAGCAATGGAAGAGTACAAAAGGAAGTTGCTGATATAAATCCCTTCCATGGGGTTGAAGCTTATTTCAATGATTCTCGGATGTATAAATAAGAGTATACAAGGGTGATACAAGCTATGGAGAAAGAGGATTCACAAAGTGAGACCTTGATAATTCCTGTTAAAGGTCGAACTACTCAGCAACAATCTCTTAAATCTTCTGGAGAAGCTCCCTTCATTATTCCAGTGAGCGGACGGATCTCTCCATTACCTCAGTCGTCTACTCAAGATACACTGATCATTCCTGTCAGTGGGCGTATTACAGTTCCTGTATCTTCACATATGAAACAGGATACTCTGGTAATCCCTGTTAGAGGGCGGACTACTCTTCCATCTCAGACTTCAAGGGAGCTCACCTCTTCTGAGCCATTTTTTATCGATCTTAATCGAAACAAAACTTCTTCTCATTCTTCTTCTCCCCCTTTAGTCATTGATTTGGCTAAGATTTCTAAGGCTCAGCCTTCTTCCAATGTAAATACTGCTACTTTTAAATTTAATGAAAAGTCTCCATCTTTGCAGTATATTGATGTGTGTAATCATGTTCATAGTTATTTACATTTGTTAGATGACTTGAGAACGATAACCATAGGAGTTGTACAGACTTTCCATACAGATGTATCCCTAGAATCAGCACAAACTTCATACTTTCTGGTTTCCAGCAGAAAGCCAGGAGACATTCCAATATTCTTCTACAAAGGGCCCCAAAATCCTTCTAACCCTGAAGATGATGACAAAAACGATGATACTGGAAGATTACAACTACGTCATTATAGTCAGCAATCTAAAGACATCATTAAAAATATGGGTTATGACTTCAGAACTGGCCTTAGTAATGGGAGAGGAAGAAGAATGCCTGTTCGGATTCCTCCTCTGAAATATGGAAGGACGAAATGCAGATTAGGTTATATTGCTCCTATTCCTTTTATTAACATTGTCCATGAAGATCCCGAATCTGACGAAGATAAGAGATCTGATTCTTCTAGTACTACCTCTTGGGATTCTGATACATGTATTGGTGAATTCCACTGTAACATCCTGTATTCCAACATGGTCTCCATTGACTGTTCTGAAAAAAGTGATGAAGACGAAGATGGGTTTGAAATCTCACCTGAATCAGAACAATGGGCCCAAAGGTTATATAATCAATGGGAGTTCCGATTCGAACAAAAAGAACCTCCGACTGAAGACAACTTGTTCAAATAGATGTTGGTGAAGAGGGATCCCCTAAACCAATATTCATCAGTGAAAGTCTTTCAGAAACTGATAAGCAAGACATGATCAAACTTATTCGTGAATACATCGATGTCTTCGCTTGGAGTTATGAAGATATGCCAGGACTTGATCCACAGATAGCAACTCATAAACTCAATATCATGCCGAATGCTAAACCGGTCAAGCAACAACAGCGACGATTTCGTCCAGACATTATGGATGCAATTGAAGCTGAAGTCAATAAACTCATGGCCTCTGGGTTTATTAGAGAGGAACAACATCCTGATTGGGTGGCTAATATAGTTCCTGTCCTTAAAAAGACTGGCAAGATCAGAGTATGCATAGACTTCCGCGATTTCAATGCGGCATGTCCTAAAGACGAATTCCCCACTACAAGAAAAATCTCCTTTTACAACGTTCCATCTACAACACTTCCTAAAATGTTGTAAAAAAGGGGGGTCTTCTGCAACCTTTATTGTATAAACGTTGTAAAATACATGTGCAAACAACGTTTTACATTCAAACGTTAAGGCTTCTACAATGGTCATTCACAAAAGTTGTGTATTATTATTTTTAACAACGTTTTATTAACATTGTAACATTTATTAATTTTGACAACGGTTATTTATTGTTGCCAAATTTACTAATTTTAACAATGTATTTAAATATTGTAAAAATGTCATGTTCAACAACGTTTAACAATAGTTGTACATTGTTTATATTGCACAATGTTGTTTGATGTTGTAAAATTAATTTTATTTTACCACGTTATGTAAACGTTGTATATGTAATATCATTTTGCAATGTTTATGAAACATTAATTATAAAAGGGTTTTATTAACATTTTTTATAAAATGTTGTAAAATACATGTTTTTTACAATATATAGACAACGTTGTAAATATATCTTTAAAATATTTCTAGGATAATATTATTCGAAAAGTTGGTCTTATTAGGTCAATACCTCACTTGGTAGCAGTTAATGGTTAAATGGATCTGTCATATGTTGAACCATCCCTTCCACAGCTTCGAAAGACAGACCTAATATATATACTTCTTGCATCAATCCCTTCCCCCGCTTCTTGCTTGTTATAATATTCTTTCTTGTAAAAATCAGCTCTCCTCCACCTCTAGTTACTATTTAAAATGTTGCTTTAGCTTAGGGTGTGTCATATATTCAATTAATGAATTATTAAAATATCTAACAAATATTAGAACTTTTAAAGCGTAATCATCGAGATAAATAAGTTTTTTTTTATTTACATGTTTTTACAACTTACTTTGCTTTTACACCCTTGATTGTTAGTCTTTTTGTTCAATTAACTTTGATAATTGTTTAATATTTTTATATTATTCTTGTTGGTCCCAATCTTGATTTTCTCATGTTGGTTCAAGAATTATATTTGATATTGGCATATGTATAACTTACTATGCAAATATCCTACTCCCCATAAAGTGTATACAAGGATTGGGGATTTTTTCTATCAGTTTGCTCAATTTACTTTTTGGGTTCCCTTTAAGATCTTATAAGTGCATCAACTAAATAATATTATGAATTTGTTTAGAAATTTGTTTAAAACAACTCAAAATTTTGAAATGTGGTAGTTACCGTAGCCGGAGCGGGTGCCTCAGGCCCAAAATTTTAGAATATCTAAATGTCATATATTATATTATCAAAAGACAAATCAGTTAGTCAGAATGAAGAAAAAAATTAGTGCTGTCAAGATTAAATCCTCCCCCCTTCTGTTGTTGATCTAACATTATGATGCTACAAATCTTCTTATACCCTTTAGTCGCTGCCAATCCCTTTTTTTTTTCCTTCCGTCTTGTCAACATCCTCTCTTCTCTCCTCTCCTCTCTCTCTCTCACTGTTCTGTTGGATTTAATTGAACAATAAAACAAGTTACAATTTTTTATTTTTTTATTATTTTCATAAGAATTATTGAAACATTATTTATTTATTTGTTTAGAACATCAATTTTTTTGCTTGAAATATCTTCAATTTTATTACTATTTCATTATAAAATATATTATTTTGGATATTATATTTGTTTATTATTTTTTCTTAAATTTTGTGTTGATAATATTATTTATTGTTGTCCATAAAAAAAATTTGTATGAGCATTAAGCCTTGAGGGCACAACTTTTAGGGGGCGTTTGGTATGCAGAACACTATATAGCCGAAAATTCTATATTCCCGGAAATCAATTCCAAGGAATTAAATTTCCTGAAAAATTACATTCCCATGTTTGGGTTTGTTGACTATATAAACATTTCCGGAAAAAAATAAAAATGATAAAAAACCTAAAAAATGAAGAAAAAAATGAAGAAAAAAAAACAAAAAACAAAAAACGTCAAAAAGGAAAGAAAAAAAAGAAAAAAATGATTAAAAACGAAAAAAACAGACCAAAATAAAAAAAAAAAGACAAAAAGGCCAAAAAAATAAAACGACAAAATAAAAAATCAAAAATCCAAAACACAACAAAAAATGATTAAAAAGACCAAAAAATAACGAAAGCGACAAAATGACAGAAAAACAACAACGATAAAAGACCAAAAAATAACAAAACAAAAATATAGAAAAATGAAAAAACCACAAAAGAACAAAGACAACAAAAACGATAAAAGGACCATTTTTTTTTACAAAAAACGACAAAATGACAAAAAAATAAAAAAACGACAAAAACAACAAAAAAAAATGACAAAATGTCAAAAAAACAACAAAAACGACAAAAGACAACAAAAAAACAAAAGACTAGTAAAAAACGACAAAAAAAGAGAAAATGAGACGAAAATGACAAACAAAAAAGAGAGACAAAAAGCAACAACGACAAAAAATTACAAAACGACTTAAAAAGACAAAAAAGACAAAATCAACAAAAATAATAAAAAAGACCAAAACAACAAAAAACGACAAAAAAAAAGACAAAACCAACAAAAATGACAAAATAAAACCGGTAAAAGAGAAAAATGATAAAAACGACAAAAGATAACAAACGACAAAAAAGACAAAAATAACAAAAAAAAAAAAACAGAAAACTACTAAAAACGACAAAAAAAGCCAAAAACGACAAAAATCGGTAAAAACGACGAAATAGTGACAAAAAGAGAAAAAACGACCCAAAATATCAAAAAAAAAAAACAAAGGGACTAAATAATAAAAAAAAAGCAAATTTTTTGATAAAAACTGACAAAAATGCCAAAAAAAAAAGCGACAAAAAACAACAAAAAAACAACAAAAAGGGCAAAAGGCAAAAGGGCAAAAAAAAAAAAAACAAAAAAATGATCAAAAAAGTAAAAAACGTTCAAACAAACAAATTTTTTTTAGTTATCGGATATATCCGATAGCTAATGGTTCGGATATGGTATTGGCAATCCGACTAATAAGCTACCATTGACGGCCTAGTAACTATTTACCCGGGTATTTTTAACCCCCGGGAATAAATTTTTCATAGCCCAAACAAACATGGTAATAGATTCCACCCTAAATTTTCTCGGGAATAAAAAAAATACCGCATACCAAACATGGTATTAGAGTTTGTCTCAGGACTCAAAATTTAAAGTTCGACATTGGTAGCTACCTCTTGTAATTTCAACAAATGACAGTTGACAATCAGAATCTTTTCCTCTGATACAATTAAAACCTATTGATGATAGTTGGCTTTGAAGCAACTAAAACATATGAGTACACATACATTATGTTAGTAAAGGCTATCATTGTTCTTCATGCGATATTCTGTATAAACTCCAGTAAGAGCTGAAAGGTAGGAAAAAGATCATACTGTAATTTTGTCAGATATAATCTCTTTTCGTCTAGCAAAACAATAACTTACCTAAAGTATAAAAAAGACTCACACTAATCTAGTTTAGGTACATTGCACGTATAAAAATAATCTATGATATTATTTTATAAAATAGATAAAGATTTAATTTGTATTATAATTTCTAAATATAATTTAAATATATTTTAATTATGATTTATTATAAATATATTTTTTGAATCTTTGTTATGTGTTTAATTAGATAATACGATGCAGTTAGTTTAAATATAATTTTAATGTTGCATATTATTATATTTTCATGTTATTTTTAAATTTTTTTCAACAACTACATAAGAAAAAAATATACAATAGTTATTTTTAAATTTTTATGTATTAATAAGTGAAAATATACTATTTGGAAAACACATTTTAACCATTCTAAGCCGTAATATAGAGAACGATCATGTATGTATTAATTCTAATCCGAATCCGAATCTAGAAACCGAATACAACTAGTCTGTATTCTCTCTCACGTTTTCTTCTTTTTCTGTTCTCTGTCTCGATTAGAGGTTACTCATGCCTTCATTTCTTTATTTTAGGGTTTATAGTGATTCCAAATTTATGAGAAATTATTTATAATTTTTGATCATTAAATAAAAAACGCACTAAATATTTTAGTTGCTTTGAGATATATATTTGGTACTCCTTTTTCCGTCAAATAATAAAATATTTTATACTAAATAAATTAATAAAATAATAATAATTTAATAAGTATAAATATTTGTTGGACTTGGTCAGCAGAAATAGAAAGTAGGTATAATTTTTTCTGTTGTGCGCCACTTTTTTTCTCTCTAAATATTTTTCCCCCTTCTAAAATATTTTCCCCCTTCTAAACTTTTCCTACTCCCAACTAATAAAAGGAACGAAAGCCCCGCCCCCTCTAAAATATTTTCCCCACCCCCTCTAAAATTTCTCCTCTCCCTCCATCGGTTTACTGCCGTTCTCCTCCTCTCCTTCTCGGTGTCAAAGGGCGCTCTCTCCTCTCCTCCTGGTTATCTAGGTCAGCGATTCTCCTTCTCTACACCAAAATGGACGATTTGGGACACTTAGAGTTGTCCAACAACGACGGATTAAAGCTGTCGTTTCATTTTTGACGGACTATAACCGTTGTCTAACATCATATTTGTTTTGCCATAGTAGTATATTTGGATTTGAGGGACTGAAACCGTCGTTTAACGTTAAATTTATGTCAAAAAATTGGCTCCATAATTTTTTAAGGCCGTGTTTGATTGGACTTTTTTTCCATGGAAAATATTTCTTTCACAAATTTTCCACCAATTGTAGTGTTTGATAGCTTATATTTTCCATAGAATTATTTTCCAAAAAATATCATTTTCCATATTTTCATCTAAAATGGTGGAAAATGAAACTTGTCCAACCCATAGGAAAATATTTTTCATGGAAAATAATTTTCCGTGGAAAATAATGGCAATCAAACACCCAAATTAAGTTTTTCATAATTTTTTTTTAAAATGTAACAAAAATGTAAATTAAGTTTTGCAATTTTTAAGCAGCAAAAATGTAAATCGTTCAAAATATTTATTGTAAAATAGTTGGCACACTCTTTTCCCGGTCTTGAAAATTATTTGCAACAAAAAAATACATTTTATTACAAAATCTAATCATGGCAAAAAAAAAAAAAAGATTTTTGACAACTAACATTGACCATTGCAATAAGTTAATGTTTTTTTGCAGCATAATTTTTTTGTCTGTCAAAAGAGCCCCTAAAAATTGTTTAGAGAGAGAATATATTAGCATACAAAAAATTTCCCTTTTCCCTGAAAAACCTAATTAAACCGCGCGCCGCAAAATTTTTCTTCACCATCTCTACGAAAACTCCTCTGTCCTCCTCCATAATCTACGAAAAGTCTCTCTCCCTCCTCCTCCAAAATTCTCTGTGGCGGCGCACCGGGTCTCGTATAGATAGAGAATATAGGGTCGAAGCCCTGGCTCGTCCTGGTGCTGAACTATCGGCCGATTGGTGCGAGCTGGGACACCGCCGTAGACTCCCCGGGCCCGCGTTGCGGCCACATGCTTAACGCAGTGGCCGCCACCAAGACCAGCAGTCACCGCCTCATCCTCTTGGACAGAGCCATTGCCATCGAGGGCGGCACATCAGGAATCAGTAACTCTCATCTCTTCTTCTTCTTCATCTGACAAAAAAGAAATGAGTTTTATTTGTTTATTGGCGTTCTAGGGCTAGCGGCAGTGAGCCAATTCGGTGCATTCTTACGACGTTGAGAGCAAGAAGTGGTTCAGGTACGACCTATATCTCCCTATTTTTGTCGAATTCTTTGTATTGTTTTTGGTAATCATAGTTAGGGGCGACGCGATCGAAAACGGGGTTGGAGAGTGTAGAGTAAAGCTACTATCTCCCTTCACCAGCATTTGTTCGATTCTACTTAGTTTTTTTTTTGGAATTTAGAGGTTGATCGAGATTATACGAAGTATGTTATGCATGGTCACCAACAAAATGACACAGGACGTGATAAAATTTCGAAAAGTTGGTGCTTTTATGATGATTTTTGTTATCAGTATGATTAGAACAGGGGAGAGGGGTAAAAGTCATCTTACCCTCATTACAGTATGCTTTGTGGCAGGACACTGGAACAACAACCATGTTATGTGTACCAGGACACGGCATTGATTTTGGCGTATCGTAGTGTTATTTAGTTGTATTTGTTGTGTTCGACATGACACTGGAACAACAACGATTTTTGGGGTGTCCATGCTTCACTAGCCTTTTCCACTTTCTATCCTTCTTGTGCTTTTAGTGAAGTCTTCAATGTCGTGGGAATGAGAAAACTCATACTGAATTTATGGTTGGAAATAATTAGTTTACCAGAACACAATAATACGAGTTCTCTCTGGCATGATGCATCTGGCTAAGAATCCACCATCGCCTAGGGCTGCCCATGTTGCCGCAACTGTTGGAACTATGGTTGTATTCCAGGCGATGAGATAGTATATGTTGGTCGTTTTACAAACCATAATGATGTGTAATGCATTCTTGCTAGGGTGTCATAGGCCATGCCTCTACACTCTACTGATGATATCTATGTGCTTGATCTGACAACGATAAATTTAAGTGGCATGGGTAAAGGTCAAGATGCTTGTATTTGTATATACATGTGATTGGTGGTTTGAAGATGCATCGATACTTAGAATCGATACCTTGGAAGCATATTTCATGAGATTGGGTTAACAATAGGCTCTTGGAGCACCATTTTCCTTCAAGACAACTATCTATACCAGCAACATGTTATCTTAGTAGAAGCAATTAATAGAGTTGATGTATTATTAACCTAGGAAACCCCTAATTTTGAATCCTACTTATATGTGTTGAGAATGGGATGTCAATCTATTACATTATGTACCAAGTGTGAATGCAATTGATTGTTGTAATAGAAGTTTGTGTAGTCCACTATGGCAGTATGGTTCTTGGTACGAGTTCTTCCTTTATGTAAGTTTGTGAATGCAAGTTCTTCCAAGTTCCAACTATCAGCAATTTTTTTGCTACTCTAATTTATCTGTACTCATCCCAGATTTGTATACCTAATTCCAGACTTCCATTAACGAATGTACTATTTATTTTCTCTTATATATGTCTGCTCTGGTTACCTCTTATTTCAGTTGGTCCTTTTGTAATACTTGTTTCTAAACCTGTTGCCAGCAGGGAACTTCTATACGTGCATTCAGGCATGGAACTCTAGAAGAAGAGTGGAAGAATGTGAGAGAAAAGCTGACGAATTAACATGAGAGCTAGAGGCTGTAAAATAAGAGCTTGGGAGTACAAAACAATAAGATGGATCAACTAATGGTTGAACACGGCAATATGCGAACAATGTTTGAGACTTTTATGTCACATTTTGGGAGCACACAACCTTGAGCTATGGTAAGTTTTTGTTGCATTTTTTTACTTTATTCTCTCTCAGTTTTCATTTTTTTACTTTATTCTCTCTCAGTTTTCATTTTGTGCCTTCAAAGTTGAGTGAGGTTGAAATATTTATGAAAACCATATTTTTCGTTTGTTTTTAAGTGTATATCTACTTCCTTTGGATCCAAACTTGCTGGTATGTTTGGTTAAAAAAAATGCGATAGCGAAGGGGGGTGATTTCGTTAATATTTTAAATATCTACTGAAACCATATTGAAACCGATAGCTAGGGGTGTGGTCAATTGTGTGTTTGGTGTAGCATTTGCTTGTAGCAAAGCTCGCAAACTTGGTACTCTCAGTGCATTATGTAGAGCATAGCTCTTGGGTTTTTCTAGTGTCTAGGCATGTTAGGTTTCCAATGATTCATGTGCTGAGATGTCTGGAGAAAGTTCATTTGTGGATTGGGTTAGAACAAAAATCGCAGATAATGTTTGAAACCTACAATTGCATGTCTATGATGCCAGGAGATCCAAAAGGAATACAGCTACTACTTTATACCATGTAGTACAAAGTCTGATGAATATCTCCAAAGAGGAGGCAAATATGATGCTAACAGATCATTAATTGTAATAATAGGTAAGAGAGTAGATCTATATTAGATTTTAATCCACAAAGATGCTCACCAAATTTAATTTTGTTTTCTGAAGTTGAAGATCTTAGGAGAATGTAATATTCCAAGAACAAAGTACTAGGAAAGAACAATGTCTTACCATGTAGGAACTTTTTGGTTGTTGGTTGTAGCTCCAGAATCTAGTGGGCACACAACTAAGGTAATGACACCATGAGTAGTGTTCATATCCGTTAGCACCTCAAAAATGCATGGTTAGGCTGACAAAGAATCTACATAGACATAAGATTCATTAGTTACAAACATTAAAATAAAATCAAACTATATAAGGTTATTGAATGATGAAGGAGAATTGCTCTATGACTGTTGTTCATTTCATAGGTTTCATGTAGCCACATCATGGTTACATTTGTGTTGGGGGACTAAAATGAACTGTATTGTAGCTTGTCTGTGTAGGATGTTATACTGTTCTCAGTTACAAGGCCCTGACTAGAGCTGCTATATTAACTGAATATGATACTTATTTTACTTCCCTATTGTATCATGTGTCACTTTGGGTATTGACAAATGTCCTGTTTAATCACATTGTTTGATTTTATACATTTGCACCTGCTTTTACATACAAGTTTTACTGGATGGGAGAAATCCTGAGCTATATTCAGATGCTCTAAGTCTACTTGTCAAACAAACTTAGTTGCCTTTTGTGTGTTGCACAATTGCACTATATTGGCAAATTGTGAAAGGTGTAATATTTGTTCTTGTAGTGCTATATTATTCAGATTTTTTTTTCGTACATCTTACCTGCATTTATGTATGTACCTTCAAATAAAAATGGTGTAAATGTACCTTCATTGGATTGATTTTTTTTTCACTTGAGGGGTTTGATGGAACTTTGTGTCTTCCAGAACACATCTTTGATGTTTGGTTCTTTTAGATGACCAGCATGTGCATTGTTTTCTGGTTCTAGTGTTTGTAGCAACCACAGGCATGGGCAACCTACAAGTCAAGTAATAATAATTTAATAACTTAATTCTAGAATTTAGTATTAATTACAGTATGTAGGACAATCTGAATTGAAACCGTGTTGTTATTCATAAATTGTATGCCTTGACTTGTCAGTAAATTTGTAACTTGAAACTTCGAAAGCAAATGAGGGGAAATTTTGTTCCGGCTTTCTTTATGGAGTTGAAGGTCATTAAACATTCTTTACATTGTTAGTTTGGGTGATGCATATTGATTAATAGTTAGTACCATATTTCCAATTATACTATTGTCTTCTTCGTTCTAAATAAGCTGAGCAACAGATTAATGTGACTATATATGATTGTGATAATATGGAAAAGCATTGTCCATGGATCTATAATTGTTCCCCAGTTGAAAATGATGCAACTGGAGCCATATGGTACACACTGGTATAACCATCGGCCAGGTATAGTTTTCCTCTTAGCAATATATGCCTTCTCTTTTTGGAAACTTTGTTGCATTACAATATGATTTTCTTTTTTTTCAGTTTGTCTCATATTAATTTAAAACAGTAAAACTACCAGGAATACGACAGTTTGGTTGAATTATGAAAGGAGTCAAGGGCTGTTAGGTGACCTTTTGGTGAACATTGTGATTGCTGATTTGAGAGTAAGTTTGCCAGTAATTGTCTCATTTTCATGTACTAGGTGGCAGAGCCACATAATGGCAGTTAATGGACTGCCTTCCAAGAGGGTTGATTGGAATTTATGTAAATCTGTAGTAGTAAAGTCTCTAAGGGTTGTAGGGTCTTGAAATGGTGAGAAACCAATTTTGATTATTGAGCTGAAAAATAGATGTAGAACTAGGAGAGAGGAGCAACATATGGTTTGAAACATAGAAAAGTGTCTCATAGTGCCCTAGTATGCCATTGGTTTTGGAGGAGAAACAACTTTGTTAGCTACATTGAGATTCCTAAGCGTCTCTCTCTCTCTCTATGTGTATATATGTATGTATGTAGACAAATTGGTAGACAAATTTGTTATATGTTGGAAAGCATAATTTGAGAGCATCTGATTAGTTGTTTACATAATTGGACATGGTAAGATTCAGCGAAGCAGATCAGGATTGTTGTAGACGTGTAGTACTTCAACTTTTGCTCGAACTGGAAGGTGAACTGCCCCTCCCAGTTCGAGCTCACAGACCTCTTCATCATTTGCATGAACTGTTGAAACTCTAGGTTGTATTTTCCTCAGGCACTCAATAAGTGTCATCTGGGAGATGTCATCTCCCATAAAGAGCAAAAGATTAAGAATCCAGGTATGAATGTTCCATCATCTTTTGCATGTGAGTTTGTTGTTTTCAAACATTTGATATCTACAGATTTTAAGACTGGAAAGATCATTTTCGTTATAATTCTGTAATTTGTAGCTGGTTACATTGATATCTATAGATTTTTCAGGTATGCATCCTATTATAATTCTCTAATTTGTATCTGGTTAGCCTAATGCTTGGATAATACATTAATCTTGCTTGAGGGCGATGTGCGCAAGAAGGAGGATGCAACAAGGACTAATTTTTGTTGTGTCTACATATGCCTTCTAAGTACTAATTTTTGCTGTGTTTATTTGATAGCAGATCTTCCCATGGTAAGGAAAGCATCTCCATCGGTTCCTTGAGAAGAGAAATGGTCAATAAGGTTACTCTAGTCGGGTAAATGTCGTTCATTAATCTCATTATATTTCTATTTTTTTCATTGCTAGCATCAATGCTGAGGCACTATATCAAGTGAAAGACTCTTCAAAGGATTATCCTGCGGACTTAGCCAAGGCAATGGATAACCAACCATGGCTCAGGCTGAAACCGAGTCTTAGCTTGGAACGAAGATGATCAAGTCCTCACATACATGACACACCCTAAGCTTAGATTGTCGACAACTTGTTTTTGGTGCAGGTTTTTGACTTACTAGTCTGGCTTTCCATTCTTTTTTTTTCTTAGGAGCGTAGAGAACATGAATACTCATGATAGAACATGAATACTCAGGATAGGCCACTTGTTATAGAACATGAATACTCAGGATATAACATGAATACTCAGGATAGGCTTCATCGGATGCTTAAGTGGAACAAAATTTGTTACTTTGGAACAACTCTGAAGATGTTTCTGACCATTTTATGAGCATAAATATTGACGGTTTCGACAACTTAGGCAGTTTCTAGGAGGAATGCCAAAATAATAATAACTTAGAAGTAGATTAGTATGTGATTCTCTTACTTATGTATTACTTGTTTATAGATATATTAGTGTGTTTCAGCTCCATGATTTTTTTTCTAAGTTTTTCTGCTTTATCTTATAATGTAGCTCGGAGAATGTCCGCTTGTGACCAGCTTATTTACTTTTTCTACCTTAAAATAGGAAGCATACAAACTTCTCTTTTCATCTGAAACTAAATATCCAACTTGCATTTTTATTTCAAAAACCTACTTATTTATCTTTGTACTTATATCTCGTAGTCCAGGGTCTCAATACTGGAACTCTTGACTTAACCTCAAATACATGTTGGATTTCAGGTACTAAGAAAATTCATCTTCATTAACTTCTTTAAGAACTTCCATATATACAAGCTTCAAATATAAATACCTGATTAAGATTTTGTGTTGCATATACTCTTTTTTTTTTTTTGTGCCCAACAAATGAAGTGACTTACTTTCTCTTTCCTTACTTTTTTAGAATTGGTGGGATTTTTCCTCACTATGAGGTCTGGCTACATGCTTCTCACTTCCTCAAAAGAGCCTTGTCTTGCTCCCTCTAGCAACAGATAAACTTCCTCAAGAGAGCCTGTCAAATAAATAAATTTGAAATATTGGATGGTCTGTGGTAAATGATTCAAATACTGGTTATTAAAATGTATATTACTTCTTGTAGAAATTATATGCTTTACTAACTTGTTACTCAAATATTATATAATGAAATTATATGAATCAATACTGGTTTATCTCTTCAAATGTATATGGAATGGTTGAAATGTTATTAAACATGATACGTTGCTTATGGTTTAACTGATAGTTGAATGCAAGTTTGTGGTTCAAAATTTTATTTTTAAAATATCTGTATTTGAATTTGAATTTGAATTTGAACTTGAATTTGCATTTGTATTTATATTGTAATTTTATTATAATTGAAATCAATATTTTTATCTATAAATTTTATTTTTTTTAAAATGGAAACATAAACAACAACGTTTCAAAACTGTTGTAAGCAAACATTATAACAACTTTTCTAAACATCGTAAAATTTATTTACAATACTTTTAAATCATTTTTGATGTTATAATTAAAACATATAAATACATATTACAATGTTTGTCAAACATGATTAAATTAAAGATACAACATTTGTTAAAAGTTGTATAAACTTTTTTTTACAATGTTTTTCCACTGTTGTAGAATATCTATGTACAATGTTTACTGAATGTGGTATATATAGTTCTTACCACAGTTGGAGTACGTTGTTGAAATTATATTTACAACACTTGTAATATGTTTTAAAAAATACTTTTACAATACTGGCTAAATGTCGTGGAATTTTTTTGTTAGATTTTATAAATTTTAACAATGTTTATAAATTATTGTGGTAAGAATATCTACAATATTTCTACAACGTTCAAACAAACATTGTGGAAGATGCCCCCCCTTTTGCAACCCTGGATATAACAACCTTCTATTAAACGTTGTAAAAGATCTTTTACGATGTTTTTGTAACGTTGTAAAGTGGTTTTTTCTTGTAGTGATACATATATTTTAGGCGTCCCTAAAACATATGCATTTCAGCCAAAGTCCGCGCTAGTGCGATAATTTCTTCGCATAATGTTATCTCAGTCGCAACCTATCACTTCGGCTGGATCCATACACATATTTCAGGCGTCCCCAAAACATATGTACTTCAGCCAACTTCCATGTTAGTGCGATTCGATCAGCCACGATATAACTCTCTTTTCCAAATCCGACTTAGCATCCTTTCAATTAACTTATTACCTCATTCACTTTGCCACAATCACTATCTTCCAGGCCATAACACTTAACGTCAGGGACAGCTCTCTATCCAAGCATAATATTTCTAACATTCGGTCAAGGGTCTAACTTAGAGCCAATCATATCAAGAGTTCACAACATGCAATCATTCCTTTCCGAATCCAACAATATTTCTCATCGAGGCAATTCATCTTTTCTAAAAGATACAATTCAACGTTACCCACTGTTGATATCGATCCAACATTTCCGTCATGAGCAGTCAATTCCATCTCATATAATAATTTACTATTCGATACATACAACTCAAGTCTCATCCCACGATTCTATTTTCTGCTATAGGCCGACACATAATCCTCAAGGGTCAACCATCTCTAAGGTTCATATTGGAGCATATACTTACAACTTATCATTCTTAGATCGTACTCATCACCATCTCTCGTTCAATACCAAAAGGTTATCCTACGGTCGCCCCTGGTCATCCCATTATTCGATCAAGTCTCTATGGTTAGCTATACCGACAACTAAACCTAACTATTCAGTGACTCCCCTAGAGTGGACGGCTACTAGGGATCATGCTAGTTTTTTATTCTCAGGGCCAATAAGCAACTGACAGTTCTAAGGAACTCTACCCAAACCTATGGGTATCAACTCAGTCTGAATACTAATCGCCATTGTCGGCTATGCCAACAATTGGTAAGTCATCAACTGGTCGCTAGGGTCAAGTCTATCTATCCAGGGTCTTCCTCAAGGAAATAATTCCCACAGAGGCTCATTCTAGACTTACCCAATGATCGATTAAGATCGATCTATCAACATTACGGTCAATTTCCAACCCGACACACGATTCTCATTGTTCTAATAATCCATCAAGTAAAATTCTCAACGATTCAATTTCTATTCCAATTCCTTTGTACCCACATGAATCTATAAGCCAAGGCTAACTATTCAAGGGTCATGATTCCGATAGTCTTAACATAACTATGGAATTATACTATTCGGTCTGTATGACAGAGTCACACCACTAAGTCATAAGCCAACTATCTATATCCCAACCAACAGTCACCTATAGCGACATTATCCAACACGTTTGCCATTTCTCAATCCCATATGTTTTTCAATCATCAAATTATCTTACGGACATTCTTAATCGCATACAGCAAGGGTCGAGTAATTCATTCCATTCAATCCAACAATTCATGTATCAACTAACCATCCTCTAGGCAACACAAATAGTCAAGGTGGCTACTTGTCACTATTCTAATTCCATTAAATTCCTCAGCATACATGCACATAGGCAACGACTATCCTTTGGTGATCAAGATGGATTAACATCTATTACACCTTAGGGTCAAAGCACAGATCTCTAATATTCCTTTGATTCATCGACGATATTTCCAAAACTTTCAGCTACGCAACCAACTTTGTATTAGCCACATATGATTTGCATCCAACCATTCAAAATCAGCATTCAGATATTCTAAGCCCAATATTCTCTAGCCAATCTATTTACCCATAGCATACTAACGGTCTTACTAGTCTGAGTCTTCACTCGACTAACCAAGCCACCAGTTACAATTTCCAACAATCTCGCTACTCAATATAACATCACTGTCAAGGGACACTCGAGTCATCTAGCCACAATACATGACTCCCAGCTAAGTCTCGGCACTACCCAGTGCACACAGATAGTCTCATTGCTATCCTATGAAAAGGGTCAACATACATCTCGTTCTGAGGTGGTAGAGGCAATATACCACTCAGAAACGAAGCCATCCTTAAACAATACCAACCCGATTCTATTCCGGACATTCGTGATCTACAATGATCACAATACTTAACCAACATCTCGGGGTCTCAATATCACAAGCCAACATTCTTAGGGTCTCAAAAGCACTAGCGAGCACATATGAGTCAATTTACTAGTTTTGTTGAACTCATCCATCAATTATTCATTCCTAAATCTTTTCCAACATCACATGCAATTCTCAACTTGTTACAGCATACATGGCCACCTTTTCTTTATTCCCACCATTCCAATAGCATTCATACTATAGCATAGTAAGCCATGGAGTCATTTTTGGGTTATTTGTGTCCAAACCAACAACAATCATTCATTCAGGGGCATCATAATGTATATAGACTTATTGTATGGAACATCCAGTGAGCAGCCAAGAGGGTCAATGAACTTTCAGATAAGAACAACATCGAATGATTATAGAATAATAACAGCATAATTGTGGAAGCAATCTTTGATTTAATCTCGGAAGCAACGGTGAGTGATCGCGGAAGCAACTTTGGTTTGATCGTTGATGCAAATTTGATTTGAAATGAATCAAAGAAGAGACCAAGGACGTAAAGCCGTGCTCTGATACCAATTTATCACACCCCAATTCATAGAGTCATTTATTCACATATTTTATCCCCTGGAATCGATCGTCCTCGTTTGGGCGTGATGCCGTACAAGTCTGGTATTGCACTTGTACAAGGCAAAGATGGTACATAATCGATAATCTTCAAATAGGAACACATCGCAGCAGCAGAAACAGACAATTTGAAGTTAATGAGGACAATCCTTCCTATTGAATAGAAATGCATGACTTCTTTATAGCAGCGGAGATAAAATGATAACTTGAAGTCACACAGAGATATAGAACTTTATTCTCTTTATTGATAATTAAAGAAAAGTACAAGACTTGTATTGAAGTACAATGCTTACAACACATCTCATTACATTGAAAGCCAACTGAACAATGCTATACAGCATACATTTGATACTTGGATTACAACAAGATATACCAACTTGGCTTACAACTCACTGGTACAACTGATTACAATGTTCCATACATTATGCCCTTTATAGACAGAAGACATCATCTTGAACAAGGAGAGCTTCTGTATGCCCAACAAATCTTCGATGTCGCGGGACCAATCAAGCTAATCTTCGTGTGTAGAAAATTTCAAGCACGAGCACCTGCCCACAAAACGTGGGTCAGCACATCATCTATGCACTGGCGAGCAGAATCTAACCCACTCGCCTAAATCAACATTAAAGTGATCATTTAAGCAAGCATTTATTAGAATGATTTTACTTGGGGCCTAGCATCAATTTACAGTTCATGGGCAATAATCAGAGTGAAGCATGTAAACATAATTCTTGGTAGCATTCATGTGAACATATCATTTTAGCATTCTTGGTGTTATCAAACAAAGGCATCATTGAGGCATCGT
This sequence comes from Iris pallida, assembly GCA_029216955.1. NCBI lineage: Eukaryota > Viridiplantae > Streptophyta > Magnoliopsida > Asparagales > Iridaceae > Iris > Iris pallida. The sequence continues at coordinate 1,589,359 of JANAVB010006998.1, forward strand.
TAACATTAACATCTTAAACATTATGACAGTTCTCACTTCAAGCATCACTTAGCATGTATGTTATGGTTGAGCAATGTTCATAGCAAGGCAACATGTTGACATACTGAATTTAGCATGTTAAGGAGGTTCTCATTTAAAGGCAACATATTATTGACTTGTTTAGCATGATTAAGCAGACCATTCAACCAACATATATTGCATGCATCACATTTACGTGATTTCTTACCGATAGCCAACTCCCTCGTACCTGCATAAAATACAAGATAATATGATATACTTACTCTATCTGCACAAAACATTCATTAGCATGCATCCTGACTACATGACCACTGGTGGTTGTGCACCATGTCGACGTGCCATATAGGACTTTATAGGGTATGTGATGTGTCCTTCACCAGGTTGCGAGCCCGAATGAGGATCCCAATACCGTGCTACCAACGCACCAATTCCTCCTAGGCCGACTCAATCCCACCACCGTGGGTACCGTTCGAGGAAATCCTTGTATACAAGTATGTCTATGGTCATGCGAATGCGTGTCCGACCCGATCGTGTTCGAAGTCGCATGATACAATAATAAGATAAGTAAGGCAACAGTTCATCATCTCATCTTTCCAATATTTCCACCTGTTCACTTGGTGATCTCAATGATCCCAAGCCTCATCATTTCTCATTGCATCAATCATTGCAACATTTCTCGTATCATTTTTCTAAGAGGAACAAATAATTTCATTCATATCGATAGGACCTGCAATATTTCATTCCATTTCATAGGGGAAAGTATTCTTTCTTTCATTGCATAAAGAAACAGGCAACATCAACAGTTATGCAGAATGTACATGATTGGGTGTTTCTTTCCATTCTTTGTGTTAATAGCATAGCCAGTTTATGTATCATTCTCGTAGCATCTCATTACTCAAGTATTCATTGCTTATACATTATTAACCGAAGGGACATTATCAATTCATTTCAAGCATCAAGTCGCATTAGCAGTTCAAGTGTGATTCATTCGGCAGTTCAATAATTCTTAGCATACGCATCTCTATTATTCGACAACCGAAACAAGGGACATTTAGGGACAATTCATAGCATCACATTATTCCATTTATTAAGCATGCATGAATAAGGAGGAAGGAGGACTGTTCTACTTGCCTGCATAAAAGGGTCTTCCTGCTCCAATCCCGCTAAGCGTAGCTCTACCAGCGAGCCATGTTCCAATACTCATTCCGTCTAGCCAGCTAAGAGAGACTGCATCAGTCTCAATTCTCTTTATTCCCAACATAAGTCACGGTCCAATATTCTGATCCCATCCAACAAGCCTACCAAATGCCTCGTGCGGAGCAGGGCATTGCAACAGGAAGGTTAACCAAATCCCAAGTTCTATTTGACATAATAGAATCAATTTCACTATTAATGGCTTCTTTCCAAAATAGTGAATCTACAGAAGACATAGCCCCTTGATAAGATATAGGGTCCTCTTCTACAAGGTAAGTAAAAAAATCCTTCTCCTAGGTTCGGTTCTCTCCTGGTCCTTTTGCTCCTCCTAGGTTCTACTAGGATTTCTTCTTGAGAACTAGAAGTTGCAATAGGAACTTGTGCAGACATAGAAGATCTAGGAGTTCTATTTTTCAAAGGAAAGACATTTTCAAAAAAGTAGCATCTCTAGATTCCATAACAGTGTTTGCATCAATACCATTAACCTCACTCTTAATAACAAAAAATCTATAAGCAATACTGTTTTGAGCATAACCCAAAAATACACAGTCTACGGTCTTGGGTCCCAATTTCCTTTTCTTAGTAGGAGGGACAGAGACTTTTGCAAGACACCCCCACACTTTAAAATATTTCAAAGATGGTTTTCTGCCCTTCCATAACTCATAAGGAGTTTTATCAGTCTTTCTAAAAGGAACTTTATTAAGAATATGGCATGCAGAAAGTAAGGCTTTTCCCCCACAAATTATCAGCTAAACCAGAGCTACCTAGCATAGCATTAATCATATCAACAAAAGTTCTATTTTTTCTTTCAGCTACCCATTCTGCTGAGGAGAATACGGGACAGTCACTTCATGTATTATTCCATGTAATTTACAAAAGGAGTCAAAATCAGCAGAGGTGTATTCACCCCCATGATCAGACCTAAGAATTTTTTTCTTTTCAAGCTGATTTTCAACTTCAGCTTTAAAAGAAACAAACTTACTAAGAGCCTCATCTTTTGTTCTAAGCAAGTAAACATAGCAGTATTTAGAATAATCATCTATAAAAGTTATGAAGTAACGCTTACCACTACGAGTGAGGACACCGTTTAATTCACATATGTCGCTGTGAATAAGCTCCAAAAGCTGAAAATTCCTTTCAACTGAATGAAAGGATTTTCTAGGCTGTTTGGCTTGAGTACAAATCTCGCATTTATCATTCCTGCTCATATCAATCTTGGAAATTAATTGCAAAACAGACATTCTTTAAACAAAATTAAAATTCACATGTCCCAAGCGACCATGCCAAACATTATAGCTATCAATATTGGAAGATAATGCATTTGCAGCAGAAACATTATTATAAGCAATGTTATTTAAACTAGAAGTAAAAGAGTTACAAGAAATATCAACAGAAAGTTTAAATAGACCCCCACAAACATAGCCTTTCCCAATAAAATTCTCGTTTAGGGAGATTACAACTCGATCGGACTCAAAAACTAGTTTGTAGCCATGTTTATTTAACAAATATCCAGAAATCAAATTTTTATTCACGTCCGGTACGTGCTGCACATTATGCAAAGGGAGAATCTTGCCCGAAGATAACTTGAGATTCACTTTTCCCTTTCCAAGCACTCTGGCAGCACTCGAGTTTCTCATAGCTACTGATCCGCCTTCCTCAACCTGTCGGTAGGAGGAAAATGAATCAATATTAGGACATACGTGGACATTTGCCCCTGTATCAACCCACCAATCAGTAGGCTGCTACGAGGTTTCAAAACCAGAACATACAGCTATAAACCTCAGATCATCAGTACAGATAGATTCGGTCCCGGCTATGACTACGTGAGCCTGAGGAACAGGAGCGTCAGCAGCAGGAGTTCGACGATCAGGATTCTGGAATCCTTGACCCTTCTTCCTGTGGTGACATTGCCTAGCAAAGTGGCCAGGCTTGCCATAGTTATAGCATTCCCGCTTTGGCCTGTTGTCTTTCCTAATAACAGGTTTTTGTTTCAGGAATTGTTTCTTTGCAGGGTTTCTGTTCTGGGGGTTGTTCCTCTGTTGTAAAGGTTGGCCCTTAGGCTTTCCCTTGGACTCAGCAATCACTACTAAAATATCCTCAACTAGCGACGTAATGTAGCGACGGCAAGAAATTACGTCGCCAGTAGCGACATCTTTATAAACACGTCGCAAAACGTCGCTGACTAGCGACGTTCTGCGACAGGAGTATCCTACGTCGCTGAATAGCGACGTTCAGCGACATATTATATGTCGCCATGGTTCCGACGTTTAGTGACGTCAACACGTGACGTCGCTAAGTTATTTTACTTAGGGCACGCCGCTGCCTTCTTTCCCCCTCACTCTCACTCGAAAACCCGAAAATTTTAATTCCCCCCACCCACCCACCCGGCGACTCCCTCCCCTCTGTCAGTGCCCTCCCCCCCGGCGACCCCCTCCCCCCGGCGACTCCCTCCCCCTCCGGCGAGCTCCTTCTCCTCGAGATCCTCCTCCCCTAATCCGAGCTCCTCCTCCTCTTCCTCAGGTAAACCCTAACCTAACTCCTCTCCTTCCTCCTCCTCTCTTCTACGGACACACACACACACGGACACGGACACATACACACACACACAGACACAGACACACACACATATACACACGGACACACACGGACACTGACACACCACACACAGACACAGACACACACATATATACACACGGACACACACGGACACGGACACACACACACACACATACACACATACACACACACACAGAAACAGATTTATTCCTAGTTTAAATGGTTTAAATTGTAATTTAAATGCTAGGTTTGATTCCTAGACATGTTGTTAATCTATGTTAGTTGATATTTACATTGAGAATGGGTCGTTGCTGTGATATGGGATTCGAACATATGTGGGTTGACTTTACATGACTGATACATGATACGTTTCAAGTTTTTTCTATGTTAATCCTGTTAATCTGATTCTAACTAATGTTTTAAGTACCAATATTACTCCTACATGTGTATTAGCCTATGATAGATTGATATTTACTTATTAAATTAAGTTTTATGATATGGGAATGGAATTTGGACTCGAGTTGGTTTCAATGGGTTGACTGATACTCATGAATCAGTTTTGATTGTCCCCTGAACTTCAATTCCAAATTTTTTTGATTTCTAATTGTTGTTCAGTTATCATTGGTTGAAACACATGTGTTAGTACCTGTTAATTCCTTTTTTTTCATTTCTGATTAGGCTTGTGATTTGAGAATAGGATATTGGACATGGGGTTCGATTTAAATTGGTTTGATGAAAACTCAGGAATTTGGTTTGCTGTTCTTCCTTGAACTGAATTGAACTGATTCCTTTTGATGAGTTATAATGATCCTCACATGTTCTAGTTTGTGTTTACTGCAGGATTGCTTAATTAGAATAGGCTATATGTTTGAGTATGAGAAATTGAACTGTGTGTTGGTTCTCGAAGACATGCCGGACTGGGAACTGATTTCCCTTCCTATTTTTCTGAGATGTATTCTCAGTTTCCTTGTTCACTGATTTCATGTTAGCTCACTGTTTCCCATTCCAGTTATTAGCTCACTGAATTTTCTTTCCTTTGCAACTGTTAATATAATTCCAGATTTCTTAATGTTAGTTAGCTCACTGTTTGCATTGACACTTGAACACAAATGTCTGCCACTGTTTCCTTTAACATTCAGTAATATTCTTGACACATATATCACTTCACTGTGTTAAACCTGAGACTCTGATTTCCCTTTTTGTATACACTGTTTTCAAAAGAAATGTAGATTTCATTTTCCTTAAACTATAAATAGGACTGAGATTGGTTTTCCTATTCCAGAGATAAATCCACTGAATGTGTCAACTGATTCCCTTGAATAACTGAAATTGAATTGACTGTTAACCAAGTGAATGGTTTAATTCCTATACCTGAGTTTTGTTCTTCCTAATGAGTTGAATGAATGTTTTAACATTGGGTTCCTGTAAACTGTAAATTAGTAAGGATATTAGATTTGACCTTGTTTGACCAAGGTTGACTATTATTAGTTAGGATATGACTGAGAGGGTGACATGGTTGTCACCTTGTCAAAGACCCTTAATGTACCAACCATGTTACCGCGGTATTGGTATTGGGATACCAATAACAATAAGGTAAAGGGTACCAACAGCGATAAGGTAAAGGGTACCAACTTAAGGTATTGGTATTGGGATACCAATAGCGATAAGGTAAACGGTACCTTGGTAGGTAATGACTAGAAATAGGATATTTGACTTAGATTGGACTAAGAGTTGACAAAGTCAACTATAGGTCAACCCTTGACCTACTTTGACCTTGTTTGACTTTGTTTGACTTAGGTTGACCTTGTTTGACTTTGTTTGACTTAGTACAACCTAGTTTGACCTGGATTGCATATCATTATTATTAGTAACTGTCCGCTACTAATGTGTGTCCCTAATAAGACATAATATACGAATTTGTACCTGTTGGATAATGTGTGTCCATCTTTGCAAAATTATTTCCAAATGGATATGAATTACTACTTGCGGAATCGTTCATGGATGTACAATCATCGTCCTGATGATATGTGTGGTGTGCGGGATGAATACATAGCGGGAGTAGAGCAGTTCCTGCAGTTTGCTAAGGCGTTCCCTCAGTACATGGACGGCACCAAAATTAAGTGTCCGTGTGTGAAATGTCATAACGTGAAATATTATCCAGAAGTGGAAGTGACATATTATTTGTACTCGAGGGGTTTCACGCCTAATTACTATCAGTGGATCGCACACGGAGAACTTGTGTCTTTAGCATCAGAGCCGGAGCCTTATGTTGAGCCATATATGCATGCGGAACCTAATTTTGTTTCAGATAATCATGCATACGACGACGGATGCGTGAACATGGTTTTCGACGCTGCGGGGCCTAGTTTCGTTCATGATGCACCTGAGGAGGCACCGAACACCGATGCTGTACAGTTCATGGAGTTGCTGGAGAATGCAAGGACTCCATTGTATCCTGGTTGTGAGGATCATTCACCGTTGGAGGTGGTTACAAGACTGTTGAGCATTAAGTCAGATTTTAACATGTCGCAAGAATGCTACAACCGAGTGTTGGAGTTGATTATAGAGATCTTGCCGGCGGGTGCTAAGTTGCCTAAAGACTTCTACCGGTCTAAGAGGATGGTAAGATCGCTCTGGATGGGATACGAGAAAATCGATTCCTGTCGCAATGGGTGCATGCTGTACTACAAAACGACAAGGACGCAGATGTGTACATATTTTGTGGTGCTGATCGCTATAAGACAACTAGTACAGAAAGGTCTACCGGTGCAAGAAGACCGACCGATTCAATGCACTACTTGCCTTTAACGCCGCGGTTGCAAAGATTATTTATGTGTGAAAGAGACGGCCGAAAATATGAGTTGGCACATGCGAGAACAGATTGAAGGAGTGTTGGATCACCCATCCGATGGAGAAGCGTGGAAGCACTTTGATCGAGTATATCCTGATTTTGCTTCAGATCCGCGTAATGTCAGGTTGGGACTATCTTCTGACGGTTTTACTCCTTTTGGTCTTTCGGGATCCCAGTATTCATGCTGACCTGTGATTGTCACTCCGTATAACCTACCGCCTTGGATGTGCATGAAGACTCAGTACATGTTTCTAACCGTTATAATTTCTGGTCCGAACAATCCCAAGAGGAACATTGACGTGTACTTACAGCCTTTGATAGATGAGTTGAATCAGTTATGGGAAGTAGGCGCTAACACGTACGATGTTTCCAGGAAACAGAATTTTCAGATGAAGGCAACCCCTATGTGGACCATCAACGACTTTCCGGCCTATGGAATGTTATCTGGATGGAGCACTCATGGCCGTCTCTCATGTCCGTATTGCATGGACCGTAGTAAGGCTTTCCGCTTGAAACACGGAGGAAAATCGTGCTTCTTTGATTGTCATCGGCAATTTCTGCCAAAAGATCATCCGTTCAGAAGGAACAGAAATGCATTCCGTGCCGACGTTGTAGAGAAGGGTGATCCACCGCCAAGGTGGTGCGGAGCCACGATATGGGAGGAGGTTAAAGATTTTTCAAGTGCTATCGAAGATCCTACAACTGGGTACAAGTGCGATGGATTTGGTAGAGATCATAACTGGACAAAGAGGAGCATATTCTGGGATCTGCCATACTGGAGTACTAATCTGATAGACATAATCTTGATGTCATGCATATTGAGAAGAATGTGTGATAACATAATTAATATGTGATGGACGTAAAGAAAAATGAAAGACAATCCCAAGGCCAGGTTGGACTTAGAAATATGCAAACGCCCTACGTTGCATTTGATACAGCAGAATGGAAAACAGTTCCTGCCGAAGTCAATTTTCTCGCTGGACAAGGAGAATAAAGTGAGACTTTGTCGGTGGATCCAGGGCCTAAAATTTCCAAACGGATATGTGTCAAATCTGAGAAGATGTGTCGATCCGAAGGAAAATAAATTGACGGGTATGAAAAGCCACGATTATCACGTATTCATGGAGAGGTTAATTCTGATTGCATTTTGAGAATTCTTACCGCATGTAGTTTGGGATCCATTGACGGAGCTTAGCATATTCTTCAGGGATCTTTGTTCTAAGAAATTGCTCGTTGATCGTCTAGAAAAGCAAGAGAAGGACATTGCGGTAACACTATGCAAGCTAGAGAGGGTGTTTCCTTCTGGATTCTTCGACTCTATGGAGCATTTGCCGATTCATCTATCCTATGAGGCACATGTTGGTGGACCCGTCAAATATCGATGGATGTACCCGTTCGAGCGATTTGAATCACCTAAAAAGAAAGGTGAAAAATAAGGCACAGGTCGAGGGTTCTATTTGTGAAGCCTATGTTCTTGAGGAGATTACAAACTTTTGTTCGATGTATTTCAACCCTCATGTTGCAACTAATAGAACGAGAGCTTCCAGAAACGACGAGGGAGATCATGAAAGTAATGATACAATACTGAAGGTATTCAATGCTCCAGGAAAGCCATCGGGTAAGATGAAGAAGAGATATCTGAACGATGATGAGCTAAGGGCTGCTCAGGTGTATGTATTACTCAACTGCGACGAGGAGGAAGTAGAGAAACTGGAGGGGTAAGTAAATAATACGTCTACATTATTTTAATAGTGTTGAGAATGATACTATTACATTAATTGCACGATATTGTTTTCAGCATATTTAATGATGATGTGAGGTCAGGTAGGCCACACATAACAGAAGAAGAACTAGAACAAGAAATGAGGCGTTATTTTCCATCATGGTTGAGTGCATATGTAAGACTTGAGAACTCTGTAATTACCTTTCTGTATATGCACTTGATTGAGAATGAGCTTAATTGCTTCTTTCGTGGTATTTAGGTCGATCGTCCATACGCAAGACTTGAGAATGAGTCTATTAGAACGCTAGCCAAGGGACCAATTTATGCTGCAAAAATATGGCCAAGCTACTGTGTTAATGGGTTTAGGTTCAAGTCAACAACTTACCCGATCAGTGACAACTTTGTGGATCTCGACTCCACCAAAAACAGTTGTTTGTGTATCAGATCTTCGAACTACAAAGATGTTGATACGGGCAATGATTTCTATGGCATGCTACGGGAGATCGTGGAGCTAACATATAGTTATGGAATAGAGCCTGCTAAGATTGTGTTATTCAGGTGTGATTGATTCGATCCGATTGAAGGTCAAGGTTGGAAAGTAGACAAGCACGGTCTTGTTGATATAAACTATCGGCATCGATATCAAGCCTATGAACCATTTGTCCTATTAAATCAGGCTCAGCTCGTGTACTTCACAAGTTATCCTAAACGGGGAACAACAAGGTCAGACTGGTGGGCAGTATGCAAGACCAAAGCTAGAAATACCTTTGAGGTTGACGATATAGCTTATCAACAGGATGAACTACCTCTTGTAACAAATATTATAGAAGTGGACACGACGGAAGTTCCTCATTACACATCTAATTGTGTAGAAGAAGTAGAATTATCTGAAGAGGAAGATGCAGATGAAAGTGAAGATGTAGAGGAGGAAGAAGAAGAAGAAGATGAACTAAATGAACTATATGAATTTTCAGAAGAGGATTAAAATCTGTGATGTCTATCATATAAATATGTATTTTTGTAATAATAAATCTGTGACACTTTAGTGACATTTATCTGTGACCATGATATTTTTCAAAAATCTGTGATGTCTATCATATAAATATGTATTTTTGTTTTATTGTCATATGTTATTATCAGGTATGACTAGACCAGGAGGACGACGCGGAGGATTTTATATTAGCCAGTCCCGTCAGCCTCGGGCTGGGAATGGAGAGGGCAGTTCCGTACCCTCATTCTCATCTCCAAGTACGCCATTGTACCGTTCTGTTCCCGGTCCATTACCGGGACAGGGCAGTTCCAGCAGGTTGTCGACTCCTCCCTCGTCGTCCAGCCTTCCTGGTCCCTCGTCCAGCATCCCTGATCCCCCGTCCAGCATTCCTGATCCCCCGTCCAGCATTCATCCTGTCGACGGCTCTATGGGGGGAGCCGACGTCGAGCATATAGAGGACGGCGATCAGACTGATCCTGCCCAGGCAGGAGGTGAGAGCAACCTTCCATGCGCTCCCCCGGGCGAGACGTGTATGGAGATTTGGACGGACGGGCCTATGAAGTAAGTTAATTAATTATATATTTCTCAAATGATTATATGTACATATATATATTCATGAAAAATTATTATTGTATAGATATCGGCCTTCTGCAGTACAGAGACAGCTGGGGACATTTCTGAGGTAGAACTATGGTGGGCCTTAGATTAACTACTCAGATGCTCCCGCAGATAGGAAGGCCTTTTGGTTCGCCCACTTCAAGGTAAAAAATTTATTTATTTTTAAATTTTAATAATCATTTGTGTATATTATACAAGTTTTGTATTTTACTTCTTGTAGAGGACCTATTTCTATCCACCACACCGGGCGGCGAGGATCGATGGCCAATTTTCTGCCGTCGCAGCCAAGCTCATCCGTGATGCGATCGACGACCAGAAGCGTCGTGATCGCTCCGGACAGCCGATCCAGGGTTGGATTACGCCAGAGCAGTGGACTGCGATGAAGGCTAGATTCAGCGAGCGCAGGTACCAGGAGCGGTCTGAGAAGGCCAAGGTGGCGCGGTCGAGCGCCGGTAAGTGGTGTTGTGGCTCCATTCCGATGACGGAGCATTTTCGTCGTCTGGTACGTTTCCTATGACGGACATTAATTTATTTATAGTTCGATAGAATGTTTAATACTAATAATAGATAATATATTTTAACAGGTAAAAAAGGGTGAGGATCCGAACATGGTGACCGTCTTCCTGGTCACCCATCGGAGGGCTGGGGAGTTCATTGACGAGAGGGCGACGTAGGCATATGTACGTTCTATTCTTTATATTAATTTACTATAATTTAGAAAATAGGAAAATAGATCTCAATATAGACTTTAGCAAATACTTACACGTTAGCAAACATGTTCTAGGCCGAGTTTGTTCGGCTACAGGAGGAGGCGGCTGCTGCTGCTGCTGCTGCTGCTAGTACGCAAGCAGAGGGAGGGGCTGGTACTTCCTTCCAGCCGCCTACAGCTCCATCGGGACGAGCTCTGGATGACCGTCGTTGGCGGTCTTCAGAAGGGTACGTACTACGGTACGGGATCCTACGGCGCGTATTTGGCTTCGGAGTCATCCCGGGCCCCCTCTGTCAATGCGCAGTCTCCGGCTACGCAGGCGTCGTCACGAGCTGAGGATGTTCGTCGTCAGATCGAGGAGTTGCGTCGCGAGTTACAGCAGCAGATTTCTGATACGGTCGAGCGACGATCCGACCCTCCGATCATCACTGGACGATTTGATGTGGTCGAGCGCATTATACAGGAGCTGATGAGTCTGCATCAGGCTACAGCTGCCAGATTGCAGACGCTCACCGAGTCTACGCAGCGCACAGAGCGTAGACAGGTCGAGCTGGAGGGATCGCAGAGGAGCATGTCTGCCTCACTCGCTCAGTATACTGAGAGGGTGGTGAGTACCCTTGCTGCGCATGGTGAGCGACTGCGAGAGCTGGAGCAGATACGTCCTCCCGGTCCATCGACGGCGCCGACTCCAGACATTCCACTGCCTCCTACTGCCCCTACGGTGCAGCTCACCCAGGAGCAGTATGACTACATTCTATCCCAGTTGTCCCAGTTGCGCGACAGGGGTCCGCAGTGATTTTATTGATTTTTTTATGACTTGTATGTATTAGCCCTATGGGCAAATTATTTATTGGTACACTGTTGTTTATACACTTGGTGGGAGACTTTTTATCATCTTCCATTTTTATTTGACTCTATTGGATGTTTGTGAGGATGGTGTCTGTGATATTTACTTTACACTGCCTCCTATTTTTATTGTGATATTTACTTTGTGATATCTGCGACGGGGATGACAATATACCTACGCTGGGTTATAAGCGATGATCTGATATACAAAGGAGGTGCTGCCGAAATTTTAAAAAAAATATTGTGTATTTTTGTTATGATGTGTCTGTGTTTACAGTGAATGTGAAATGCAGTGTTCGGAACCATCGACAGTTTCGATTACTGTTGTATGTGTTATCTTGGATAAAAATAGCAACAGTTCAGGGTGCATTTCTGAGAGCTTCATTTTCACATCCTTCACTTTCTCGGGACGTCGTAAAGGTTCCCGAGAAGGTGAAGGACGTGAAGAGGAAGCTCTGAGAAGTGCACCCTGAACTGTTGCTCTTTCTATCCAAGATAAAACATAGAACAGTAAGCGAAACTGTCGATGGTTCGAACACTGTACTTCACACACACTGTAAACACAGACACACAGCATAACAAAAATATCAATTATATTTTTTAAAATTTTTTTTTAATATCTGCGACGTATAGCGACGTTCTGCGACGTATTGCGACAGAACGTAGACGTCGCTATACGTCGCTAAATAGCGACGTAACGTCGCTAGACGTCACTAATATGCTGACGTGGGCTGAGGGTGTACGTCGCTAAATCTGTCGGTAGGCGTCGCTAAGTTGCCCACGTGGCTTCCATGCCATGTCATCATATATAAAGTTTACAGTGTCGCAAGTGGTCGCTTTACGTCGCAATTTTGGCGACGTAGTGATACGCCGCTATCTGTCGCTAATTTTGTGACGTTTAGCGACAATGAACTCCGCGTCGCAAATAGCGACGTTCGGCGACTAAAGTGCCATCTGCGACTTGCCTATAAGCGGCGTCTGGTTTTCGTCGCTAAATACGTCGCAAATTGGTTTCAGCGACGTATTTTCCTTATTTAGCGACGTCTCCTGACGTTGCTAAATTGGGTTATTTTAGTAGTGAATATGCAACTTTGCCTTGAATTCAGTACTCAGGGGTTCTTTGTCCCTAGTTCTACTCGCTTCCTCAATGCGGAGAGAGACAAACAGTTCATCTAAGGACATGGGTTCCTTATTGTGTTTCAGCTTTAAGCCAAAGGATTTCCAGGATGGAGGCAATTTATTTATAAAAGCAGCAATCAGAAATTTATCAGCTAGTGGCATGTCTTTCTGAGACATCTCGTGAATAATGGTTTGCAGGGTGTTAGTCTGTTCAACAACAGACTTCTCATCAACCATCTTAAACTCTAAGAACCTGTCTACAATGTAAACCTCAGAACCTGCTCCTTCATTGGAGTATTTCTTATTGAGGGCTTCCCAAAGTTCTCTAGAAGTGGTAGTTGTGCAGTAGATATCATACAGCGCGTCAGATAGACAACTAAGAATTTTTCCATGACAAATAAAGTCTGTCTCATTGTATGATTCTAATTCAAAGGTTCTAGCAGGTTTGTGTAAATCAGGCAGTGTTTTAGGCTCTTTGAGAGCTTTAGACAATTTCAGGCAGGTTAACCAGTAGGTCATCCTACGCTGCCACCGCTTGAAATTCTGACCGTCAAACTTCTCCGGTTTGGAGGAGTTGTGAATATTGGTCGAGAATTCCTCTGTTGTAGGATTCATAGTGCGTGCGTAGGAATAAAACAAACAGGAGAAATTCTATTCTAAGATTGTTGGTAAAATTAGACAAAATTCCTAACACATGCAATCAGAAGAAGTAAAATTAAGAACAGGAATTAAGAGTAGGATTCGAGGCACGTTACAAACGATGTCCTTAGAATAGAATTTCGCCCCCACAATCGTGCAGCGGGTTCCAGGCGATCTATCCCCGAGATACAACGAATCCTTCGATCCACAGCACCGTGCACCCGGTAGTGAATCCCTCGATCGATCACAGCCTTGCCCAGAAAAAGCGTTGGACGGAGGAGAGGAGAGAAGTTCTGGTTGCGATGTTTCTCTTCTGCACGAACAGAGTTCCGAACGGGAGAGAGAGAGAGAGAGAAAATATTTTTCGTATCTGATCCAACAGATCACCTGATTTGATTTAAAATCAAATCTCTATGTACGTGGCCAGAATTATCTCCGCGATCCACAAATCCCGTAACGGAATTACGTGGTAACAGTTCTACGGAAGACCAGGCAACCGAAACAAAAAGAATAAATCAAACTAAAATAAAATGAGATAGAAAATTACCTTTATACCCTTGGTCCGGTCCGCGGCGCGCAAAGTGCTAAGTGCCCGACAAATAAACGCGTCAAAAACGTGCATTTAAATCGCGCACCCGCTCGCGGGTTGGATGAGATATAGCCCATCCCCTACATAACCCACTAACCCACTAAGGAGGGAAAAGCCTTATATGGAAAGGAGAACTTTTCCTCCTTTCCTATGTGGGACTAAAAGAATGAAGTGCCGTTTTGAATCACAAATAGGTTGCTTCCCAAGCAACAACACATCAAAAAACCAACACTTCTTTGTCTCCGAATGGCCTTGTCACCTCACCGAGCTTCTCTGACACACAGACGACGCTCGTCGCACTCCGTGGTCTTTTCAACTTAGGTTGGGAACCCCACCCACTCCAACAACAGTTTATTTTTTTTAAATTCCACTGGGACACCCACCCCCGGTGGCTCCCACATGCATCCGCTATTGAGTCCAAGCGTCGGTCCTGGACCTCTCCACCCAGCAAACCCTAGTCTACCACTGCGAGCAGTCCGTCGACCGCTCCGTCGACCCTGCAATCACTCCACGGCTTTGCACTCGCCACGCTCTCTTCTACCAAAAGCAATGACGTTATACCCTCGAAAATCCGATTCCTCTGTAAGAAAATGGATTCCGAGGGGTTATCTCGAGGAAAAGGAGGCAGCCGTCCGGCGATCGGAGATCCCGAACGCACCGTCGGAGTGCATTGATCCGAAGAATTTCATGCTCTTGTTGCGATATCTAGCTTACATGCAAATGCTCATGTGTTCACTATTACACTATAATACTCTTGTTGCAGTAAGCCATATTGTACGGATACGTTTGTAAGAGATTTGGAGGAGAGACTCGTAGGAAAACTAGGATGCTCTCGTAGTTCTTGAGAATTTTTGTCCTTTTATGTACTTTAAGTCTTAGACGACCAAGATATAAAAACTGCCAATAAACAGAGCGTATATACTTTTATGTCCTTTCAGTCTTAGACGACCAAGAACAACTCCAGTAGGAATTATTGTTTTAACTGTGCATTCTTACTCATTCTCAACATAAATGTAAATTATTAGATTTAAATTTCAACTCGAATCCTAGAGTACATTGTTCACTTTCTCTCTCAAGTAAAAAAGAAATATAAAGTTCTAATTTGAGATTTCGGACTTGGACAACTCCCCTTAGGGCAACCTCTCATATCTAGCGTGACCTATAAGAGGTCGGGGTCGCAGGTGACCCCAAGACCGGTCAACAACAAGGTTAAGGGACGACCAAGATAAGCTCTGGTTGTAGCAACCCAATCCTCAGGTACCTAAGGAAAACAATAACATACAATAGTCCAACGACATTTAGTCAAGATTAAATGTCAACACATTAATGAAAACTTATGCAATTTTGTTTCTTTCTTCTGATTGTGAAATGTCATTGATCTATAAACAAATAGACTTTCATAGCAGATCTTGCAATCCATATAATAACAATTTGAGTGTTAGTTGTGTCTGTATGTTTTCTTCGTTATGAAGAGAAGAGGAGATACACGACATCTAATTATCTGAGATTAGGTAGATTGCAATATAGAATTTGCTTTCAAGTTATGTACTTTCTTACCTTTGAGTGAGCAGGAATAAGCACTTTTTAAAAAACCATTTATTCACATTTGTTGATGTTTGGATGGATCCATTTAATACCATTTCTCCATCCCAAACAATAGTATTTATAGTTTTTAGTACTTTCTCTCCCTTCATCTGGAATTGGATGACGGGTTTTCACAAGCTACATGAATCTTATGTGTACCTACCTAGATACAAAATCATACTGGCTTTAGCTATTTCCAGACCAAACCCTCTAGTTCCTTACCAATATTATCCACCCCTAATAAATTACCAAGTTTTCGTGTGTTGAATATTTTACCCCAGTTTTACGAATGTTGGTGAAAATAGAACATCTACTTCCATACCATCTCCGAGAAATTTGTTTCAATGTGCAAGACATAAACTCATATCGTTTGTACCATATAT